>JASSKH010000007.1:12264232-12637979 GCA_031763025.1 Macrocystis pyrifera | reverse complement strand
CCTCCCGCTATCTGTATTCACCTGGCAATTTCTCGGTGTGAGGCGGTCGAGCACGTCGGTGATGGCCGCCGGGTCCCACTCGGGGATCGTGAAGCTGCCGCTCAGCACCTGACAACAACAACAGCAACAACGACAACCACGACGACGGCAATGAGAAAACCCCGACAGTACAACAAAGACAACACAACCCCCCGAAACAGGAAAAAGGGGGCTAAACATATACCAGGTACATAACCTAATCGTGTAGGTTCTTCCTCCTTCTTCGACACCATCAGTGAAGGAGAGAAAGAGAAATAGAGAGACAGAGAGAGAGACGAACACACACACGGAGAGAGAAAAGAGGAAGCGGCGTTTCTCGTATTATTTGTCAAGAAGGCTGAATCGCGTGGCAGCGACCACACGCCATGACCTCACACCAACCTCCCACCACCTCCTCCTACTACTACTACTACTACTACTACTACTACTACTACTACTACTACTATTACCCACCACCCAACCGCCGACCCAACCCCGCACCCACCTCCTCCGGCTGAGCCTCGTCCTCCCCCAGAGCCGTGGCGATCTTCTGCACCGCGGAGGTCGGGTTGCCGTTCTCCCGGAAGCGGAACCGAATCGCCCCCCATCGTCGCCAGGTCGTCCTATATGCATGAAAGTAAATTAATAATAAACCGGAAACGTGAGATCGGAAATTTCCCCAAAAACCATATCAACACGTATAAATACACCCTTTCACACACCGCCCAAAGGCCGTTTCTTACGCAAGGCAGCGTCGAGGAGGGGAAAATAGATCGAACAGAAAAAAACAAGACGCAAGAAGAAACACAAAGAAGAAAAAAGAAGAGACAAACGCTGCGGAAAGGAGAAGAAACGGCGCTATTGCGGGAAAAAAACCACAAGACCAAAAAAAAAAGAAGAGAACAAAAAAAATAAAAAAAAATGAACGAACGAAGCAAAATACGCCGCCGGAAAGGCCGCCGAAAGGGGAAGAAACGGCACTATTGCGGGAGAAAACCACAGAAAAAAAAAAAAAGAGAAAAAAAAAAAAACAGAACAAAAGAAACGAACTAAACAAAACACGCCGCCGGAAAGAGAAGGGAACAACTAAACACTACCTGGTTGGCGCCTGATGTGAGATCAAGGGCATTAATGTGGGAGAAAATCGCGGGGAAGAAGAAACAAGACGAAAAAAAAACTATAAAAATGCACAAAACGAAACACGCCGCCGAAAAAGAAAAAAGGACACCAGCACACAACAGCAGTACGTACATATGTAGGAAAGGTCGAGGGTACACTATTGTGGGAGAAAAAAAAACTACAGAATTAACAAAAAAAAAAAAAAAGCAGACGAGATGAACGGAACTAACACAAAACACGCCTCCGAAAAGAGAGAAAGAACAACAGAACAGCAGCAAGAAAAAAGCTCTCATCCCACGATACACACATAAATAAAGGGGGGTTGGACCTTTGGACTCCACGTTGAGCTTCAGAAAAGTGAGGAACTAAATACTACTAGTGCATACCGTTTAGAAATAGGCCCAGAGTAAGCCAGCCCAAAGCACCCACTTTGGTGCGTGTATATCAAATCAAGAACTGCTGCGTGAAACGAAAATGTTATCGGCGTAGAGCGTGCGGACGATGATATTATATTGCGGGGGGGGGCATATTAAACAGGACCAAATATTGCTACTAAAAATAGGGAAATATATACAGGTTTTCGTGATTACCGTAGGTCCTCTTTACTATGGCCCCCCGTGATAGGCTTTCCATCCATGCCGCACTTGTATATCGTCGGACACACATTGGTAACCCTCGCTCACCCTCATTGCGGGCCTAAAGAGTAGGGGCCACCGTGATACTATTCAATGATATCAACCTTTCTATCTACGGGGGACCACAGCGAACGTGACCTAAGGTGGACACAAAAACCTGTACCAGTATATATTCCCTATTTTTACTCGAAATATTAGGTCCTATTTACTATGCCCCCCCGTAATAGAAGCGCCTCCCGTTTGGGGGAAAACCGCTTCAAATTCCCAAGTAGTACGGGGGGACCATAGTAAACAGGACCAAATTTTGTTAGTAAAAATAGGGAAATGTATAGGTTTTTGTGTGTACCGTAGGTGCTATTTACTATGGCCCTCCGTAATACTACCCTCCCCGATACGGGACTGACCGCACTTTTTTTTTTCCCTAGAAGGGTGAATGAACAGGGTGAACAGGGTGAACAGGGTGAAATTAATTACACAGCAGCACCACTCTGGCCCAAAATACAACGGGGGACCATAGTAAATAAATGGGACCAAATATTGTTATTACGGGGGTCCACAGTTAATAGGACCTATGGTATACATAAAAACCTATATATTTAACTGTTTTTAATAACAACAAAATTTGGTCCCGTGAACTATGGACCCCCGTAATGGTAAAATTAGGTAAATATATAGGTTTTGATGTACACCATAGGTCCTGTTAACTATGGACCCCGTGACAGAAGGAATGCTTGTGTTGCTTCTATCTTAGAAGGAACGTTTTGTGTTGTCGGAGCAAACCACACTTTGATTACGGCACGGTAAGACAGAGACATCATAGGGTGGAAGAAACGAACCGGGTTCGAACCGGTACACGAAAACTTGAGAAACAAAGCGTGGACAGGGGTTTTCCTCTTTCGCTCTCCGGGGTGCTGAGAAAAAAAAACAAACAAACAAACAAAACAAAAACAAAAACAAAAACAAAAACGTTCGAGTGTGTTGAACTTTTACATGCCAACCGCTGTGCCTACATTTCGGGTCCGAGTGGTGTATGGTTCGTGTGTGGTTTACCGTCGGACGGACTCTGACTGCTCTACTGCTGTAGCGCTTAGAAAAGCTGGTCGCGTTTTGCGCGAACAAAACTTCTTCGCGGTCACGTTTCGGGGTGAATGTGTCGCGCTCCTCCGTGTGAAAAAAAACACGGCGCCACCCGCTATCGTTTCAAGGCTAAGCTGAAGAGGGGCGCTGTGGGAAAAAAAAAAACACACACACACAAATACATACACATCAGAATGCCCAAACAGCTACCAGGAATGCTGCGTATACATACTGACTTTTGTTAGTTCGAGAAAGTTGTTCAATGCCCACTCACACCACGTCTTTATTTGCAACGCAAGTTGCGTGTTATTTTGATTCGTTGGGGGGGGGGGGGGGGGGGTGACAACTGCAGAAACCCCATACAAAAAAAACGCCTTCAATGGAGACGGACCGCACCCCCCCCCCCCCCGCCCCCGTTCCCCGCGCAAACCACACGCCACGCCCAAAAGCCACGCAGCGGCAAAGCACGTCATAAAAAAACACACACACACACCAAAAACACGCGCACGCACGCGCACGCACCTGGATGCGTTTCTGCGGCGGCTCGGCCCGGAGCAGGGCGATGGCCCGGTGGCAGAGCTCGATGATCTCGTCCGTGTGCCGCTCTCCCTCCTCCGTCAGCGTGAAGCTAAGCCGGAACAGCTGGAAGTCGATGCCCGACACGAAACTCCCCGCGGACAGCCCTGACACCCACCCCCTCCCGTGCAGGAGCGCGTGCAGGCTCCCCTCCCCCTCGTAGCCCTGTCAAGACGCGAGCACACAGCAGTCGGGTACCGAGCAGCAAGAGGTGTGACGCGCCATTCAGTGTTTTGGTGTTTTGGCGTCCATTTTTTTTTTTTGGTTTTTTTATATTTCGTGGCATTTCTTTGAGCCGTTTTTTTATTTACCTCGTACCTTTTCCTTTTGTTTGGATCTGTGCCGCCTCCCCCCGCGCCCGTGTTCCGAAAGTTCACACGCAATCATCATCTGCCTGTAACTCTCCTGCTTCGAAGTCGGTCATTGATTGGCCGGGCCCATCTACTTTTCGCTATTTCGTTGTATGATGTAACGATCGCATACCCCCCCCCCGCTCGAGCTTGGTGCAAGGGATGCCTGCCTGGTCGATGAAACCCGGCGTGCTCTGTTCCGGCATTGTAGGGATGCATGCGACTACGGTCATGCATGACATGAGTACCCCCCCCCGCCCCCGCCCCCGCCCTCCTCTTACCCCGCCCCCTTCTTTGCCGCTCTTCTCATGTCACGCCGAATATTTCTCCGAAAAAAAACTCCCAGAAACGCTCTTTCGCACTACAGAACAAAAAAATAAAGTCTCCCCCATGCTTGTCCCTACACCAACTTCCCATACACCCGCGCGCCCGCCCAAGACCCACCCCAGAGACTCCCCCCCTTCCTCCTCCCCCGGTTTCCTCCCCTCCCTTGACGCCCCCCTTCCCCCCCCCGTCCCAAGCAATGTTTCCCTGGTGGGTAAAAAACCGACGTGCTCGATGCCGGCATTGCAGGGATGCGAGGGTCTATGGCCATACGACTACGCCCACGCATGACATGAGTACCCCCCCTCCTCTCCCCCTCCTCCTCCTCCTCCTCCCTCCCTCCCCCCCTCCCCCTCACCAGCGAATGCGCCACGTAGACCGTCGGCTTGCTTCTCTCGTGCACTTTGGCGGGGGGCAGCGGCCAGGACAGTGCCAGCAGCCTCGACTCCTTGAGGGGAATTACTGTCACCCTGCGCCCGAGCTCGGCGCTTCCGAAGGCCGGCAGGGGGCCGTAGTCCGGCACCGCGGGGGGGGCGGTGTTTCGCACCCCGGAGAAGGCATTGCGGACCCAGGCCTGTGCAGCGGAGGGGGCGGCGGTGAGAGGTGCAGATGGATTGCCAGCAGTCAGAGTTAGCGGCGGTAGCAGAAGTTGTGGCGGTTATGGTGGTGGCGGATTTAGTAGCAGTGGTAGCAGTAATAGTGGTAATAGTAGCAGTAGCAGTAGTAGTAGTAGTAGTAGTAGTAGTAGTAGTAGTAGCAGTAATAGTGGTAATAGTAGCAGTAGTAGTAGTAGTAGTAGTAGTAGTAGTAGTAGTAGTAGTAGTAGTAGTAGTAGTAGTAGTAGTAGTAGTAGTAGCAGTAGTAGTAGTAGTATTAATAGTAGTAGTAGTCGTAGTAGTAGTATTAATAGTAGTAGTAGTAGTAGCAGTAGTAGCAGCAGCAGTAGTAGTAGTAGTAGTAAGTAATGGTAGTGGTAGTGGTAGTAGTAGCAGTTAGTATTAGTAGTAGTAGTAGTAGTAGTAGTAGCAGTAGTAGTAGCAGTAGTAGTAGTAGTAGAGTAGCAAAGTGTACGAGCGTAGTAAACAGAAGTAGCTGGCAGCAGCGGTAGTGGTAGTAGAGTAGTAGTAAGTGCAGTGGTGGCGGAAGCGGTAGTACCAGCAGCAGCAGTAATACAAGTAAAGGTACTTAGCAGCAGCAGCAGTGGCGCATACACAGCAGAGACACAAGCGCGCCTATAGACACGCACAAGCGCGTCCATACCCACAAATACGCAGACGAAGCAACACACATGACACACAAGGCACACGAACGGGCCTGCCCCCGAAAAGCAGAAACACATTACATGATTACATGTCATCACGTGGGCGTGCAAACTCACCTCAAGCGTATCGAGACCGTCCTTCCCCAGCACACACAGCTTCATCGCGTCCGCCGAGTAGAACTTCTCGTGGAACTTAATCTGTTCCGAGTCAGAGAGAAAAATAACCAAGACCAAACGAAGGCAACCACGTGGTCAACGGCCGGGCACAGAAAGGGCGACACACACAAACAACAGCGAGCCACAAAAGCGGGCGACTTGCTTCCTCGCGTCCGTTGACGGACCTGTCCTCTCCCCCCCCCCAGCCGCGCGCTCCCTTTTACCTCCCTCGCCCCCCACTATGCTCCGTCTGGAAAGGGATGCGTGGTCAATGGTCAAATGAACAAGCCAGGCAGCAAATGAGTACCCCCCCCCCCCCCCCCCCGCTTCCCGCCTCTCTTCCATCCCCCCCAACCCTCCTCCTCCACTCAACCGCCAAGTCACTGCCCCCCCCCCCCCCCCCCCTACCATATATATATTATATATGGGTTGGGTTGGCGTCGGTTGGCAACGACACCGTAAAACATGCCGCTCACTACGTGAGCTAGACATCCAGGGTACCGTTTTTTTTTTTTTTTTTTTTTTGTTTTGGCGGTCGCCCACAGCTGGTCGTCTAGTTAGATCATTTGTGCGAAGTAAAGAACCTTTACTCTGCACAAGGGAATTGATCGTATCACGTAGTGTTCAAGGTACGGCACCCAAGAGGCAGTTACATAGTACTCCCATTGCTGTCTCTGGAAGTGGCCACACCGGAAATTAAACTAACTCATTGAAGCTGTCATCCATATGCAAGAATATTCCGCCTCACAAGCGGTTCTTAGTAGGATGCAGCTCACCCTTCATGCGACTCGCCGGACACCTCACGGCGCTTCGCGCTTGGTGCAAGCAATGTCTGCCTGGTGGGTGAAAACCCGACATGCTTCGTCCCGGCATTGTAGGGATGCGAGGGTCTATGGTCATACGACTACGGCCATGCATGAGATCGAGTACATCTCTCCTATCGAGTACACCCCCCCCCTCCTCCCCCCTCCTTAGCTCACCAAAGACTCTCTTGTGTCCACGCCCTCCTCTGGCCGTGGCCTGAGCGTCTCGTAGTTCCCCGACCCAAACTTGGAGAACGCGTGACCTTGGTTTGCCGTGGCCTTCAATACCTGCACACGTTAAGGCACAAGTGAACGCGCAAGTCAATGTGTTCAAGTGGTGCTAGCGTTAGCAAATCGATGGCTCCCGTCCGTGGCCGGAGCGGCCCAAGCACCCAAGCAATTTCGGCATCAACAATAAACGGGGGTTTGCAGGGGGGGCACGGCGGAACGAAATATGGCTCTTCGAGGCGTACCGTCTCGCACGGTACCGGTACCTCCAGCAACTGTCTGTCCCGTCCCGTACTTCCAGTATACCGTATCGTACAGTACCGTACACTGGTAAGTGTCGCGGGGCACCATAGTAATCACTTCTACTTTCCAGCCCACTCGTAGGAGGTTTTACCCTCGACGATCTTCTGGACAAGCCGTGGTCACAGGTGTCGTCCCTTCTCCCCCCCGGTACGTGCCTTTAGTTTTTATCGCGCATAGGGTTCAGCATTCCCACTGCTCGTCGATTTTCATCGAATGTGCAGCTAACTCACGCTCTCGCGCTTTCCGCTAATCAATTTTATGCAAGAAAAAGTCCCTACGAGCATGCACTCGGTGAGACTCGAACTCACGAAATCGATCTTGACAGGCTCGCGGACCACCTACCAAGCCACCGGGGAATATGTAAATAGGACCTACGGTACACACACAAACCTATATATTTTCCAATTTTACTAACAATATTTTGGTCCTATTTACTATGGTCCCCCGTAATACTACATTTCCGTACCGCACCGCACCGCAACGTTCCGTGCCATACCGATCTGTACAATACAGTACTATGCCGTGCAGTACATCTCCGTACCGTTGCGCTCTGTATCGCATTGTACCGCACCGTACCATGCCGTATCGTACAGTACCGTGATATGCCGTACCGTACCGTACCTTACCGTACCGTACAGAATCGAACCGTACCGTACCGCACAGCACCGCACCACGATACACCACACCATAATGTGACGTGCCGTACCGTACCGTGCCGTACCGTAGTGCACCATACCATACCGTGCCGTACCGTACCGCACAGTACCATGCAGAGTCGGCGAGAGGCCGAAAATGGGGTGCGCCCGTATCGACTACGTTGGATCCCATGAAAAAAAAAAGGTTCGAGCAGATTCATCGCGGTTGTTGCCCGGACACACCGCGAGCACGCCCCCCCCCCCCCCCCCCCCCCCAGGGGGTGCCTTGGCCGGTGAAAACCCGACGTGCCTCGTCCCGGCACTGTAGAGATGCGAGTGTCTATGGACACACAACTACGGCCATGCATGACACGAGCTCCCCCTCCCCCCCCCCCGAGTACGATGAACAACATATTTGCTCTAGGCGCAGGAGGTGCCCTGCCCCACTCCGGCCTGGCCCGACCCGGCCCGGAATTAAAACTCCCTGCCTTCGACCATCCGACAACTTTGTTTCGGTTTCGTTCGTTGGCATCTCTTTTTCCATTTGTAATTTTCTCCCGGCGTGGCCGCTGGTTGACGCCGACGGAAATACCAGACGGCCACATACCGGTTCTACCGACTGCCGTTAGGGTCACAACTGCACGGTCAAGGCGTGGGCAGGGGCCTGTCCCATGGTTTTCGCATCCCCTTCCGCGTTCGCGATGAGGGGGGCTAGGGGCTGCGGACGGTACTATTTCCCGTCACAACGCGAAACAATCGAATTTTCCGTCCCGCATGCGAAACGCCGTACCGTCCCATCCGCCCATCGCGTGTTTCTTTCTCCCCCTCCGCCCCCTTCTCCCCTACCCCACCCCCCCCCTCCTCCTCCTTCGCTGCCCCCTCCGCCTTCCAGGCCTCCTCCTCCTCCTCCTCCTCCCCACCACATTCCCGCTTCTCCGCGCCTCCCCCCCCCCCTCTCTCTCCTCCTCCTTTTCCACCCTTCCCCGTGCGCGAAGATTCGCTTTGGCGTGAGTCAGTCAGTCCTTCAATCACTTGCGGCGACGATGTTGGCTCTCCTCGATAGGGCGCGCACCAACCCACCCCTCCCTGCTGGGATGCGTTTCTCTGGGAAGGCACGCCGGGGACGGGGGACACGTCTGACGAAAAAAAAGCCCCCCCCCCCCCCCCCCCCCCCCCCCCCCCCAACTCCCTCCCCCCCCCCCCCCTCAGCCCGTAGCGGCTCACTCCCCCTGCCCCTCCTCCCTCCTCCCTCCTCCCTCCCCCCGCCCTCTTAACATCCCCCTCCCACCCCCCCTTCTCTCCTTCCCTCTCTCCATCCCTCATCCAATTCCCTGCCCACCCACCTGGTAAAGCCTCCAAGAGTCATCGTTCTTGTTGTTGCTGTGCTCGGAGTCCACCGCCTGGAGCTCTCGCTCTACCGACGAGTCCGCAAAGAGCGGCGTCTGGAAGAACTGTGCGAAACGGTCGGTCGCGCCTTCCAGCTCGGAGGCCTTCACGTCGAAGTAGTAGTTCGTCGACTCGGTCGCAGTGTACTATTAATACAAATATTAACAACACCATACACGAGCAAATAGTAACAACACGATACACGAGCACACAAGACACCAGCACATCGACAGAAAAAAAAAAGAGGGAAAAAAAAAAAAAACATACAGCAGTAAGTCCGTCGCACGTAGAGAGCAAGAAAAAATTCGTCCGTCACGCAGAAAAATAAAAAAATAATATATTTAAAAAAAAAAAAAAAACGTCGTGTAAGAGAAAAAGGTAAAGAAAAGAAGACAAGTGTCCGTCGGTCGTTTCGAGAGCAAAAAAAAAAAAAAAAAAACACCGGCGTGCACGGAAAAAAGAAAATAAATAAAAACATGGAAAAATAAAAAGTGTCCGTCGTGTACGACACAGAAAACATTCGTCGGTTGCGTACATTAAAAAAAAAAAAATCGTCCGTCGCGCGAGGAAAGAACAAATCGTCCATCCGTCGCGCGAGGAGACAACACAAAAAAAAAAAAAAAAAAAGTCGTGCCCAGGAAAACAAACGCCCGCCGAGCAGAGAAAATTCGGTTGCGCCGGTGGGAGGATGGAGGGGGGGGGGGGGGGGGGGGGCGAGAGGGGGGGGGGGGGAAGGTGAGAAGCCATGCATGGTAAACGGCGGCGGGATTCTTCGACGCACGCGCGCGGGCAGGATAAAACGAGAACGGCGAGCAGAGAGGAAGGAGCACGGGCGGAAGCGTGGACGGCTCTTGGTGAAACAGGGGGGGGGGGGGGCGGGGGGGGGGGGGGGGGTCCTTAAGATTGTAGCGCTGCATGGTCGGGGAGGGAAAGCATGTCGAGTGGTATGATACCACACAAATCGGCCGTCGAGCAAAAACGAGTACGAAACCGCGGTTCGGCCCCGACGACCGACCACGCAAGCATGCCACGAAAGGCCAAAATGAGGTCTTGACGCGCCGCAACAAAAAAAAGGGTTTGCTAGGATACCAGGTAGCATGCTTCCTGCCGAACGATAGTGCGATAGTATTACAGGCACTTACTTCTGCTGGTGCTGCCTGCTGCTACTGTTATATCTAAAAACTGCGGTTCCAGGCCCGCTTTCCAAGGGCGACACATCGATGCCTCACCGCGTTAGATGACCCCCCGTGTCGAGTGAGGAAGTTCTCGAAGTCGCCCTCCTCCGGGTACTTCTCTGTACCCAAGAAAAGCACTGCACATTTAGGGAGGGGTGGGGGTGGGGGCAGGAGTGGGGTGGGGGCGTGGCGCGGCAGTGGGGGTCGAGGTGGGGGTGGGGGGGCGGGGGGGGGGGGGGGGGGGGGGGGGGGGAGTGGGGTGAGGGTGGAATTATATACCAAGGAAAAGCACCGCACATTTGGGTCGGGGGAGGGGGGGGAGGGAGGTGGAAAACGTCTTTGGTATTAATCGCGGTCACGCCTAAAATTTCCCTGATTCCACAACAGCGATACTTCAAAAGCCCATATGCAACATCAACAGCAAGCCAGTACTATTGGTATAAAATAACATAGAAATGCGTAGTCTACTTGCAGCAGTACTTCAAACACGATCGTGTCTTTGAACTTTGAAGCAGTAGTACACGGTGTAGCACCATGCATACTGTATTAGATAATACTCTGACGAAGTCTTCCGTTGCTCACCCCCCTCTGCAAGCAATGTTTGCCTGGTCGGTGAATACCCGACATGCTCCGTCCCGGCATTGCAGGGATGCGAGGATCTATGGTCATACGACTACGGCCATGCATGAGATCGAGTACATATCTCCTATCGAGTACACCCCCCCCCTCTGGTCGTGGGGCAAACGCTTCGATCGTCCGAACGAAACATCAATAGCACGACTGCAATGCGATTTAGTATACAGTCAGTCCCGGTAAAATCGCTCTAACCGCTGCCCCCTCACGCCAGAAAAAAAAAACGTCATTCAGAGACCGGAACGGAATAAGCAACAATCAAGGCTGGCGTTTCACGCTAAACGCTACTCGTACACAAAGTTGACCGCGCGCCCCCTAAACGAAGAAGAGCGCGTGTTTCTCATACAGGACACGCACGGGCCCTGCCCGCCTGTGGGCGTACGTTGTAAAAGACAAAAAAAAAAAAAAAAAAAAAAGAAGAAGAAGATAGTATCGACATCCATATATTATCATGCAATGCATGTATGAAAACAGCAGAGTAGAGTTGATAAAAGCCTGTGCATGTTGGTGGGTGGTGAGAGCGCATCCCTTTTTTTGAAGTTCAAGTACGTGTGAATAATATTCTGTCGCTGGCCGCGTGTCCTCACACGCACCACTACGTACTTGCAAGAGTATACGCACGGGCTGTTCCGAGTTTTGATGACGTACTCGAGATTGCTCCGCACTACACACACACACCGGAATGTGGTGTTCATTGCCTACTGGTTGCTCCGAGATGTGACGGCGTACATACATACATTCGTATGATGATTATACCGGTGCTCTCGTATTGAATTTTTGTTTTGTGTGTTGATTGTTACGATGTTGATGTTGCTGCTGCTGTCTGGAGTACGTATGTATACCTTGATACTTCGTGCGTACTACGTATGGGCATCATAGAGTGAATAGGACCAACTATTGATATTACGGGGGGGTCCATAGTTAACGGGACCAAATTTTGTTAGTAAAAATAGGTAAATATATAGGTTTTTATGTACACCATAGGTCCTATTAACTATGGTCCTCCGTAATAGTAAAAATAGGGCAATATATAGGTTTTTGTGTGTACCGTAGGTCCTATTTACTATGGTCCCCCGTAATAATACCTGGTATTAATAAGGTGTTAATACGTCCATAGCTAATAGTACCTAGGGTATGCATAAAAAACTATATAGTTACCTATTTTTCCTAACAATATTTGGTCCTATTTACTATGGCCCCCCGTAAATAGTGTTGCCTTTACATCATCCGATTTCTGTACGCACGACGGCAACCAGACGTTTCTTCCTGGCAGGGCTCAGGGCTGTGAATGGCAGCCGATTGATCCGATTTAATCGTGCACTATTCAATCGATATCCTCATCGCAAAACGGAGACGATCGTTTCAACGCATTTCTTCACGGGCTTAATACCTATACCGACTGCCCTCCTCCCTCACCAGGCCGGCGGGGGCGCACGTGCCTCGTTCGCTTCGCTCGCCCGGCTTGCTTCCCGTCCGAACGAAAGCCCAAAATATACACCAAAATATATACCAGGTACCTGGTGCATATCCGACGCCTACGTACTTCGAAAGGCTTCGCCGGAAACAGTAGGTCAAGTCCAATCGAACATTCTCTTCGATTCACACACAGCCCTGACGGTTACCACATCTCCATTCTGGGGGGCAAACTTCTCACACCTCGCACCGTCCATCGATTCCCTCTTCATAAATTACGCTACCAGGTACTCTACAGTACGAACATCTTTAGGGGAAGGTGCATTCGTGACCCCTACCACCTATCCACCTATCGTAGTTTACAGCTCATGTTGCCCCGTGGGGGGCGCATAATATGCACCATCTGCAGAACGACAGGTTTTCTTCCTGGGTTGGATGATCTGTACTCGTATACAGATCTTGCGACGCGCCTCAGAACGGCAGGCTAGGGTCTGGATTTGTTCTCGAGCAGTAGATGTAGATCGTGATAAATTTGTCCGACGTGCGAAGCGTTTCGAAAACACTTAAGTCGTGCTGCTGTGATCGGTGTGGAGGTCTACAGGAGGGCTATTAACAACATGCATGGTTGCTGTTGTGGTCGTTACGCGTGCGTGCTGGGCGGCGGTCGCTACGCGCCACGGAGAACGCGACCCAGACAGACGGCAATAAGATTCAACGACGACAGCAACGACGACAGCAACAGCAACAGCAACAGCAACAGCAGCATCAGCAACACCAGCATCAGCACCAGCACCAGCAACACCAACACCAGCATCAGCACCAGCACCAGCACCAACAACACCAACACCAACACCACCAAGTACAATTCCAGAAGGAGGCGTATAAGCATGCGGGCGTTTGGTAACACCTCCGACTTTAGTCTAGCCACCCAACCAGAAAGAAGATTAACCGAAAAACACCGAAAGCATCTACGGGGATCGCCGACATGTATCTATCCCGAAGAATATAGCGGGGCTGTTTGCATGGGTTGGGTTAAACCTCGCGGGTCAGGTCGGGTAAGGGTGACCCGACCCGGCCCGTTAGGGTTTAAAACCCTCCTGACCCGACCCGACCCGACCCGTGAGATTCCAAAAACCTCCTGACCCGACCCACGGGTCAGGTCATGAGCCGGGTCGGGTCATGAGCCGTGAAGAGTCCTGACATATACAACACGCGAGGCCGACGCATCCCGCAACTTGCAAAAGCTGAGTGCCCACAAGAGAGCGCGGCAACGCAAGCAAGCAGACAGAGTTGGAGAGGGCCAGCATGTCGTCGAGCATTCATAACTCGTCGTGTTCGTCAAAACGAACAAAAAGAATCGATGTCTGCCCGGCCTACAGAAATGTATATACCCACAAACAAGCAGGGTGGTGTGTGTGATGAGCGAAGGATCTACCTATATTTTCAATCTAAGTAAAGATGCAACACTCTTTTCCTCCGCCCTCTTTAGTTTGTACGTGCATGTGCGTCCGGCTTGTTCTCATCTTGAGCATGGAGCTCTTGGCATGCGCCTAAAGTCATGGACCTCTTTCTGTCCGCTTCATTCACATTTTTGTTCTATTCAACGAAGCGCCTTGCAGCAGGAGTACACCCTACTTACGGGGGGCCATAGTAAACAGGACCAAATGTTGTTAGTAAAAATATTTAAATATATAGGTTTTTGTGTGTACCATAGGTTCTATTTACTATGATCCCCCGTAACAGTATGATACACACGAGTGCGTACGTACTCGTGTACACCTACCCGTATCCGACGATATCATACACCAAGCGTAGGGCTGTACTGTACATCGCTTCAGAATAGAAAGCCACGCCTCGAATGTATTCTTAGCTGGGGGCGACAAGAAAGAAACAAAGGACCTCCTAAAGTTGCGAGAAAAACATTTCTCGCCTGAGCCCAAAAACGCTGTTTGCGACAAAAGCCGCAACACACCTCCGACAAGTGTTGCGCTAAATAACGTGCGCCAGCGCAACAGCGCAGGGCGCAACTACTGTATCAATAAAAATACAGACCCAAACTTATACAAGTAGTGCGTGACGGCACTTCATAATTTGAGAGTTGATAATGTCAGGCTCGATTTTTGAACGGAGATGAGAATGTGCCCATTTTCATACTGAAATTGGAGTGGGACACACCCTGCCTTGTGTCAGAATTCGAGCCTGGCCCAAAATAAGAGATTCTTAGCTTGGTGTCGCATAACGTAGGTCAGAATCTATTATACTGGTTTTAGTGTTTTTCCCGTTTTATGTGGCCGTTGTGATGGAAACCCCGTTTAGGTGGACAAAGTCGCGTGGGGTCAGGATGCTGGCTTGGCAGGCCCTGCCGGCGGTTAATTATAATTCCAGGGTCAGTTTGGAGGGCTCACGTCCGGGTGGGATCAGGTCGGCGTCGGATCTGGGTGTCAAGCGGAAGGAGCAAGTCGGTATAAGTGTCGACCCGTGAAATTATCTGGCAGGCTCTTGCCTACAAAACAGCAGTTCCTGCCAACAGCGCAACGCCTATCTGGGGCCCAGGTATCAATGCCATACCACGACGCACGCATCTACAAGCCCAACAGCTGCTGTATGATACCATTATAAAATATTGATTTCCGAATTCGGGGACAAGAAATGTGGGGGGGGAATCATTGAGCTATTTATTTTCTGAATTCGGCAAGACAAAAACGAGTACCAGTAAGTACATATTAGCGTGTAAACTACCAGATATGTTCGAGTAATTACCTGCACCAGGTACCAGGTATCCGACATGCCTTTTTTGGTTCAACTGGTATGGTATCCTTCAGGTACTTTCGTGTTTTGTCTACTGCCTACAGCAAAGGCTTGTGTCACAACTGCTTGTAACAATACCTGGTTTTAATAGTCTGAGTCTGTAGTATATTAGACTTATACCAGGTACACGACTACATACTGCTGAAGGTATGTACTATTAACATTATTAGTACACAGCAGCAGGAGCATCAGCAGCAGGCAGCAAGCAGAACAGCAATACTATATACACACAACTGCTGTGGTCTGCGGCCCCTTTGGCACCTCTTTGATAGCGACCAACAACGATGAAGATAAAATCGGTGTTATCAACGTTTTCTGCACGACGTACCAACAGCGTGAGCGGCCAGCTGTACGCCTACTGGCTGTACAGCAGCAGCAGTAGTAGGGCCTATTATTAGTAGTAGCTAGTCACATGGTCATGTGTTTGAGCCCGTGCCGTACGACTCCTTGCTTTCAACCATTGTAACTCGGAAATTAATTTCTATCATCCTCCAATCATGCACTGGCCGTTGCTGTGATCGTCACATTTCACCGATAATTTTTCCATCTCAAGTCTCGACACGGCTAAGTATCGTACGAGTAACTTTTTTTAATAAAAAACTAAGAAAGCACGAAAGCACGTCAGCTGTGAGTTCAACCGATCGGCAAATCGGTTGATACTCAACTTTGCAAGCTGCGTGAACCGCGCGCGTTTCCATTATTTCCCTCGCGATTGACTACTGGCCAGAGACTCCCCTGGATGACACCAGGGTCGGCGAGACGATAATACTTACTGTTACAGCTGGTTCGACATAACACCCAGCCAGGTGGTCTACTCGTACCCCGTGCGTACGTGCGTAGATTTTTACATTATTTTTTTTTAGAACAAACTAAATACAAAATTTCTACGACGGCACGTCGATCATCTCCCTGCATATTTGCTTGGAACTATTCTTGTACCATCCTCCAATCACGCACTGACTGGCCGTTGCTGTGATATCCAATTTTCACCGCCAATTTTTCCTTCTGAAGTCTCAACACTCAACAGTCAACAACAGGGCTATTAATATTGATCGTAAGCGAAAATAATGCCAGGTAGTCTACTCGTACCCCGTGCGTACGTGCGTACTTATGACGTGTACGGGTATTATATCCAACAGCGATGGAAGCCCTGGACCTACCCGTACGTATGAACGTAATTTTTTATTTTTTACTTCGTTCTACACGACGGTACGTCCCTGCGTCTTTGGTTGGAACTTTTCCTCCAGCAGTATCGTGCATGAAACACACACTCCTTGAATTCTGGAGGTTCAGATTTTTTTGTCTTCCTGATATATATTCGGACTACTGCTGCTGTGCTGTGTTTCCTGCATGAGGCCATTCAAAACCCGTGCCATACCTCGTAGGACGCGCGATCGAAGTACCACACACAGCGTGCAAAGCCGAAAGATGAATTTCAACCAAACTTGGTCCTCGATCTTACTCCCTTATTAGTACCGAACTCACTGTGCTCGTGGAAGTGGGCCATCCCGGGTAGCTCGGCGGGGTCCTGCATGTGGCCGCACCGGATAAACATCGACGCGGCTGCGGTCTCCGTGTGCGAATCCGACACCAGGACTACCGCCAGTCCGTTGGGTAAGACCAGATAGCGGTAGGTCCTCTCGTCTCGGTCCGGCTTCACGATAACCCTCTCTCCCGGCTCGCCCGCCACCAAGTCCGACGCGGCTGGGGGCGTGCCCCCCCCCCCGACTTCAAGTCCAGCAGTGGTGGCGGTGGACAACAATGAAAACATACGCGAATTGGTCGCGGTTTGCGCTCCTAAGCGGCTCCACTCACCGACACCATGAGCGCCGGTGCTACCACCACGAAGAGTGCTTAACGGGATCTCGTCGGTGCCCCTGCTGCGGCCGTGTGCCCCCCTACGAGCCATCATCGTGGGGTGCTCGCGATGATGTCGCGGTGTAAGCCACAGCCGTGAGTCGGGTTCAAACAGACTCAGCCTCCGAGCCTGCTGACATGAGGACGGCTGCGCCGCGATCGAAGAGAAGGAGGAGATGCCGCTTCGCTGGGCCCAGGCGGGCGGGCGTCTACTCGCCGGACGGTCGAGTGTGGACGACACGGGGTGTCTGCTCGAGCCGCGGACATTTTTGTCCAGCTGTTGTTGTTGTAGCTGCTGCTGCGGCTGTAGGGTTGATGACGGATACAAGAAACCTGTTGGAAGGCCTCTTCGTGCACAGCGCCTGGCGAGAGGAGGGGCGATCAGGGTCTTTGCCTCACAGCCACTGCGCACCAGCGCGGAGAAAACAACGACAAGACACGGCGCCCTGACACCGAGCATGCGGTTGTGTGGTCCCTTACGGAGACATGTCGTTTCGCCCATCAGGGTGATGAATGTTGCTGATGATGTGTGGTGCGTCATGCCGACATTTGCTGTTCGGGCGTAAATAGATGTCCCCTGGGTAATACGGCTTTTGTGAAAATTGCAAACCCTCTCAGCAAAAAAAAAAATGTTTGGGCTCGAAACTCACAATTCCTTGTTATCGTGCCTGCGACGAAGAGTGAACCATGTGCACCGCATCCCCTGCTGTGGTGGACGTCTTCCGATGTATCGACTCGATAAAGGTGCTTTGCTTGTGGTGGGCAGCGAGAAGATTGACGACTGCCTACTAGCGAGCAGGAGGGTGATCAACACAGAAAAAATATCGCACCCCATTGTTCGAAGAGTAAAGTATTCGGCTGATCGTGCGTTTCGCACCATCACCAACGCCACCACCACCACCGCAACCGCCACCTACCACCACCACCACCACCACCACCACCACGGCACCAACACCTCCCCCATTTTCCTTCACGCTCCCGCCCCCCCCCCCCCCCCCCCGCCCCCGCCCGTTATTTCCCCCGTTATCGTACGCAGAAGCGCCGCAATGAAGCTGGAAGCAAGGGGCTAGGTTGCACCCCGACTAGTGAGGAGCGCCGCCGGGGGAAGCGGCGTACCAAAGCGGCCGCTGACAAAGCTCTCCGCGAGAGCTACTACGAGGTGCTCCAGAGAAAGAACGGGAGCTTACCGCTGTCCGAGAGAATAAAGACGTTACGGAGGATGGTTCTCGCCCAAGGTAAGCATGTTATACCCGACCTACAGGCACCTGTATGCCAGGTATACCGTCAAATACACAAATATACCGGCCGGGTCGTGTGTGCGAAACCCTCTTTCCTCTTTGGTACGTAAGAGCATCCAGCAGCGGCCAGGTGCCCTGGTGCCCTGCAGCTATGATACCAGTACGTACGTGGCCTTCTGTGACTTTTTCCATTTGCTTCGATCCGTACGAATATATGTATATGTTATAGATGTTGACTTTGGTGTTGGTGTGCGAGACTTGGCGGGTGCATGCCCCCGAGAGTTATGTAACGTTTCTCTGACTCCCGCTCTGGGCGTCTAAAAAGCCATGTTTATGTGTGTGTTCTTCACATCATACCGTTCTTTCTACCCGTCGACATCCAGCACAACCAGTGTCCGTGCCGATTCTTCAATCCTACGTAACATACGTACAAGTTCTGTGGTAACAAAACTACGCCACAGCAGAGAGATATGAGTACGTACTTCAAGTAGATGGTTGTGCAGTAAGCAGGGCAGACAATGCAATGCCATGTTATCGTACTGGATACGAGAGCCACATTCTTCTACAGTCTATGAAGGAAAGAAAACCAAATAAACACAAAAACAATTCGAAAGAAAAGAAGAAAGTTTCGGTCCTCCCCCGTAGCGGGATGTGGCAGACAATACAGAACGAGCTAAAGAAACGGTATCGCTACAAGTACAGTACCTGGTACGTATAAACAGAGTGAGACTGAGAACCGAGGGAATTAATAGGCAAACCGAAGCACATGAAAATTACACCCTCAGGCAGCCGCATCAGTTTGTGGTACGAGTAGCATAGCCAGCTTTTCTACCAATTAATACTACTCTACGTAGTCGGTCTATTTAAAAGTACCTTGCTACCCTGCCTGCCGTCTCCGTCCTGCTTTCGTCAACCATGCCCCACCCCTGGAGAGGATGCGTCAGACGAACGAAGCAGGCTCGTCACCCACCCATGCCACAAGACTTCTGTCATCAGGACAAGAAGGAATAGAGATCGAAAAGTAACGATGAGAGAATCACGGAGGATCAAAGCGCTGAAAGAAAAAGAGAAAAGAAAACAAAGACAGATCACGTTCAAACCAGCTGCAGCGCAGCAGTTGGCGGCACGAGTAGCATGGACATGTTCCACTTACGAGTCGGCCTGGTGTCTTGCTACCATGTCTGCCGTCTGTTTCCTACTTTCGTCCACCGCGGTTTCCCATCTACTCCTGTTGCCCCCCCTGCCCCCATTCCCTTGGTGGGGTCTCGTTCCACTCCTCTTGTTGCCCCCCCTCCCCCCATTCCCACCCGCGGCGGATGCGCGGCGCTGCCTACTCAGTTGTGCCTCATCCTCGTGCCACTTCACTATGAACCGTTCGGCTGCGTCAAGGACCCCCCGATACCACTTCTCCACCACTTCCCCGCCTTTTTTGCTGCAGTGGACCAAAGCGCGGTCTCAACTCTAAACACTAAGGGGTAGTGTTCCGTTGATCCTTCGGTGGCTCGGAACTCCCTAAGATCTTCGACTATGCATCTATACCAAGTCTTACACTGTCCGCCAGGTCTCCGGTTCTCCCCGCCAGCCATCGTCCCGAACATTACCCCTGTAATCGCTCCTTGCTTTGCCGTGCCACTGCCCCCGCAAAAATGAGCCGCCGTTTACGGATGGTCGTTTCGATGCTCTCGCAACGTGTCATCTTGAGGGCCTTCGCGTACGAGATGGTGGCGTGGTCGGTTCGAAGCTTGGCAAAGTGCTCCGCTCTGAGGGTCCACGTCACACACCCGTACAGCACGGTCTCGATCACCTCGGTCTTCAGCATTCGAACTTGCAGACTAAGCGGGGCGGTCGTCCTATCATACAACTCCGGGCCGAACCGTTTGGAGCATGCCCGCATGAGACGGATCCGTCCGTCGATTTCGAGCGAGAGGTCAGCGTTTTCATGGATAATGCCGCCTAGGTATAAGTACTGGGCCGTATGTGTATACCTCTGGCCTGCTGCTTCGATGACGAGCTGTGGGGCTAGAGTTATCTGGTCTGGTGTTCGTAGAAGCATTGTCTCTGTCTTCTTTTCCTATACAGTGAGGCCTGCTGCTTCGAAGACAGTCACCATGACTGTCATCATTTTAGCGAGTTCTTCGGCCGACTTCGAGACAATTCCTGCGTCATTTGGCGTACAACATGCCCAATACAGCCCTTCGCACGCATGCCAACGGCTTCTGCTGCTCTGTCCTGACTACTCCAGCATCTGTACCAAACCCCTTACGATGGCTTCGTCTTCGCTCAAGCGCACCGGTACGACGTATGACGCAGCAGCGAAGAACGCATTGAACGGTACCTGTGACAGGTAGCACGCAGCCTTGCTGCAGCCCCTGCGTGCCGTCCAAAACCATTCCGAGTGCTCGCCGTCTTCCGTACGCACGCGAGCCCGCGTGCCTTGGTGGAAATCGCATAGATTATTGCAGCTTGTGTATCATGTTCATATTTTTTTGTCGACCCCAGTCTTCGAGGAATGGAACCTAGAGGTATCGCCGGTGGTGCGGTATTTCGATAGCCGCCGGCCCCGAAGAGAGCTGCTGTTTCTCTCAGCACAGCTCGATCAGATGATGATCTAGATTATCTAGATTATCTATTAATAGTTTCTCGGCTGCCGTTGTGAGATGTTGTACGGGATCTCATGGCCGACCCAGGAAAAGGTGTGCTACTCGTATATAGATCATGCAGGTTACGCGGGTTCTACCCGGCAGCATGAGCTGTTATTAATAATAGTACTGCTGTAGATCATACAAGATCGGGAACAGATCTGCCTTGAAAGATCTAGATCATGGAGTGGGAATCGGTGAACTGTCCGAGATGTGCTTCCGTTGGTTCCCAGCCCGCAGCGGCAGTCGTATCATACGTACGTACAAATTCGTAGTACGTACTCGTTTTAAACGCGCGTCGTGGTTCGTGATTTTTGGCTGCTGGTTTAATAATGGTTGATTGATTGAGGTTGCGCACAGGCAACAAAACATTTACTTTTGTTTCCCTTACTTTTTTGGCAAAAATTTCGGCCGAGTTTTTTTTTAACGAAACGACCATATACCCCCGATGTTTCGAGAAAACACTCGAATGTGAATCTTCAAATCGTTTGGTTGTGCTCTTAAGAGAGCTACGTAGCTCCACATGAATTTTCGGGTCGAAATTCGCAAAATTGGCTTGGGAAAAAGCTGGCCAATACAGCGTGGTCCTCTCGGCCGGACCAGCTCGTACTGCTGTTGCACAGCAGTATGTCTGGTGGCGGTACTGCTGTGCGGCATAATGGGGTTCGACGACGTGTGCTTGATGTTGAAAGTGTAGGTGGAAATGCGAACGTGAGGTAGCTACTGGTGGAACACTGCAGACACATGCGCACACAAAATAAAAGCACCGTGGCTGTCACAGAGGCCAATGTGTGAAACGTTGGTGCTGCTGTACTGCTGTTGTACTGCTGTTGTACCGCCGCTGCTGTTACGGGGGACCGTAGTAAATAGGACCTGATATTGTTAGTAAAAATAGGGAAATATATAATTTTTTGTGTGTACCGTAGGTCCTATTTACTATGGTCTCCCGCATTAGTGTTGTGTGTTCCGTGGCTGCGCGGTTACTTTTGAAATCCCGAGGAAGGGTGCATTCGTGTCGTCGTCCTGCCTCCCGGCATGCAACCAATCGGACCTGAGGATACGTGCGTTCACGGAACACACACGCACGCACCGTTCGCGGCTGTCGCACAAAATAAAAACTTGATGTACGACTGCTGTCGTTGTTCCGTGGCTGCCACATGGTAGAGAGCTTTAGGGACAGTGTGATCAGACGTGGTACAGCAGCAGCAGCAGCAGCAGCAGCAGCAGCCAGCAGCAAGCAGAGAAAAGTGTTGAATTGAGGGGTTTCCACTGTCCTGCTCGGCTATTGTTGGGCGAAACGACTCCCTGTAATTACTTGCCAGATTTCGCGACTTTTAACTTTGAAGGCCCAACGCATGCGCCACGGAGCCCGCGCCCGGGAGGCACACTTGCGCCGTGGTGTACACGCGAGCCCCCTGCATGCGCGACCAGGCTACGCACGTACCCCGTGCGATACGGCCATGGCTAGTCTGCGCACACGGTGCTATATACGCAGTTGTGCGACGTGCCTGGTGCGAGGTCTACAGCAAAACTCGGAAGGTTTCTTGTGGGGTTTCCATGGACCTGCTTGGCTCTAGTAGGTCAGAATGGATCCCCGGGGTTTACTTGCCAGATTTTTGCGACTTTGAACGCTGAGAGCAACGCACGACGGAGCCCGGCCGGGACCCACACTTGCGCCGTGGTGTACACGCGAGCCGCCTGCGTGCCTCGCAGCGAGAGCGCGAGAAAAGACCCGCGGCCGGAGGAGAAAAGTGAAAGTACTCCGGGAAAAAAAGTCAAACTTGGTACATAATAGTATTATAATATGGACATACAGCAGTAGTAGGTATTACAGCAGGTATTCTAGATCATGAGACGTAAATAAATCTGCCGACGGAGAAATTGGAGCATAGGTGCCGGGGGGGGGGATGGGATTTTCCTCGTGAACTACAGTAGTAGTGGTACTGCAGGAGTTGCACAAAAAGGACTTATTTTTGACGACTTTTCCCCACGACCTCCTCCTCGTCCTCCTCCTCTCCCCCCCTCCTCCCCCGCCCCTCCCTGCCTCCCCCCCATCCCCGATCCCCGCGCCGTACAGGCCTTCCCGGAGACAGCGAACAGAAGAGACCGAAACAGCAGGGCGAGGCCGGTCCAGAGAGCGGACCGTTGCAGCGCTCCTCCGGGGGGCACGTGGGAAGGCTTGGAGGGCGCGGAGGCGGCGTCTGCAGCCCTGGGAGCCTCGGAAAACAGCGGCGGCGGCGGCGGTGGCGGCGCAGCCGACCCGGCGGAAGACCGTTGCTCCCTTCGAGGGCTAGTATGGAAGGTTCTGCTCGGCACGATTCACACGGACGCTGTGCTGTCCTCCCCTCCCCCCCCTGCCCTGCCCCCCACTCCTTCTCCCACCGTCCCACCGTCCCTAACCCCGCCCCTCTCCCTTCCCCTCCCCCTCCCCCCCCTCCCCCCACGCCCCGCACCCCTCCTACCTCCCCACTCCCCCCTCACCCCCCTCCCCCCCGCCCCCCACCACCCACTCTGGCCCGGAAATTAGCACCCAACGCTGTCAATACCCGTTACTGTTACGTGAGGTTGGTAGGGAAGGGCCCCTCCTCGGAAGACGTGAAGATCAGGGAGGACACCTTCCGAACGTTCCACGGGGACGAGGAGTTCCGCCGCAGGGTGCACGAGGACAAGCTCTCTCGCATCAACAACGCCTTCGTCAGGCTGCACTCCCCGGCGGGCGCCGCCATGAGGAGGCGCGGATCCGGCGATCGCGGAGATTCCGGCGGCGGCGATGGAGGTAGCAGCGGCGGCGTTAGCGGCGAGCAGGAGTGTGATACCGTGGGAGATTCGGCCTCCGCCAGGACGGGGGCAGGGGCTCCCGGGCGAAGCAGTAGCAGCGCGGTTAAGAGCGCACGGGGAGGGGGGGAGGAGGGGGGGGGGCGGAGGGGGGGGGGAAAGGCCTGTACGTGCAGGGGATGATGGTGCTCTGCGCGCCTCTGCTCTTCGTCATGCCGGAAGTGGACGCATTCTTCTGCTTCAACGCCTTGTTGAGCCAGCACATGCCCAGGTGAGATCAACATGTTTCGAGTCACAGCTTTGGTCGCGTCGGGGGGATGGGATGGGGGGGGGGGGAGGTGGAGCGGGTTTGGACGGTGGATGGGCGTTTCGACGGCAGCTGTTTTTTTTTTCCGCGTCACATACGATGTAGTGCTAGGCATGTGTGCGAACGTATGTAGGGGATGGGGAGTTTCATGATTGCTTTTGTCGCTCGTTTCGAGAGAGAACCTCGCCGGTCTTTCGTTGGAGGTCGAAATCTTGCGAACTCGTATTTGCCACATATACTGCTGAATTACTTTGTTGGTGCCTGGCACAGACTCCCGTAGATCCAACACTGAATGTACATATACATACACCAGGTATGTATGTATTGTCAGAAGAGCGAGTTGGTCATCGCCCCCCATGTGGAGAGATATACATATATTACGGGGGTCCATAGTTAACGGGACCAAATTTTGTTAGTAAAAATAGGTAAATATATAGGTTTTTATGTATGGCATAGGTCCTGTTAACTATAGACCCCCGTAATAGTATCATGTCCGGGTATGTAGTATTGTTAAATGTCAATAGTATACGGCGAGGATTGACGCAACCCTCGACCCCCCCCCCCCCCCCCCCCCCAGGTACGTGGCGGCGAACCTCGACGGAGTTCACGCGGGCTGTGCGTTGGTCGACCGGGTGCTGAGCGTGGTGGACCCCGTTCTGTTCAACTACCTCGAGAGCAAGTTCCTGACGGCGAACATCTACGCCTTCCCGCTGGTGATGAGCCTGCACGCGTGCGTGCCGCCTCTTGAGGAGGCGGTGAAGCTGTGGGACGCGGTGTTCTCGTTCGGTGTGCACCTGGAGGTGCTCGTCTGCGTTGCACAGGTGTGTTGTACACGTGTTTGTGTATGTGCGTGTTGGTTGGTTTTCTGTTGGTTGGTTGGGTGAGATTGGTTTTGATTGGTTAATTGGTCGGTTGGTTGGTTGGTTGGTGGAACGGTTGAATGGTTCTGTATGGTGGTTTTTTTTATTGGTCCGTCCGTTGATGAGTCGGTCAGTTGGTAGATCAGTTGCTTGGTCGCCCGTTGATCGGCCTGCCCGTTAAATGGTCGGCTGGTTGGTTCGTCGGTCTGCAGAACAGTCGATCAGTCGATCACTCCGTTGATTGGCTAGCCGATCGGTCGGTCGGTCGGTCGGTCGGTCGGTCGGTCGGTCGCGTCGTCGCCATTTCGTTGTGTTCGATTTCATTGTCATGATCGCCATTGTCGCCGTTTTTGTTGTTCTCTTGATGCTGCCTCTGAATTGGTTACTGTTTTTGTCGATTGTTGATGTTGATTGACAAAAAGAAAAAACGGGAAGTTTGCTCTGTTTGCGAGGTTGGTGAACCAAGGTTGCGGTCAGTTGAAAACCGCGCCGTCGTCATCTGCCCCATGTACCTACGGCGTCCACAGTTTTTAGACAAAAAACTGGAGCGCCAAGCAAGGCAGTCTTTGCCTTCTTTTTCTGAGCCGCTCCTGTCCTCCACCCTACCTCCCCACCACCCCCCACCACCACCGCCCCCCCCCTCTCCCCACTCCATATCCTCCTCCTTTCTCTGTCTCCCCCTTTATTCCCCTCTCTCCCTTTCTCTCCCCCCCTCTCTCTCTGGCCTCTCTCTTCTCTCTCTATCCCCCCCCCTTCTCTAATTTTCTTTCTCGTCCCCCCCCCCCCCCCCCCTCTCTCCCTCTCTGTACCTATCACTCTTTTTATCTTAGTGCGTCTCATTGCGAGACATATTGCTGCAGGACCCCAACCCCTACCAGCACCTGAACGCGCGAAACCTTCCCCCCCTGGACGCGGAGCTCCTAGTGTCGATGGCGTTCTCCCTCATCCCGCACCTTTCGCCGGAGATGATGGATGAGATCGCTCAGCATCCCTTTGCGGAGGAACGGGTTCGAGTTCAAGAGGATGCGGAGGTTGAAATCACCGGCGGTGGGGCAGGCGACAACGGCGGACGATAGCCGTTGAGGTACGTATAGCCGTTGGGATAGCCGTTTGGGATAGGTGTTGAGGTAGCCGCTGTGGTGGCCACTGATTAACCGCTGGTGAAGTCGTTGAAATAGCCGCTGGGGCAGCCGTTGAGGTAGCCGCTGAGGTAGCCGTTGGAGCTGCCGCTGAGGTAACCGTTGAGGTAGCTGTTGCGGTAGGCGTTGGGGCAGCTGCTGGCGTACCTGTTGGGGTGGCCGTTTACGTTACCGCTGAGGTAGCCACTGGGGTATAGCCGTTGGAGTGGCCGCTGTTGCCGCTGAGCTAACCGTTGAGGTAGCCGTTGAGATAGATACAACTCATTATGAGCCATCGACTACAAAGCAGTAGCAGCGCTGCCGCTGCTGTGGCTTCCTTACTCCGTGCAAGTGACGTCACGGTACAATGGCACCTCGCGGTAGCATTACTGCTGTGGCTGTCATTTCGACAAGCCCAGTGAAAGACTCATTTCGAGATTGGATGGCGCTTCGCGCTGACCATTTACCCTGAAGATCCAACTTGGATAGTTATCGGCCCCCGGCTGTGTCGAGTTCCTTGGTGTATTTCCCTTATGTATCCAACACGACCTCAAATTCACAAGGGAGGTCGAAGTGGTCGCGCCACAAGACTTCTCTGTACGAGCATTAGTGTTACCAGATGACGATATATTCGTACGAAGTGTCAACGGTGTGCGTTGTTCTTATTCTTTACTTCGGCTCCGAGTGGAAAGACGGAAGCGAAGAAAAAGTTGCGCGCGTTTTTGCAGCCTCTTCTACAGCAGTTCGAGTACTACAGCAGTACCCGTGCTGCACCTTCCATGGCTGTGTCACGACGAGTTCCGAGGTTTAAGGGGGCGATTTATGTCCCCTTTTTTGGTTATTTACTCAATTGATTAATTATTGTTGTGGCCTTTTGAAAATTAGCTTTTTTTGACAAGCGTTGGCGAACAGTGAACGCCTGAAAACGCGCTCTTTCCGGGAGTTTGTCGAGAGCGAGGCCCCTAGGGGGCTGGGAGGGGGGGGGGGATCGCGTGTGTGAAATGAGGATCGCGAAGGAGGACGAGGGGGGAGGAGGGGGAGCGTCTCTTTTACGCTGGCTGGTATGATGCCCGGGGTGATATGTATGAAGTAGTTTTGTGAACAAAACAGAGCTCTTTTTTCTTTGTGTTTTGTTTGCGTGCGTGGAGCATGTAACTCTGCTGCTGCCGCTGTAGAGCTTGACATGGGGATCGCTCTGTCGACCCTTTTCCGGCTGTTTACTTGGGTGGATGGGGGCTGGTAGAGGGCTGGGGGCGGGAGGGAAGGGAGGCTGTTACTTTTTCTTAATGGGGTGCCGTGCAGATTTGCTGTTTCGGCGAGCGCCCCCGCCCGCCTCCCCCGGATTGGAAGGCCTGCCGTGACGATCCAACCCCCCCTCTGTATTTTTCTTGTTTTCCTCCCTCCCTCCCTCGTATGTGTACGTGTGCGTGTTTGTGATATGTGTGTTTTTGTGTGTTGTGTCATGCGAGCTTCCGCAAGCGCTAGGTCTCGCTCGCGTCGCAAGGCTCCAACATACACCGAGCCTGTTTTTTTTTTTCCGATATTCGTGTCTCATTTTTCGTTTTTCGCGTTTTTTTTTTTTTTTTTTTCTTGTTCTCGTTTTTTTTCTTGTGTGTATGCTGTGTGCTCGGCATTTATCTGTGACGAAATGGACGAATTCAGGTGTATTTCTTGGTGTGACTGATGTCCGTCTCGTCTTCATTGTTCACGACTCATAACGCTTGTCATTAATAGTGTTTCGTCCTACTCGTACAAAACCGTACGAAGTACGAGTACCTTTGGTCTACGGCTGGCGCTTTTGGGTGCGCCCTGCCCACCCTTTTGTCGGAGAGCGGTGCCCGAACAATTGATTGTTGATCGGTTGATTTGTTTTGCTTGATTGGAAACTGGTTCTTCCGTATAGGGCGCCGCTGTCCGACGTATTGAGGGGTCTCACTGCCCCCCTCGACTGATTTTAGTTTACGGCGCTGCTAATTGATGTCGCCCCGGACCCAGCCGGATCTTCTCTGCCCGTGCCGCGTGTTGGGATGGATACGTATGACCGCCCTTCGTATGTGTGGTGTGGTAGCGCCGTGATGTTGCTGGTGCTTGTACCGCACAGTCCCCAACCCCGCCCCCAGACCGACCGATCGAACGTTCGGAGAAGCGCGACGCGTTGTTAATGTGATACCGGATGCAAATGCGAGAGTCATTTTGGATCAACGTGATACTTTTTTTCTCTCTTTTTTTTTGTGGTTTTATTGACGCTGTACTGGTATTAATATTGATCGCACAGCTACTGCTGGATGTTTTCATATTTCCTAGTACGCTTTTTTTTTTTGTTCTGCCTGATTTTTGTGTTTGTTTCGTTTTTCCCGTTGTTTCGGATCTCCAAAAAAAAAGTCATGAGGGCTGTGACCTGGTTGACTATTCTATCTGTCCACCTCGTTTTATGTAAGAGTGGTTGAACAGAGATGAGAGACAAAGGGCGAGAGGGTTGGTTCCGCGACAAGTCGCCGACGATCCGACTGTTTCGGGGCTCATTTCATTCAGACCTCGGGACAGATCATGATCTATTCCACAAGTGGTACGCTTGTGGTTTCTCAAACAGATTCAGAAAAGGTGTCTGTCTGTCTGCCTGTCTGTCTGTCCGCGTGAGGGTCGCTCTATGGTCACCTACGGACAAATTTCCTTTCGAAACGGCTACGCCCACGCTGCACGCATCAGGTCGAAGCCCTCGCGGAGGAGGCGATCGTCATGGTCCAAACCACACCTCATCGAGTGCCCTGCGTGTGGAGTTATCAGAGTTTTTGACTTCCAGCATCCCACAACAGGGTGACGGAAAAAGAAGCTGCAATCGCTCGCCCGAGGCCAGCGGAAAATCTATCTACGGTACAACGGTAGACCCTCTACTGTAGTTCCTCACCTGCCTCTGTGAGAGGTTGTGCAGGATCTGCATACATATATATATATATATATATATATTATATATATATATACGTACATAGCACAGATCCAACCCCCAGGAAGCGCGCGCTAGATCGTGCGGAGTGTACGGGTCCCACCCGGCAACAAGGGACGAGCTAGATCGCACAAGACCGGGGATGCATCTGCCTTGAAAAGTCTACTGTAGATCATGAAATGAGATTGATCTGTCAGAGATGGATGTGGTTTCTTTGCTTGTACGTATTAGTAGGGAGGCTTGATGAGTTGTCTCTGACTTTTCGTTTGTTGTGCAAAGGAGCCAAGCAGCGTCGGTGAGGCCTGCGGGGGCGCCTTGCACAACCAACCCACAACCCGCCCCCCCCCCCCCCGCCACTTTCCCCGACGGAACTGCAAGCAGTAACTAATTGCGCTGTCGCATTATCTTGTTTCCGTCAATACGCGGCGGAAAAGTCCTCAGGCGTTAACCTAGGGTCTCTGTATCATGAACTATTAATAGTTTGTTGTCCGCCCAAACAAACATACAGACAGGTACTTGATATCAAATGAAGTTTGTCGGGAGAAAATGAGACTAGAGTAAAATCAAATCTCGGCAAGGAAATGACGCCAAGTTCAGGATGTGTAGGTGAAAATATTCGTTACCGCTCAGCGGTGAAAAACCCGAAGGCATTATTTTAGGTTGGCGCAAGGCAGCCAGCCCCCTCGGCGGTCGTCAGCCTGGATAACCCTTACCTGGCATAACGCTCTCCCCCCCTCTGAACGGCGGGATATTTTGGGGCGTCGGCACCGTATACTACGGCCGTACGCTGACCTACCCGCTTCGTTTCAATACCTGGGGAACCAGGGAGATATATTTTTAAGGACGCACGCGCAAGCGCTTCTATAAAAGAAACGCTCAAGGTGAGATTCGAACCCGTGTCCTCGACGACGTCAAACGTGAAGTAATTACCTACTGAGCTATAGGGGGTAAACTATCGATCGATTTCCCAGCCCAGGGTATTCTTGGTAACTGTTCCCCCTCTGAACGGCGGGATCTTTGGGATGTCTTTACCGTATACGGCCATACGCTGACCTACCCGCTTCGTTTCAATGCCTGGGGAACCAGGGAGCACGCGCAAACGCGTCTATAAAAGAAAGCGTTCGAAGCGAGATTCGAACCCTTGTCCTGCCGTCGACGCGAAAGGTGAAGGAAGGTGTTACCTGCTGAGCTATAGGGGTAAAATATCGATCGATCACCTCGCCCAGGGCCACTACATGTGACATGGTACCACCAGAGAGCATTGCTGTGGGTGGGTGGGCGGGTGGGGGCACGAAGCACGAAGGAACCTAAAAGGGGATGCTCTTCTTATTGCGTTGCTCATTTTTATCGTTACTACTCCACTGTACTCGTAGAGAGCCAACACGACATGCGTTGCTCTGCTGTCCCCTGTACACAGATGGCCGGGACCCCCCAAGCAATGTCCGCCTGGTCGGTGAAAACCCGACATGCTCCTTCCCGGCATTGTGTAGGGACGTGAGGGTCTATATGGTCATACGACTACGACCATGCATGAGATCGAGTACATCTCTCCTATCGAGTACCCCCCCCCCCCTCCCCCTAAACGATGGGGGCGTAGCAAAATCCTTGTGGAGACATTTGACAATGTAGCAAACCCTGCAAGGTATGTGTGTGTTCCTCACATTAAACCGTGCTTTCTACCCGTCGACATCCAGCACAACCAGTGTCCGTGCCGGTTCTTCAATCCCAGAGAGATACAAGTTATGTGGTCACAAAGCTACGCCACAGCAGAGATACTACAGTACGTTGCCACGTATGCAGTGAACACAGTGGACAATGCCGACAACCTCTTAAGCCGGCACGCCTAATACAGGTCCGCTGCATTGTTCAATGTTTCAACAACACCAGGTATTTGTTTCGACGCCCATATTGTGCCAAGGTGGGGGGAGGGTCCCGGCCACCACCCATAACAAGTAGTAGGTGATAGTGTTTAGGTTGGATGGACGAAGCTCTTTGGATTCTTCTGGCAATTGATATCCGCGGTGCGTGTATGGCGATCGGGATGGTGGCGGTGGTCGGTGTTAGTCTAAACTCTTTTAGGACTGCAGTCCCGTTTTGGGGACAGACCACTATTACGGGGGTCCATAGTTAATAGGACCTATGGTATACATAAAAACCTATATATATTTACCTATTTGTACTAACAACATTTGGTCCTATTAACTATGGTCCCCCGTAATACTTGGATTTTGAGTAGTTCGTCCTCAAAACGGGACTGCAGTTCTAGTAAAAGGGTTTAGGATAGAGTAAGGTTGGGAGCTGTCAATCCGAGCAGAAGAAAGCGGCCACCAAACCTATTTTGGGTTTTTAGTGTGATCCCCCTCGGTCTGCGTCCGCCTCGGAAAAAAGGATATTATTCTGCTGCATGTGTGGTGGAGGCGTTCGTTCTACGATGAGAGGTACCTGGTGTCACATTTGGGAAAAACACTTCCTGAGCCACCACGGCGTCCTTCCCGGGCGCCGGCTGAAGGACGATGGGTATGTAACTTGTGCTCTTCTACATCAATTGTTGGGCGCAATGCATACGTGCACACACGAGATGCGTGTAGCATCAGTCGTATTCATGCTATTACGGGGGTCCACAGTAAATAGGACCAAATATTGTCTGTAAAAATAGGTAAATATATATTTTTTTTTTTTAATGTATACCATAGGTCCTACTAACTATTGACCCCCGTAATAAGTATGTTATGTTTGTCCCCTTGGAATTCCGCAACACAAGCATACCTCGGGAGGACGTTGGAGTCTCAGAAAAATTAGAGTGGACCTCTATCGTAAAACGCCTCAATGGTGGCTGCCCAGGCATCGTATAGTGGTGGGGCAAAATTTTTCCCGCGGGAAAAGAGGGCTATAGGGACTGGACGAGGCGGGTCTCTGCTGGCGTGCCATTCATTCACAAGAAGAGCGGCACCTAAAGCGGCTCGCCGGCTGTCGAGGCCACCCAGCTTCCTCCGTCACCCCGAGTTTTGAGCTTTGAGGTGTCCGTTTGCTTCGTAGGAGACGACTAATCGTGGCCCGGCCGTCTCTCGCGGTACTTCAAGCCCGTGAGATTATTGCGGGTGCCGGCAGCAGCGTGGGCTACGCACTCTCGGGCAGCACTCTGGTTGCTCTGTTGTGCCAAGCGGGCTGTAACCATCGCGTCTAGCTACGTATGACACACGGTCTTCAGCAGGGCGACCGCTGCGGCCCGTTCGTGGATAAGAATAACAAAAACAAAATCAACGCCTGTTCTTCTCGCGACAATTTGTCCGCGCGTGTGTATCATGTACATACGTATGGAGGAAGCAACATTATCATAAGCTCATAGGAGCGGAATGGGGGGGGGGGGGGGGGGGGGGGGGGGGGGGGGGGGGGGGGGGGGGGGGGGGGGGGGGGGGGGGGGGGGGGGGGGGGGGGGGGGGGTCATGCATGGCCGTAGTCGTATGGGGGGGGGGGGGGGGGGGGGGGGGGGGGGGGGGGGGGGCGTTGACCACGACGCCGACGGCTACGATGACGACGCCAACCAGACCATCGCGGCATCAAACAAGACCGAGGTTGGTTTTCATTTTTGTATTTTACACACTGCTGTAGCAATAAGTACTCGTAGCCGTTCCTTAAACGTCGGATGCGAAAAAATCAAAAACATACCAGGCATATAAAAAAAAAAAAGAAATCACAGACATACACACACGAACGGACGAACGCACCCAGCCTAGCACAGGGGAACACGAGTTCGCAAACCCGGCGTTGATGACAGCCTTTTCCGCCACAAGAACAACGCCCGTACCCTCTTTTGCCCCCCCCCCCCCAACCCCCCCTACCCCCCCCCCCCCGACATGACTACACCGCCCCCCCCATCCCTTGAAGACTACCCTGGTACCTCCTGAGATGATGACAAGCTAAAAAGACGCGGCGGTTTTGCGCGGACACGTTGCATCGCGATATCAGAGTCCAGGCACGATCACAAGGACCCGCACCAAGCCCGTTAAGAAAAAACATGAGGGCGCCAGGAGGGAAAAAAAATCACGCCGAGCCACACCGCACGACAACCCCCCCCCCCCCCCCCCCCCCACACCTAGCCAGCCCGCCCACAAGCGGTCCCCCCCCCCGCCCCCCCCTGACCAGCCATGTCCCACGAACATCCCACAGTAACACCTCGCCGCCTTAAACTAAGGAGGAATACGTCCTCCAACAAAAACTAAACTGAGGGGGGGCCACCCCCCCCCCCCCGACCGCCGCCTCTCTTGCCGTTGCTGGGCTGGCCTTACCCGACCCAAGGTTTTGATTAATTGGCTCGTTCATAGAGCGGAGCCTGACCCGATATCCCTACCCCTACCCGCACAAGACGGCGGCAGCGGCGGCGACGCACATGCACCAGCAGATAGGGTCGTTCACCTTAGCGATGAGGCGATAAGACGGCGGCAGCGGCGGCGGCCCCACTCACCAGCAGATAGGGTCGTTCACCTTAGCGATGATCTCGCGGTGTCCGCTAGTTCAAAGTGAGGGGGGACCCTCCCCCCCCCCCCCCCGCCCCCGCCCCCTCCCCCTCCCGCACTCTTTCGCTGGACTGCCCTCCTGCCCGACCCTCACGTCTCTGGTGAATAGGTCCGCTTTCAGAGAAAAAAAAAAAATGATCCCGCTGCCTCCGCCCCTGACCACACACAGGGCGGCCGCAGCGAAGGCGGCGCCACGTACCAGTAGACAGAGCCGTTCGCGAGGGGCGTTCGCCCTACAGCGTGAATTTCGCAAGCACCGCCAGTTCCAACCTGTCCCCTCCCCCCCTCCCCCACCCCCTCTCCCCCCCTACCCCCCCCCCCCCCCCCCGCCCCCCCCCCCCCCCCCCCCCCCTCCCTCTCGGCCGCATCTCTCGCTCCTCCATCATACAGATACTGTCTGCGGTCCCTTGGGAACCTCAAACCACTCCGGACGGCTCATGTAGGACAACACCGTGATGACGCCCCAACCCAAAGTCACAAAGCCTGTCCAACGGCTCAACGTTGAGTCCAAGGGAAAATTCAGGAACCCGACGCTGCGAGTACACAATTTTCACGCACACGGGGTGGAAGGGTGTGGGGCGACACAGCGACGGGGGCGTGGGGGGGGGGGGGGGGAGGGGCACAGGGGGGGGGAGCGCAAGAAGTGGGGCGGGGGGTGGGTGGGGGGGTACTGTTAAGGTACACTAAGGTGAAGCCAGCGTTTGGTATTGACGTTTCGCAAAAGATGCAGACCGATCGTCAGCAATCCGCAGGATATCAGACGTGGCGGAGCAAACGACCAGCACTGAGCCAAAAGCGACCATCACACTTGTGTGTGCGTGTCTCAAATGAGGCATGGCGCGTAGAAAGAAAGCGAACGATAGAAACGGGGCCCTGGTCGACGCCAAATAGTGACATCCGCTTGCGGTGTCAACCAAGGCGAGCAGGACGCAAATTGATAGTTTCCAGGGCTCTTGACGTCTTCAACGACCCATGGGTCGGGTCGGGGCAGGAGGCTTTTGAACTATCACGGGTCGGGTGGAGTCAACCCGACTCGACCCGACCCGACCCGACCCGGGCCTACACGGGATTTCTTCTCTGACGCGTGAAACAGCCGTGCTCCTTTCCGGTCATCGTGCGACCTGAACTGCGAGCGTGGCTGCCCGGTCCGCCCGGTCGGCCCACGAATCGGCTGCTCTCACGCACAACCGTAGTCCAAAAGGGTGACCGACGGCACCAGCCACGCCCCGGCAGGGAGCCGTCACCGCCGCCGCCGCCGCCGCCGCCGCCGCCGCAGCAGCAGCAGCAGCCGCAGCCATCGCACGGGACGCGTGTTGTGCGAAAGCAATCGTCTGCCCAACGCTCGCCCACACCCATATTAATTTCCCTTCCCAAGGCTGTGACCTTCCATCGCCCCAACACAACACTCAGCAGTGTAAAGAACAAGGCTAACATGCTGCGTATTTCCCGCGGTCCTTCCCGGTCGCCCCTCTCGGCCCTCACTGCCCCTCGAGGGGGCCGTACGTATCCATAGCTGGCCCTCGTTTGGAGAGAAAAACGACAGCCTGCCCACGCTCGCCCACGCCCTTCACTTTACTTCCTCTGGCCCCTCCCGGCCCCTCAATGGTCCCTCCCGGCCCCTCCCGGCCCCTCCCGGCCCCTCCCGGCCCCTCCCGGTCCTTCCCGATCCCTCCCGGTCCCTCCCGGTCCCTCCCGGAACCTCACGGGGCCCTAACTGGCCTCGTTCCTGCGGAAACGATCGTCTGCCTACGCCCCTCACCACCTTTTTCCCCCCCCCGGCCGCTCCCGGCCTCTCCTCGCCCTCATCGGCCCTCACGGGCCCTTACCCCGTCCCTCGCGGGCCCAAATTGGCTCACGATCGTGCGAATACGATCGTCTGCCCACGCCTCTCATCGCCCGTTCCCCGCCCCCCTCGAGGCCCTCGGAGGGCCCTCTCGAGGCCCCGCCCAGCCGTCATCGTCCCTGAAGGGCCCCCCTGAGAGGTTCCTGACGGGGTTCTCAACAGGTCCCTGGCTGGTCCCACGGGTCCCAGACGGTGCCCTAGCAGTCCTTCGTTCCTGCGAAAGCGATGGTCCGCCCACGCTCACCCTAGGCCTCTCATTTCCTTTTTCCCCAGGGGCCGGGGTCCCTTCACAGATCTCCCGTGGACATTGTAACAATTTTCCTCGTGAACGCGTGCCACAACGAACCCCCTTCCCCTTCCAACCTCCCACACGACAAAACTTAAGGCGGGAAGCGTCGTGTTACATAAAAAAAACAGGCGGCGCGTTTCGACGAGATGTTTCGAGAGGGGACGAGAATACCTGGAAAGGGGGGGGGGGGGGGGGGGGGGGGGGGGGGGGGGGGGGGGGGGGGGGGGGGGTACTCATTTGTTGCTTGCCTTAGTCATTTGACCATTGACCACGCATCCCTTTCGAGACGGAGCACCGTTCCTACTCCTAATAGAGACACCTCCAACAATTGGGCGCTCATTACGTTGTTTCCATATATTACACGTGGAAACTTTTTGCTAATCTTATCCCCTTCCTGTTTGGCCTCCTGTGGCCGCCATCTATCTCCTAGGATAGCGATCGTCTTCTCGCTGCTATTCATTGTATCAAACTCCTCCATGTCACATTCGTCTATTTTCCTCATCTCCTCTTCTAACACATCCCGTTCCTCCTTGTATATTTCACATTCTCCTACTATGTGAGTTCTACTCTCTATTGCTTTGCCACACGGGTGCGTCTACTTCCTCCTCGTCCCGGCTACTGGTGTACCTCTTTCTTCTTTCTGGCAGGTCCAGGTCCCCTACACGAAAGCCCAGTTTCAGCGTTTTCGCGAAGTCCATTGGGCCATGCAAATAAGTTTTCATTCCTATTCCTTCCCTCAATCCCCCGTATATCTCTAAGTGTTTTTCCGATTCCACCTTGTTTCTTAGCGCTAGCCTTTCCCTTCTTTCTATCCTTTCTTCTACTTCTGCCTTGTACCTCCCAAACTTCCCGGCGGACATCATCTCTACTTGGTTTCCCCCTAGATCCTTCCATACTTTCTCAACTACGCCATCCCACCTTATTCTAGCTCGCCCTTTTGTCACTCTCCCATACAGCTCTATCAACTTTGGCTGGCAACCTCTTTTTTGGCATGTTCCTTACTTTATATTGCCAGTTCAACTTTCTCATGTCTCTAGTTGTCTTGAGTGGGCGCATTCCCAGTTCTGCTCTTATTACTGTATTACTAGTCGTACTTGAGCATCTCAGGATTTTTTTAGCTGCTGTCATTTGTACTGTTTCGAACTGTTTTACGAGTTTTCGCGTTCCCTTCCCATACTTCTCCTGCATATTCTAGCTTTGGTACTATAACATTCATCAAGATACATCTCTTAATTCTAGTGTCAAGGTTCGGGTCTGTTAGGATCGCATCCATCTTGCCTACTTGTGCCTTACCCTTTCCTATTACTTTTGCTATATCTGTATCCCAAGAGCAGTCTTTTGAGATCTCTACGCCAAGGTATGTATACTGGTCTACGATCGGCAATTCATCTTCTCCCCACTTCCAACTAAAAAATTTACCGGGTTTACCTTATCTTCGTTGCAAACAACTACTGCGCATTTCTTGACGTTCGCCGTCACCCTCCATTTCCTGGTGTATTCTAGCGCCTTCTCTATTTGTTTCTGCAATCCTTCGGGTGTTTCTGGGCGGGGGGGGGGGCTGAAATCAAGCACCAGCGCCAGCGCGGTCTGTACCCCCCCCCCGTCCCCCCCCCCCCCCCACCTCTGCCTGGTGGGTGAAAACCCGACATGCTCCGTCCCGGCATTGTAGGGATGCGAGGGTCTACGGTCACACGACTTCGGCCATGCATGAGATCGAGTACATCTCTCCTATCGAGTACACCTCCAGCTCTTCACACACACATACTCGCGCCAAACGGCGGGCTTGGCGCAGGATTGACGCCGCCGGAGACGTCCCGGATTTCTTCGCTCCGCCTCCGTCACCGCCCGCGCTACACCCCCGCCTCCGTCACCGCTCCGCTCCGCCCCCCCAATCAAGAAAACATCGACCAATCCCATGACACTCGTACTAGAAATCGACCACTTCCACTGCTAATATAACAGTTCTCTCTTATATAATCATAGGTACGCCACAGCAAACAAAAGAAATGCACAAGTTATGCGACTACGAGAAAACCTGTCTACTATTACGGGTGACCATAATAAATAGGACCTACGGCAGACATAAAACCCTACACATTTCCCTATTTTTACGAAAGATATTGGGTCCTGTTTACTATGGTCTCCCGTAATACATGCCAGCTGGGCCAGCCGAAAAAATGGATAAACCATCCGAAGGTCGTATCTCGTGAACCACTGCGACTTTGGACTTGAAATTTGGAGGCACTGGCCCTGACACTACACTGCACGCGAAGAAAAAAGTATAGTAAAATTAAGACATTTTTTTATTTCGACTCGATCTCGGCGAGGTATCAGCGGAAACTCAAAAAACGCCAATTTTTCAACACAAAATTCGCCACAAAATCGTCGTTCCCGATCAAGGCGAAAATTTGCGGAGGCGTACCTGGAGACCCCAGGAGATGATCGATATTACTTTGATTGCCCAATTTGCCCCCCTTCAAGAGATATGACCAAAACACGATTTTCATACATAAAACAAGTAACTACGAGAATTTTGCGTTTTTCCGCGATGTCCCGCTCAATTTTGCGAGTTTCGATTCGAAAATTAAATTCATATTTGAATCGCATTTGCAAACAAACGGGGAACTCGCCTTTATAGTTTATTGGGTTTTTTCCCGCCAAGTTATGGCCGTTTTAATACTTTTTCGGATCGTTGTATCGGTCGTACGTATTCCTCCAACAAATGAAAAAAAACTGAAAAGGCGAGGCGAGTCTTCCGTTTGTTGTTTGGTGCATGCTCAACACGGCGGTGTCAAAAAATCACATCCCAATACGCAATATTGAGCGGGGCATCGCCGATCAACCACATGGTCAGCATCTCGGCTGGCCCAACTCGTACGACCAGAAACAGGTCGCTTTCAAAGGCATACATACGTGCGAAGAAAACCCAGCAACGACCCCACTCACAATACCAGATAGAGCCCTCGGCCCTTAGCCCCGAAGAAGAACCCGAAGTTCTTCAGCATGACCGGTGCGGCCCCTCGCACTTCACCACCACTCGGACCAGCTCATACATGAACAGCAATACCGCGAAGATCCTGCAGGGGAGGGGGGGTACAGGGCTTGGTCACGTGTGGTCGGAAGGCGGGAGCAGAAAGAGGGTCAGCTCTAAGCATCGTCGGGCACGAGGGCCCGGAAGAAGGTACGGGGGAGGGGTGGAGAGGGAGAGGAACGTGTGGGAAGCGCGAGGTAAGGACGCGGTAGCAGCGGCGGCAGCGGCGGTGACAACCGACCAAAGTTTTCCACAAATTTGGCGTTTTTTTTTTTACCCAGCGCGCTCCTTTTAAGAATGCTGTTTTCTCTCCGCATTTTGTACTCTCGACAACAATCGATCACGCGAACCAATTCGAAAGAGCGTTCGTTCGCTTGACGTCTGGCTCGTGAGAGCTCCCCGCAAAAGAAAAAACGCACTCAGCCCTTCTCAAAGGGAGCTTTCCCCGCGAATGACTAGGCCACCGCCGTGTCACCCTCGGCACGCAGCAGACGGGGGGGGGAAAGAAGCAACTTACGTCAGCAGCGGCCGCACCGGGGGGGGGGGGGGGGGGGGGGGGGGGGGGGGGGGGGGGGGGGGGGGGGGCAGGTGTGCATCAACACGCGCGCGGGGGGCGGGGGCAAAAAGAAGGGTCTCACATGAGGTATGTCGATAGGATGAAGTTCTGGAAGTTGTCGAGGGCGACGAGCCCGAACGCTGCTGAGGCCGCCATCATGACGGAAACCCCGATGTTGATGAAGTGGAAGAAGGATCGGACCACGGTGCTGCAACACAACCGGAGACGAGCAAAGGGGACACACAAAAGCGGACGAGCGGAAACGGGTGAACGCGCGAGAAAAAAAGAAAGCACGAAAATAAGGACAACATAAATTGACACCGGTGGGATACAAATAACGCGTAAATAGAAATTTCAGGTAATATGCGCGAGCAAATAACTCGAAAACCCGGAAGCGGAAGCTGGGGAAAAAAATGAGACTACGACAACGGGTCAGGCAAAGTGGGTTTTTCACAGTAGTGTTGGATATCGATACCTAAATACAAAAAAAAAACTACGAGGGTAATCGGTATGTCCGACTTCGACATTTGATACATGGAAGCCTTTCGTTCAATATCTGTAAAAAAAAACACGGGGATGACATAACGGGGGATGGAGGGCAAAACTCGTTCGATAAGATATATCGGAAGTCCGACATTTCGATATATCGAAGTCCGATATTTCGATACATCGAGAGTCCTGCATTTCGATATATCGAAACTTTCGATACGATATGCAACACTACTTACGGTGATACCTGGTACACACCATTGGCCGTTGATCGATATGTAGGGGCAACACAATGGGACAACATGTGGAGCATTTAACCCCTGTGTGAAACTCAGCGCGTAGGCTGGCGTGCGCGCGGGGGGGGGTGGGGGACGTACGAACGGAAGGGGTCAAATATCAGCGTGCTTCATCCGCGAGCTGCGGGCATCGAGAGTCCCTTCCATGTGGTCAGATACACCAGGTATGACACAGCGTTGCTTTGCTTTGTTGTGCAGCAGAGCCCCTGCCTGGAACGAGGCTTTACTGCTGAACTGCTGTTGTATTGATATCAATGCAACCATACTCTTCATCCGAGTTAGTCTCGTGCTGATACGGGTACTTCCTTCAGTGCAATATTTGACCAAAGGGCGTTGAATCTACACGTCCACACATCCCCGGATGGGCAGTATTACGGGGGACCATAGTAAACAGGATCAAATATTGTTATTCAAAATAGTAAAGTATATCGGTTTTTGTCTGTACCGTAGGTCCTATTTACTAGCGTCCCCCGTGATAGTAGGCAGTGCTGCTGTAGGCATGCGCTTCCCGGGAGCCCCCCCCCCCTTCTATTATATATGGGTTGGGTTGGCGTCGGTTGGCAACGACACTGTAAAACATGCCGCTCACTACTTGAGCTAGACAACCACGGAACCGCTTTTTTTTTTTTTTTTCTTTTTTTGGCGGTCGGTCGCACCTGCTGGTTGTCGAGTTAGATCATCTGTGTGAGGTGAAGAACCTTTACTCCGCACAAGTGGGAATGATCGTATCACGTGGTGTTTATGGTAAGGCACCCAAGAGGCAGTTACATATCCCATCGCTGTCTCTGGAAGTGGCTACGCCGGAAATTAAATTGACTCATGGAAGCTGTCATCAATATGCAAGTCTGCCTCACAAGCGGTTCTTAGTAGGATGCAGCTCACCCTTCATGCGACTCGCCGGACACCTCACGGCGGTTCACGCTTGGTGCAAGCAATGTCTGCCTGGTCGGTGAAAACCCGACATGCTCCGTCCCGGCATTGTGGGGATGCGAGGGTCTATGGTCATACGACTACGGCTATGCATGAGATCGAGTACATGTCTCCTATCAAGTACATCCCCCCCCTCCCATAGAGAGTAGAACTCACATAGTAGGAGGATGTGAAATATACAAGGAGGAACGGCATGTGTTAGAAGAGGAGACGAGGGAAATAGACGAACGTGACATGGAGGAGTTTTGACACACTGAATATCAGCGAGAAAACGATCGCTCTCCTAGGAGATAGATGGTGGCCACAGGTGGCCAGACAGGAAGGGGATAAGACTATTACGGGGGTCCATAGTAAATAGGACCTACGGTATACATAAAAACCTATATATTTACCTATTTTTACTAACAATATTTGGTCCTATTTACTATGGTCCCCCGTACTATTAACAAGTTTCCACGTAATATATTGAAACAACGTAATGAGCGCCCAATTGTTGGAGGTGTCTCTATTAGAAGTAGGAACGGTCCTCCGTCTCGGAAGGGATGCGTGGTCAATGGTCAAATGACCAAGGCAAGCAACAAATGAGTACGCCCCCCCCCCCCCCCCCCCCCCCCCCCCCCCCCCGGCCCCGCCCTTCGTGGTCATATGACTACGGCCATGCACGATAATGAGTACCCCCCCCCCCCCCCCCCCCCCCCCCCCCCCCCCGTCCTCTCCCCTCCCCCGCCTGCTTACGTCACAAGTCACAAGTCACAAGTGAGACGAAACGGTCGTTTCCTGGTCTTGATCAGAGAGATGAAAACAGCCCAAAAGTACTATTAATACCTGGTATCAATACTCATACTACGCACGTACGTACTCCAGGTATGTAGATGCGTGGTCCTCGTGTGTGCCAAATAAACTCGCTGCAACTCACAGCTCGCTCGCCAAAAATCTTTAGCCTACTACAGTATATAACTCCAGACCTGAGTTACGACTACAACGGGGGGTCCATAGTTAATAGGACCTATGCTACATATTTACCTATTTTCGCTATTAATAACAATATTTGGTCCTATTTGCTATGGTCCCCCGTAATATCAACCCTTCCAGAACTGCAGTCCCGTTTGGGTGACAAACCACTCAAAAATTCCAAGTATTTTGTCCCTAGAACAGGACTACTACTGCTGTAGTCCTACTAAGCGTGTCGATAGGGAGGGAGGAGAAGAAAAATACCATGCAAGCTACATCCAACTCAACGCCTTATACGGTATATTAATATTGTCCGTCATTACGTATAATAATAATAATAATAAATAATAATAATAATAATAATAATAATAATAATAATAATAATAATAATAATAATAATAATAATAATAATAATAATAATAATAATAATAATAATAATAGTAATAATAATAATAATAACAACGTATATATCGAGGCCAGGAATAGTGGACAGTCGCCATCAGGTCGTGCGTGAAGGATAAAGGATGAGGAGATCTGGGTTAGAGCTCGAGCTCTATCCACATAAGGTGGAGCACTACAGGCACACAGGCTACCTACTGCATGCTGCCTGCACAGGACAAAACTCAGCTGCCGTGTTGAGATTGTCAAAACATCAGAATACCGCCTCTGCTGCCTCTGAACTGAATATGCATGCTGCTGCTGTGTAGAGCATGCTGTGCAGAGCATGCGGCGAAAAAACAAGGGGTTGCGAGCTGTTAGCCTGCTGGCCGGGTATTCTGATGCCTTTGTACGAGTGCAGCAGCACCGATACCACCTGATTCCTGCTGGGACAGCAAGCGATGGCATTTGCGTGGGTACGACAGAAATGCCTGGCCATATCAGATAATTGCAGGCTGCCGATTACTCCGACCACAACTTCTACGTCCGTCCTGCGTCAGCTCTGCTGTGCGTTGCAGAGGGGGCACGTCTCTTCATATGCTACTGATGTATACACCTCCTGCTGCTACAAGCATATTATTATCATTAATAGTGCTGCTGCATCACCATAACCCGGGGAGGACTGAACTCACGTTTGAGGGACAAACTACTTGAAATTAGCATCAGATACCTGGTACGGTGGGCACCCTGCACAATAAAGCGGGTACTGGACACGGAAGTTGAACCAGCCTTATTGATACTTTTTTGCCTTATTGTCCTCTGATTAAAGGCCACACATGTCTCAACTCGGGGATAACACCGAAACCGGCCTCAACCCTCTTTTAGAATCGCAGTGTTGAAAACCAAATATTCGAGTCTAATTTCGAGTAATTTTCCCCCCAAAACGGGAGTCCGGTCCTTGAAAGGGTTACAGGCGGGAGAAATCACTTGCGGACACCATATTGGGCTAAAAATCGGGCCAAGCCGAATTTGGCCCCCGCCTCATCTCTACTCTACTGGTGTTGCCTTATCAATGACTTCATCATTGCGGGGTATCCACTACTGCTGTGCATATTAATAGTATATGATTACGTACGTACAGTACAGAGTACAGCAGCAGTAAAAGGGTTAAAACCCTTTCAGGACTGTTACAACCGCGGTCCCGTTTTGGGTTTTAGGGACAAACTACTACGGGGGACCATAGTAAATAGTAAATAGGACCAAATATTGTTAGTAAAATATGTAATTATATAGTTTTTTGCGTGTACCGTAGGTCCTATTTACTATGGACGCCCGTAATAGTCAGAATTCGAGTGGTTTTTCCCCAAAATGGGACCGCACTTTGCCCTAACAACGGTGAAAACCCTCGAAGAGTTGTAACGTTTCGAGAAAAAAACTGCTTATAATTCGAGAGGTTTGTCCCCAAAACGGGACCGCTTTCAGTACTGAACTCAAGTCCCTCCCTCCCGCCCCCAGGGAAAAATTATTTTATAATTCGAGTGGTTAGTCCCCCCAAACGGGAGTGCTTCTAGTACGGGGGGACATAGTAAATAGGACCAAATATTGTCGGTAAAAATATGGAAATATGTGGGTGTTTGTGTGCACAGATAGTAGGTGCCATTAACTATGGTCCCCCGTAATAGTACTTGAAAATTTGAGTGGTTTGTCCGCCAAGACGGGCTGCAGTCAGTCCCAACAACAGTTCTAAAAGGGTCGTTTTAGCCCCTTCGTTATAACGGGGAACCATAGTGAATAGGACCAAATATTGTTAGTAAAAATAGGTAAATATATAGGGTTTTATGTATACCATAGGTCCTATTAACTATGGACCCCCGTAATACTAGCGAGGGCAACAACGGCAAACTTTAGTGCTATCAACTGTCTACGAGGAGCGTGAGCGCCCCGCCAGTACGGGTACGTGGGGGGATGATGCTGACTGCTGTTGCGCCCGTTGCCCTGCGTATGCGACGTACGACTGACTCGGACACCGACCGAACGCTATCTATCGTCCCCCGTCCCCCGTCCCGCAATCACGCGGTGGGCGTTGCTGTGTTCCACCACTTTTCATATATCGTCAACTTTCCTCTCTCAAGTCCCAAAATGGTTAGATAACCCGTACAGCACTGAACTCACGTGGTGGAGACTAAACACTTGGCATTAGTGTCCCATATAGGTTTACATAAAGTGCGGTACCAAAATGAGGCATCGTTGAATCGTGGGGTATCAAGTGGGTACGGCTGCGGTAAAACACTTTGTATGGGACGGCAGTCCCGCACCAGGTAGGCCTCTTCGGTCAGCTGTGGGTGCGGAGGCGCAAGGAGATGGGTTGTGTGGCGCAACCACACTCTCGGGGGTCAGCAACGAAAGCTATCTCGGACTGACCCTCGCGTGGCCCGAGGTGACAGGAAACCGGACTCCAACTACAATGAGGCGGCACCGGTTAGGGGATAGGACCTGACACCCACACTTGTACAAATATCTGGTACAGGCCTGTGTTGCACTGCCCACAAAAAAAAAATGCCAGCAGCCAAAATCGCCTAATTTTGTAGGAAACGGGGTATGGTCAACATCAGCCAGCCCCTCATAAGCCCTTTTGAGGCAATCAATCTTCGCAAGCACCATGCTCCCAAGTGAAAACTCCAAACGATGCATCACGCGCAGAGGCCGTTATGTAGCTTGCTGGTGCTCGGTAATCCAATATTAATAGAGTCGGATACATTCGGCTCACCGCACCTGGAAGCAGCTACCATTACGGGGGGCCATAGTAAATAGGACCAATATTGTTAGTAAAAAAATGAAAATATATGGGTGTTTGTGTGCACCTTAGGTCCTATTGACTATGGTCCCCCGTAATAGTAGCAGCTCCGGTCGAGGCAAACAGTAGCTGCAGGCAATACGTACTACAGTAGGATAAACTCCGACTCCAACACGAGGACGAGATCGATCAGGGTTCCTCCTGTGCGCCCGTGCACACCCAGGCATGCAATTTCTGCCCTGTCAGATTAGTGATCGAAAGTAGAGCTGCCACAATCGTCCCGAGTGCTTGGGGCACAAGGCGCCTAAAAACACACCCAAAACATGCACAAGTTGGGTCTCCTGCCCTCGCTTTCGCTTGCGCCGACAGTAGAAACACGCCAAACAACTTCCGTTTCATCTGCCGACGCCCACGCAGGACACGTAGTACACCTTTTCGGCATTTCGCAATTGCAGCAGCTACCGCTGTGTACTTGGAAAGAGCAGCGGGAGAACAACGGAACATGTCCTACACTGCCACAGCAGAGCTGTGAGCTACCAACATATCTACAAAAATGTCACGTACTAAATGAAAAATGAAGAGATCTGGTGAATACGAGTACGCGCTCCCGTCTTTCTGCTCGTTCTACAGAGCAGTAAAACGTATACTTGGATACAGTAAGAAACCGCAAATTCAACAGCCTGGAACCACATTTTCATACTTGAGCGACAAGCACCGACTGCACGGAAAGCACAGAAACTGCTACCGTTTTTTTTTATTCTAAACCCACGGGAGTGCACCATGAAGCGAGTACCTGCCTTGCCAAATACCTCATCCTAGATCAATGGAAATTTCGGAGCTACGAAGAGCAGTCTTACAGAACATCCTACGGGAAAAAAGCAACGGTAGAGGGCTTGCAGTTGCCGATTGGATGACAAATTCACCATTTTTATTTTCATTTTGTGGGCAATGCAACAAGGGCGGGTACAAAATTTCACCAGCGGGTATTGATGCCATTACTTTGTTAATTTGTACCAGTACTTGATTCGCAATTCCCTTTCATCGGTCAGGAGGTATCACAGTTTTTCCACGTGATACAACAGGTTCGTATTACGGGGGTCCATAGTTAACAGGACCAAATATTGTTAGTAAAAATACCTAAATATATAGGTTTTTATGTATGCCATAGGTCCTGTTAACTATAAACCCCCGTAATAGTATCTCGCAATGTCGACGCCTGCATGTATTTGCGTACGAACAGTTCCTCCATTCACCATCTCATTTTCATCCCTTTTTTCTGTTTCATGTGAACGGCGAACACGGTGAACGGCCTCGTAACGTTTCAACTTCCCAATCGAGTCTACCTCATATAGCTGACCATGTACCATATCAATAGATACAATATTATCAATATAAGGCCGTAGCGAGTAAGTTGGGATACCCCATGCAAGGTACGTGCATGTGTACCCGTGGGACAAACAGGACACGCGTCACAGAACAAAGACGAGCACGCTAGGAGAGCGGTCGGGCCCAAAAGAGCCAGCAGCGAGGAAGCCTGCCAGATTCCAGGGAACAGGGAACCAGGAATTAGGAAGCAGCAGCAGTTCTCGTGCGTAGGTAATGTTTGTGCCGCGAACGAGGCCCGGATGCCGCAACTCGCGGAGAGATTCGAGTATTGCAGCAACAATGAGTACGTCTGTCTCAGCGTCTCAGCTTCACCTTTGCACCAATCACACACAAAACACAACACAGGCGAAACAGCAGTATCATTAATACTATGCGCGTACCGTACGCAAGAACTCGTATGATTGTGCCAAGCCAAAGCATCGGCTGATGCGATAGAGGTGTTAACCGACAAGTACCCGTCCAAAAGCCAGCTTTGGGGGGAAAAAAAAACTGGGTGCTCGCGAGTGTTTTACGGCCATTTTAGGCGGGTACTCGGGAACCCGTTCAGTAGCCGGCAACCCGTTTGACACCCGGGTACCCGTCTAACAGCCGAGTATCCGGGGTGCTCGGGGCCCTAATGCTCGGTACTGAAGTGTTACCCATACCCGCGACGGGTATAGCACGCCGGGCAATACTTGCGAGTACCCGGGTAAAAACAAGAAACAAAAAGTATGGTATGAGATGTGAGCATGAGGCATCGTTTTTCATCTTCATTTTCAAACGGGTTTCCTGCAGAATAAACACGAAATACTACCCAGGGCTCGTGTGATTTAGGGGATGATAAGTTGCCACCCTCAGATTTTCCAGGGCTTATCGCGGATCATGACCTGACCCGGTCGGGTCAGGCGGGTTTCAAAATGTCGCGGATCGGGTCGGGTCGGGTCGGGTCAAGACGACTCAAGATTTTCGCGGATCGGGTCGGGTCGGGTGGGGTCAAGAGGCTATGAAATGTCACGGGTCGGGTCGGGTCGGGTCAGGAGGTGTTCAAATCACGGGTCGGGTCAGGTCATAACCCGTGAGGTACAGGTAGTTTGCGAGTCGGGTCACCACGACCCGCGAATTGTTTTCGGCTGACTCGCAGGTCGGACCCGCGCGTGGCCAGGGGATCCGTCTTTTGCAAACGTGCAGCTACCTGCCGGAAGGCCGCCTTTGCGACGCGCGGGTCCGGCCCGCGGGTCCAAAAGTGTTCAACAAAAAATACTCGCCGTTTCCCGCCCGAAGGCCTCTCCCGTGCCGATACTCCGACCTCCGAGCGCATACGTACCATAGCCTACCTGTAGCGTGTAGAATAATCATACGCGAATCCCGGGCCGGATGGAGCCGTATTAATAGTATATCATTGTGTTCATGTTCACGTCCATCTATTTCCAAAAAAAAAAACAGGCCACACCCTCACGCAGGGACAGATCTACCGCCTCAGTTGTACTTGCTGCTGGAGGCGGCATAGCTACGCTGCTTGCTGGGGCAGTAGGCTGCACGGCTAGGCCGCTCACAGGGGCGGAAGCAGAAGATATCGGGTCAGAGCCATAGGGTCGACCCAGGGATCGGGAGATATCCGCCTGGCAGAGTGCGGGTGTGTGCCTTTCTCATTAAGGTATTTTTACAGGCGCACACCAAACAATGCTCCAAAAAAATAGAAAAAAATAGAGTAAACACAACACAACCGTCGTACGACGCCATTCGGAAAAGTACGAGGGACCAAGGACCAACCAACGGACGTACTAACGTATATCTTTGATCCCATGAGCTTTCGTCGTTGACCCGTGAGATGTCATGGGGCCAGTTGACCCGACCCGCATGAAACCTGAGTCTCACGGGTCAATCGGAAGGTGGCGGGTCGGGTTGGGTCGGGTTGGATCAGGTCAACAGGTTTTGAAATCTCGCGGGTCGGGTCGTCAGGAGATTTTCAAATCTCACGGGTCGGGTCGGGTCGGGTGGGGTCAACATTTTTTCAAATCTCGCGGGTCGGGTCGGGTCGGGTCAAGAGGCTTTCAAAACCTCGCGGGTCGGGTCGGGTCAAGTCAGTACACCGAAAAAAAATCGGGGTCCGGTCTGGTCAGCGACCCGATCCGTGAGGTTTGACCTGACCGGCGAAAAGTCCTGGGATTTTCCAAGGTAAACCATCGGGTATGTACACCCGTTTAAGCCGGGTACCCGGGTAACCGGGATACGAATCGTTTCTCGTACCCGTGACGGCTATCAGCAAGCCAGGTAAAAACGCTATAATAGCGAATACCCGGGCAATTGGATAAAGGGGAACACCTCTACCGCTGTACGGTATATACCAGGTATGTATGTCATGCAGCAGAGTGACTACACCACGAACGGGATTGTGGTGAAAAGCAGTGTGTGTACGTACGTACGTACGTACGTACGTTTTAATAGCAATACCTGGTACCTGCCAGTACCATTGTGAACCAAAAACACAGCAAACGCATCTGCTGCTGTGCACACCACGGCAGCGATGGGAACGGGCGGGAATAATCCCTTCCGACTTGTGACCTACAACTTACTACAGATGTGCCCACGTTTGGCCGACATTGAAGATCGCGTTGGACGTTGAACGTGTTCTAATACTGCTGTTGGTTTGGTGCTGGGGGGGGGGGGTGGGGCGTCGGAAGAACGTACGATACATCGTACTATTAATATTAATAATACAGCAGTACAGCAGTAGTAGTTTGTGGTACAAGTACACAAAGAGCTGAGAAAAGCTGAAAGCATACCTTTTGGTAGATCAGTACGTAAAGCGCGTCCAACCGAGAGGGGGACAACGTCCCCTCAACGTGAAGCTCGGAGATGAGCTCGTGGGAGGATTGTAACGAGCACCTTTTGCGCTCATAGCGCTCATAACGATGGGAATCGTGTCTATTGGAGATACATATACCGAGACCGTGAGAAAGGGCCAGCAGCGACAGAGGCAGCAGCAGAGGCAGCAGAAGAAGCAGCAGAAGCAGCGGCGTTTTGTTCCGTCAAAACCCTTGTCTCGCCGCAGGGCTCAACAACTACCCATACTATTTTGCCTTTTCTCACTACCATGGCCGAAACTGCAAAGCAAAAAAGAGTCCAGCACCATGACACATAGCACCTCGATACAGCACAGGCCAAGGCCCAGTCGGCGACTCAAGCGCTGCGCTCAGCTTTGTTTGCTTCCCGGGAGCAAATACTATGCCTTTCTCTTTAATAAAGCTACAGAAGTAGGTTTATTCCTCGCGCGACCTTCAGGGAAGCTTTATTTTGAAGCGGTCACTTACGCGTCCCCCGACTGATTTGCTGAAGCTTGTTGGACTGGAGCTCCACCTGCGTTGGCTCCAGGGCCCGACGCCTGGCCCGTGTTCTGCATCCACGACGGTTGGTCCATGGTGGCTCCTTCAATCACGCCCCGCTAAGGTGTCAGGTTTTGGCTTTCGGTGACAAAATGTCTCCTTGCCTCGGCGTTCCCAAAGACAAGCATATTATATGTATATCATTGAAAACCAGGGGACAGGGGACAATAAAGCTTTCATCGACGATCAGGTTGCCAAACAAATAGACGTCGGTGTCGCAACCAAAGGAACCCGGATCGGGCCCGTAGGGAGGAAGGGTATCGTTCCCGAATAGCTGGTGAGAAGCTGCCGCAGATACAGGAGCTGGGACTCCTGTTGCGTGCAGAGAGGGTTGCGCACTGTCTCCTTTGCACGCTCCCTCACTCAGTTGACTCTCATCTCCTCTGTTTGGTCCATCAATATAATACAACAGCTATGCACACACCACGTTGCGCTCTAGACCCCGGCGGCTCTCCCTCCCTCCCCTGCCCTCAGTATCGTTTCCTGTCCTTGCTTATCTATGCGATCTCCAAGGGCATTCCCTCGCTTTCTGTGTTCCTGCGTTTGCATAATTAGGGTTACCCCCGCCCGTCCACTGATGCCTGCGTGCACCCCGTTGCCGGCTTGCCCTTCGTTTAGTGACACGACCATCCCTTTTTTTCCCCCTGTTCCAGGCAGGACCTTCGCACCACCCCGAGGGCTTTCTTCGTCGTGACGGCAAGGGCGCCCTGAGGAGCAAGCAGAATTTGCAGTCAAGACGGAAGGAATTGAGCGCTGCTTGCTGACGGGGTCATCATAGTACGCACCAGTAGACGACACGCACGTTTTTTGTTGTTGAATAGAATACTGCTACATCTGAGCTGGGGAACCGAGAGGAATATTTTCGTAGCAGCAGACAGTAGCAGAGAGGTGTCTTTCGACTGCTGTCGAATCGGATATTTTTGCGCTGTCTTTCTTTTCTGTCCTTCTGCAAAGGGAGCTGACCCTTGAGCCACGCAAGCAGCAGCAACAATTCTCGGCCATCTGCTTGATTGTCTTCTGAGGCTGCTGCTGTTGCTTCTGGTTTTGCAATATCATTCAGTTGGGTTGGGGGAGAAGGAGTAGGAAAAGCTTGCTTCTGCCACGCGCGCAGGCAGCTTCTGACACTCTACACTTAGTTTTTTTTTTCTTGTGTGTTTTTGCGCGCTGGTACTGCTGGATTGTTCCTGACTTTGCTGTGGTGCTGAGTGTGTTGCACATCAGAGTGTGCTGTCTACTGCTGCACAGAGATCGCCGCTGTCACTTTTTTTTCACCATCTCTGATTCCAGGGCACCTAAGTTTCGCAAGCAGACAGAGGCTTTAGTTCCTGCTGGTCGGTCGGTCGGTCGGTCGGTCTGTGTTTCTGGGTTGCTTGATCTTGGCTTTCTCTCCTTTGTGTTGAGTGTGTGCATGTGAGTTGGAGAAGAGCTTCTTGAGCTTTCAAAGTTGCTGCTGAGAGCTTTTTAGCTATCATAGCTCTTGCGACGCCGCTTTTTTTGCAAAGCTGGCACCGCCGCGTAATATGAAAACGATGAGGTCGTTCACGGCCGAGGAGAAAGAGTATGTGAGGCTGTTTCGAGCCAAGGCCGAGCAGATGGGCGAGTTCCCCGACAAGATAATAATTAACGCTCTCACGGGAACAGCCACTCGGCACCGCGATGACATGGCTCAGCCGATCACCACTCTCCTCGAGAGCATGATTGTGGACCCCAACCACCCCGCGAAGCACAAATTGCCCATCTGTTTCCTCGTGGATTCGATCGTGAAGAACATCACCGACCCGTACGCCGAGCTTTTCGAGAGCGGTCTGGTGCGATGGTTCTGCAGTGCGTACGATGTGGTAGATGAAAAAAGCAAGGTGAGCACTCGCTTTCTTTGCTTTGCTTTGCTTACCAGCACGTGTATATTTTGTTTCGCATTGTATGTTTTCGTGGTGGCATGAAAATATGTGCCGGGTAGGTACCAACTCCATCTTCATACATCATCATTCGTGTCACCCATGTACTATTGAAAAGTCGAAAAAAAAAAAAAAAACACAACAGCAGTCATCGGCATACAATACGAGGTCGACTTACAAATACAACCTACAAGCAGTCTGTAGTAATTACTGATTAAACCAAGACACAAAACAATCATAAGTTGAGTCCACGCTGGTAACATTCATGCCAGCGATAAGTCGAGCCCACACCATTAATATCTGTATTGAACAACATTCTACGAGGTACCAGTAACATTTACCCTCTCGACGGGAATACAAGGACCTTCCGGACACGTGAAAACCTGTCGCTTGATCGGTGTATCAAGCGATAGGTCGAGCGCACTACGTATGGACGGACGGTATGTGAAGGGCGCGCACACAGTATCAATGATAAGAGCAGCACTTCGTACCGGACCCCTAATATTAATGTTTAGTAAGAAACAGGAAAGCTGGTATTTAAAAACGGCTGCGTTCTATGTCACTAATTTCATCGTAATGCCTCCCTACAAGCTCCCGACGTTTATTATCCTGTAAATCTCAGCCTGCCTTTCTTCATGAGTACAGCTAGCTGTCCTGTACCGTACTCGTGTAAACTCTCACTCGTCGTGTTGGACAACTGCAATGCCACTCGTGGCAGCGGCATACTCGTAGTGTTATAGCGTAATGGTATCATTACTGAACGTTGTTGATCGATGCACGATATACGTGCCTGGTACAGCACTACCGCCGTACCTGGTACACATCAGCAGTCAGAACAGAGGTATCTATCTACGCACTGACCGTCCGTTACAAAAAAAAAAAGTGCATCGATTATCCACCCTAAAACTTACCTGGTAGTATTTACGGTTATGTATACCGCAAGCGTCCGCTTTTGTTGCGAAAATGCCGTCCGTCAACCGGTGTATGGCAGATGGTGCATTGGCTGTACATATAAAGCAGTACACGAGGTTGAAGGAGTTTTTGCTTCAAGCAAGAAGAAATGTGATGACTCGTACTCGTAACGGGAAGAGGGGGTGGGGGGGGGGGGATGCCTCTACCCCCCACGTCCTTTCGTTCTCCCCCACACAGCACAAGGTTGCCGGCCTCTCGACTTTCGTATCTACCTCGTGGATCGGACTCACGGAAGAATGCGCCTCTTTAGCTGACTGCCATCCTGGCATACCCTCGTATATGATATTATTAGGTTGTTACGTATATGTATCATATGATATTAATAGTTTGTTGTATTATTAATAATAGATATAGATACATATCTTTCGAATTGCTTTTGTCTGTTTTCATTTTCTGTTTGCTTGGGAGGGAGAGCCGCTTGCTGACATGTCTACCGCATTATCCAACTCTGCTGTGTCATGTCCACATGTCTTTGCTCATAAACACATCTCTCTCCCTTCGCTGTCTAGATTCTACTGTACGAATTATCGGACGGCCGTGACACCGAGTGAACTAACACCATTCTACGAACTCGTCCGAAAAAAATACTTGGTAAAGTATATACCCGCCACTGAGAAAAATAAAGAAACTATTACGGGGGACCATAGTAAATAAGACCAAATTTTGTTGGTAAAAATAGGTAAATATATACGTTATTGTGTGTACCGTAGGTCCTATTTACTATGGTCCCCCGTAATAAGTGCATATAATAACACCTACCTGGTACTTTTACAGTAATCCCCGTAGATGTGTGCGTTTCATCCCCTCACCATCGAAATAAAAAGGGTGGGTGAGCGGGAGAAATCACGGAATGTCTGGCCCAGCGACCGCTAGCCAGCTACGAACAAGCAACAGTCTGTTAACGTGGTTTATAACCAGTCTGCCAGCGCCGTTCCGTTCGGTATCATCTGTATCCACTTGGTATTCCCACTATTAATATTAATACGTATAACGCAACCAAAGCAGTTATTAGCAGTGCAGTTGCTACTATCAAAGTGGCTTCGTACAGCCGAAGAATATGAACCAAAACACATCGTAATTCTCTTTACGATAGCAAACCGAGAATTCCCGATCCCTTAGTGTTTAGTGCTTTTCACCCCTTTTTCGTTCTTCTCGCTCATTTTCTTGGCCCTTATTTTCTCTCTCTCCGTCAGCCGCGGTAGTCGTGACTCAGATCCAGGTCACCTATTAATAGCAGGCTCTCGTCCCCACTACGGTTTATGCCTTGCATTTTAATCGCGAGAGAGAGAGTACCAGAGGTATTTTTCTTTCCTCGTCTACTCCCGTCGAATTGCACGGCGGTATTATCGTATCATTATATTCTGCAACAGGGACGGTATAAACTGGATTTGTGTTCGTTGTGCTAAGAAACAAGATGCGTTCATCACGAGATATATCAGAGCTGTCAGATACTCAGCAGCGCAAATACAGGTCTGCACCAGAGGTTGTTCGGCCCTCTGGGCGATTCGCGAATCTCAAGAGAACGCGATCGTAGATAAGACGAGCTCAGTTTAGCGGGGTTGTGTACAATCCCAGGTGCTCAATATCCACCAATTCAGAGTATTTGACCCTTTTACGACTGCAGTCCCGTTTAGGGGTCAAACCCCTCAAATTCTAAGTAGTTTGTCCCCTAATAGGAGACTGCAGTCCTACAAGGGTTTCGTATGTCGTACCTTGGTACGTTCGTAGTGTATGATGATCCTGCCGTTGTCAAGCAATGTCTTCACCCAGCGTTTTGAATTTAGAGCTACTCGACCTAACAGACAGCTTAAGAATAGGTGCGCACCCCCGGGGTCGTGTCACTAGTCACTATTTCCGGGTCTGCTGCTGAATATGTACCCGTAGATGGAGACCAATAATATGATAGTTGAAAATTTCGGAGCCAGAAAAAACGATCAAAACAATAAACAATTGTTTGCTCCTACGAGTGCGTATCATGCCCGCTTAAATATGGTACGTGTAGATAGTGTTTGTGCAAGTGTGTATGCAGCGTGCAACATGAGTAGTAGCATCGTGCTGCGCGCTCCGCGATTGTACTCATGTACATAGGAGTAGTCTGGACTCTAAAGTGAGCGCTCCCGAACGAAGCCAGCAAGCAGCCCAGGCCGCGACATGTTGCGGATGCCATTCTCCGTCGTACAGTTTATTAGCGCTCGTCACGTCTTCCCTCTGATGTACTGAAAGTACAGGATAGTTGTGAGCTTACACCTCTGTTAGATCACTGTTTTTTTCTTCCGAACCTCTAAACAGGCAGGCAAAGCTGTCTGCATGCATGTGTACCGAATATTTGTGTAGTTAGGTATTCGCTATCTCTGTCTTCCATGATCAAGCTGTATAATATGTAGGGCAAGACTGGTTGCTAGTCGCTTCGTGGTACGATGCAGAACTTGAAAACTTTCACACCTCGGATAACGTAACACTCGGATAACACTTACCTACGTTACGGGGCCTAATACAGGAATGTGGTAGCGTACTAACATAGTGTTAGCACTGGAGGAGCGATCACGGTAACGCGGTAACAGTGTTAACTGGAAACCCACGAACGTGCACGAGCCTTAACGTTATGTTGCTGCTCGCTCTCGTCCAGCTCTGGTACAGTAACATTATGTTATGCCGTGATCAGTCCTTGAACTGACGCCGTAACACAGTGTTAGGCTTTGACCAAACACGTACGTTATCACTCTATCATGCCCAGATCGATATCCGCATATTTACTAACACGATAACATAATGTTATTGTCGACGCAGCGTTAGACGTAACACAATAACATTATGTTACCCTTAGGAGGAGTGTTACACATAACACCGTAACATAACGTTACCATGTACGCCAGCACTACCAACACATAACATTGTGTTACAGATAACACACTAACGTAACATAACGCAATGGCCAGCACTACTAACACTACGTTATTTTGACTCCCCATCTGATTGCCTTGGGGTCGGATAACGTAACACTTAACGTACGTTAGACACGTTACAGTCTTAGCCGGCCCATACGTAACATTATGTTAGGATGTTAGCTTAAATACGGAAGTCTCTGTAACATTATGTTACGGTGTTACCGTCAGTAAAGATCTGATGGTAACAGTCCGTTACCGTGTTACCATAACAACCAATCCGGGTCTAACTTTATGTTACTGAGTTACCGTTAGGGCCGAAGTCGTTCTAACGTAAGGTTACTACGTTACCCTTTGGATCTTCCCGAGATCTAACATGTGTTACCTGTGTTATTAGTTAAAGCGGGCGTGTGGGAATAACATAGCATAGCCGTGTTATCCAATTCGCCGACATCCCGGTAGGGGATACCTAAAAAATATCCCCGGGGGGAGGATAGCATAGCATCCCCAGTAAAAAAAGCCTCCATATTTTTAAAACCCCCAAAAGGGAATATTCAGGAGGGATCCCCGCAAAAAAACGCCTCATTTTTTTTGTGGAAACCCCGCCAGTACGTTGTCCATCCATGGCGTAATCTGCACACTCGCACGTACGAGTTAACACGGCAGTAACATATTGTTGACTTTAGACTGGGGGTGTACGTTATCTACTAACTTGTGTCACTACATACATTGCATACGAGTTAACAACATTAACATAATGCTATTAACAGCAGTGTTTTATCGATTATACCAGTATGCGTTATCCGTTTGACGTATGTTATGGTAGCAAGACTTCCGTAATACCCTCACATAACGTCGCTCGAAACGGACCGCTGCTGCGACTGATACGGTAACGTAATGTTAACGTTGTATGGACCATATACGTTATCCCTCTAACGTGTGTTACGATAGCCCCTATTAATAGGAATTTCACTAACACACTAACATAGTGTTATGTACGCGTTTATTTGGCCGTGTACGTTATCTGTCGAAAGGGTTTTACGGTGGCACGAAGAATCCCGCTGATACACTAACACAACGTTACTCGCTACGGGCTGATGCCGCTAACACGGTAACATAATGTTAACGTTTAATTGGCCATTTACGTTATCCCTTCAACGTGTGTTACGATAGCCACCAGGAATTCCGCTAACACGCTAACATAGTGTTGCTCGCTATGGGCTGCATACCCTAACACCGCAACACATATCTGCGGTCAGTACGAGATCAAGGTAACACTCTAACATAATGTTACGCGATCGCCCGCCAATATCATAACACACTAACACTATGTTATCACAAAATCCAGAAAGTAGTTAACGTAGTAACGTAATGTTCCGTTTTGTTTTCGCTGACGCCTAACATTGACATAAAACGTTAAGTGTTACGTTATCCGAGGTGTGAAAACTTGACTGCGAAGAACAAAATTGGAGCGTCCCGTTGGTTTGACTTTCGACTCTCATTCGCAGAGAGCCACGCTCGCTCGTCACCACCTTGCCTCGTTCGTTGCCGCCTTCCTTGCCCTGGGCGAGTTCGTTGTGCACGCCAATGCCTCGACGCTCGACCCCCCCCCCCCCCTCTTACGCCGCATTTTATTCTAATATGTTATCCGGTACATGTCCACGGCCGCGTCTACCGTCCCTGTCCTGACCCGCAAGCCTGCACTGCAAACCTGTACCTCACTCAATGACGGATTCCCCCCCCCCCCCCCCCCCCCCCCCTCAGCCCGCGTGTATCACCAAATCTCAGGCACAGACTCACAGAAAGCCGGCATGGCGCAGGATTGAGGGAACGAATTTCACGATGCCCCCCCAAGCTCAAAAAGGCCTCAGCAATACAACTCAGACAGGCTCACGAAAAGCCGGCATGGCGCAGGACTGCAAAGGCACTTCGAATTTCTTGATGCCCCCCAAGACTCAAACCTCCACTCAACATCGTGTTATATCCCCCACACACGCGTGTCACGTACCCCCCCCCCCCCTCCCCTCGCCCATCCTCGTGTACAGAAACACTTGGCCCGATTAGCAGCCACGTGGGAGGTGCAATCGGTCTTCAGCACTGAGAAGCGCAAAGAGATCCAGAGGCATATGCTCAACAGCAACCCGCCCTCTACGTCCTCGACGGTGATAGCTGTTCCGCCGCCGCTGCCGATCGCTACACCGCAACCGCAGCCGCAACCCCAGCCGCAATCCCAGCCGCAATCCCAGCCGCCGCTGCCGGCGCCCATTCCTGCCACTACCGTGATTTACCCGCCACCCACGCTGGCGCCCGTCGCGGCGCCTGTGCCCGCGGCGGCTGCGCCGCTACCGCCGCCGCCGCCGCCACCCCCGCCGCAGCCGCAGCCGCAGCCGATGGCGACCGTGGCGCCGACGGTAGCGCCGGCTGTGGTGACACCTGACATCCAGGCGATGATCAACTCCCGGATGAAGCAGCTACTGGATCAGCAGGTGGGGTGTTTGGTGTTTTCCGATAGATATATAATAATAGATGGTTATATAAATAGAAATAGATAGATGGATAGGTGCATAGGTTGTGTTGTATCACCAATCACGGCGGCGGATCGTATTTTTGAGTGCTCAGGGAAGGAGGGTCTTGAGTGTGGTATCCCCTCCCCGTATCCCCTCTGTGTGCTTCAAGGGCGCTATTGCCTCTTTCTGACAGAAGAAACACTCGTTCCGTTTCTTTTTAGACGGCACCAGGGCGAGGCAAGAGCTACCGTGTATATACTACTTTAACCACTTGAGACAACACCCCCCCCCCTCGGACGAGTTTTCCATGCTATTTTTTTCAACCAAGGGGGAGGGTGCAAAAACGCAGAGCGATGCGTCTCTATCTATAGAAAACCCTCGGACGCACTTTTTTGGCCGAAAACAAAACTGACGAGAGACCGGGCTCCTTAACCCTTTTTGTACTGCAGTCCGGTTTTGGGGACAAACCACTCAAGTTATAAGCATCAAAGCATAAGCGGGTTTGTCCCCAAAGTCAGACTGCAGTACTAGAAGAGTTAATCCAAAATCGTGGAATGCCATTGTTATTACGGGGGGTCCATAGTAAACAGGACCTATGGTATACATAAAAACCTATATATTTACCTTTTTTTATTAACAATATTTGGTCCTGTTTACTACGGCCCCCCGTAATAGTGGTGTTTTGCGGTAATGTTTGGTGGTAGACGTACTGTTACCAAGGTGGTGAGGTGCAGAGCTCCTCCAAGAGGGAGGGAGGAAGGAGCCTCGGAGAAATTAGGTGGTCTGTCTTACCCCCTTCGTTGAATGCATCCTCGACGCAAGGTCTGTCCTGCGCGACCACCATTTTTTTTGTGTGTGTGTGCATGCGTGCGTGCGTGCATGCGTGCCCCCCTTGTTTCGGAGAAAGTCGGCTCGGAAATTGTTTCCAGAGGGCGCGTTGTCTTTTTGTTGTTTCACGTACGATACGGTATGATAAGTACCCGCCACGAGCGAGGGAGGGGCCAAGAGTGCTTCGGCACCGCGGTACTCCATGCGGTGTGAAGCGTGAGAGGCCAGACGGCAGCGTTGGTCCTGCCTGCCTGCCTGTCTGTTGGTGGTGTATAGTTTCTGCTAGCCCTGACGGCAGGTGCTCGCGGGAAGTGGCGCGTCGGCTTTTTTTTGCCCTGCCATGTGACACACCCTCGTCTTTTTCGCTGGCCTCGGGCTGCGAAAGCCGCGAGCCGTGCGTTGCACTAGGAAGGCATTGTAATTTGCGATTTGGCCTGATGGTGGAGTAGGAGCCGTAGTTTTATTGAAAATTTTGTCCAGAAAACATGTCACCTTACGTCCCCCCCCCCTCCCCCCCCCCCCCCCCCCCCCCCCCCCCCCCCCCCCCCCCCCCCCCCCCCCCCCCCCCCCCCCCCCCCCCCCCCCCCCCCCCCCCCCCCCATTCCTCCCCCCCCCCCTGCCAGCTGCTTGAATTGGGGGAATCCAGTAGCATGAGCTTGGACGACCTGTGGCGAACAAACGCTGAACTCGCGGGAGGTTTTCGATTAGTCGCGCAGGCTCAAGTCCACGAGCAGCTCGGGCTTCCTCCGCCCCCCCCTCCTCCCGCCATCACGATCACACCCCCGGCCGCCCTTCAGCAGCCTATCCCCCAACCACCACCCCCTTTACCTCCGGCACCGCAACCCGCTCAGCCGGCTCAGCCCCAGCCGGCGCAGCCGGCACCGCCAGCTCAGCAGCAGCAACAGCAACAGCACCAACAGCAGCAGCAGCAAACAGCAGCAGCAGCAGCAACAACAACAACAACAACAACAACAACAGCAGCAACCACAACCACAACAGCCACCTCAGCCACCTCAGCCCCAACTTACGATCCAACTTCCACTTGGAGCGCCGCCGCCGTGGGCGGCGAAGGCACCGCCAGGCCAGGACTTCGGGCTTGCGGTGCAGCTCGCGGGCGAGGTCGCGGCGGGTGCGCGGGCGGCGCTCGACGCGAGCGTGCGCGGTGACTTGGCGGGGGGGCAAGTGCAGGCGGCGGAGGCGGCGGGGAAGGCTGCGACGTTGGCTTGTTTGTTGGGCGGTGACTCCGCCTGCTGGGGTGGTGGTGGTGGTGCAGGGATGCACCTTCCCGATCTGGACCCCCTGGATGCTAGGACCCTCGCGAGGGGAGACCCCGGGGCCGTGCGAAGGCTGTACGGGGAAGGGTTTCCTTTTTGGTGCAAGCAGGACGGGACGCGGTTTGGCACGCAGGTCCAACTGGACGCGCACATGGACCTGCTCTTCCGACGGAAGCGCGCGAGAAGAGAGCAAAAGGGTTCCGCTTCGCGAGAATGGTACTGCACCGACGAGCAGTGGATGACCGACTTCGGTCGGCTCGGGCCGCCGGCGCCGGGCCCGGGGGAGGGGGAAGCCGCAGCCGGGGCGGGGGGGGATGGCAGCGGGGGCGGCGGGGGGCGTTGGCGACGCGGCCGCCGATCAGGACGAAAATGCTGACCCGGACGGGTCTAAGTCTTGCGTCCCGGCGGATGAGAGGTTTTCGAAGTGCCGTATCTGCGGGGAACGGTTCTTGATGTTTTACGACAACGATGAAGAGGAGTGGATGTACCGAAACGCCTGCCATATCTGGGTCCATGGCAGCGGCGGCGGGGTAGGCGATGAGGAGGAAGAGGAGGACGGCCTGGAAGGGGAAGGGGGGGGGGGGCGCCGACGATGCGGAAGGGGAAGGCGCGGCGGAGGTTAAGGGACCGGACGGGGCCCGGCAGATCATCGTGCATAAACTGTGTCTAGACGTGAGCGGCCTCAGAGACAAAGAAGAGATCACCTGGAGAGATTTGATGCCTGGAACTCCCAGACAGACAAAGCGACCAGGGGGCGATGGGGCCTCGGACTCCGCTTTTTTCGGTGGCGACGAAGACGACGGAGCCGAGGGCGGGGATTGGGCAGACGCTCACGGAGGCGGTAGTGGGGAAGGGGCGGGGGGGGGCGGCGATGATGATGATGACGATGATGATATGGCGCGCGATGGTGCGACCAGACAGCGAAACGGCGGCGAGGATGGGGACGCCGTTGAGGCGGCGGAGGATGAGCCGCCACTCAAACGAGCCAAAGCGGAAGATGGAGCAGAGGACCAATCGGGCAGTGAAGGCGGGGGGGGGGGACGGCGCAATTTCAGATAATTCAGCTATGGATGAGGATTTTGATTTCGAGGCGTGACGATCGCGTCTGATGGTCGGGCGGTTGGTTCGGGTTATAGGGTGACAGTGCCCCCACATACCTTGGGCAAGAGATAGGTCGGCAGGCCCCCCCTTGTCCCCCCCCACTCTTCCCTTCCCCCGAGCTGAGGCAAGAGCCGAGATTCTCGCTCGTTGGCAGCGCAGTTTGCGAGAGAGATTATTAGCGGATTCCCGTACCTAGTATGTTATGGCCCGCGAGCTTTCCGCCAAGCCGAAATGTTCTTGTTTTTTCTGTATCGCAGCACGGTTTGACCCAGCTTCTTTCGAGGGACGGACGCGGTCCCACCCCTTCCCGTTGTCGGTTTCATCGCACGTACGAGGACTCCACCGTAGCGCCCGGTATGTTGTGGCTCGCGAGCTATACGCGAAGCCGGACTGTTCATTTTTTTTTCTGCATCGCAAAAGGGTTTGACCCAGCTTCCTTCGACGGACGGACGCGGTCCCACCCACCCACTGTTAGTTCCATCGAACGTACGAGGCCCTCTCGCGACGAATCTGTTGCGTAACGACCCGCTGCTGACGGACGATGCCTTCTAAGTATTGTATGAGGGGGATTCATCACTAAAATTGTGATTTGGTGCGTTGCCTTCTGGTTCAGCAGTGGGAAGCATCATCAGTAAAATGCGAGTTTGTCTTTTTCCGCTTGGTTTCGACGAGATACTTGTTTTGGTATTGTTGCGGTCAACTGGTTGTTTGATCGGTAAAAAAGTTAACCTTGGCATCGGCGTCAGCCGGAGGCTGCTTACCAGGACGCAGACGTTCGGTAGTGGCTCGCCCTCCCCCCCCCCCCCCCCCCCCCCCCCGTACTGTGGCCAACGGTGTTTTTCTTGGTGTTGTAGCCGTTGATTGTCTGGTACAACTGGTCGGCGAGCGAGCCCGTTTTTCTGTGTCTTTCGCGCTCAGTGCGCGGTCGGTCGTATCTAGCCGTTGCTGCGCGGAGGTGTCACCAGTGAAGGAGGGTGAGGGACTCTGATTGGCCCATAAAGTGTTACTCACGGTACTTGACTGGCTCGGGGATTTGCTTTCAGATGGAGTTTTTTTATTTAGTCGATTCGGTCAGGATGGTATATAGGTGCGGCCCTGCTTGCGCCATGATACCCGATTTGGTCTGAGCTTGGGCGCAGGAGATGCTTTGGGCAAGACGTTTAACCCACGGAACTTCCTGCCAGTTGGAAAGAACGAACAAACATGGTTGCTGTGTTTGCGACCGTCGGAAGAGAACGTGTATTCAGCTTCCGGCGGCTGAGTTGCCTCCCCCCCGCACCATGCTCCGTCTTGAAAGAGATTCGTGGTGAATGGTCAAATGACTAAGGCAAGCAAGGAATGAGTACGCCCCCTCCCCCATGTGTATCCATCTTCTGTTTGCTAGGGTAGTTACGTTGCTGCTGGGGTTGGGGGGCCTCCGCCTCGTGCCGATACAGGGGGGGAGCTGCGCATCACAAGAAGGGATGTTTCAATTTTTGATGCGGCGCTACGACACGTCGAAACAACGAGACGAATGAGAATTCCTTTTTTTTTCTGTGTGAATATTCTCTCTTCAAAACAGCATGTTTTTTTGTGCAAACAAGCAAGCAAACAAACAAGCGTTTTCATACCACATGTATCAAATGTACCGTAAAAGGTGCCGAGGCGATGATGAATCCTTTTTGGAATATTCGTGCAGGGAACGAGGCTTCCTGCGCTTGTCTGCTCGGAGCTCGTTCCCGCCCACAGTTGGTACGGGCTTCCGCTGTTTGCGACCTTTCCCACCCAGAATCGCTACGGACTCCCGCTGTTTCCAACGGTGAGCCAACAAGGCGAAAACAGGTGCCGGGAAAAAAAGTCAATGGTATGTGGCGGCAATGAAAGAGAACCCAGCACACATTGTGCAGCAGCACTCGAGAAAATAGCGTGCGCTTTGTGCAGCTGCATCCTGCACCAAATTTTGTGCAGGAGCTGTGAAGGTCAATTTCAACCTTGCACGTGGACCCAGACCAACCCGACCCCAGGCCTGACCCTAACCCGAACCCCAACCCTGTGGGGAGCTCGAGGTCGGCAGGGGCAGTCACACGGCTCCACCGCATGGTTTGGTGGCGTTTTTCCAAACAAAACTGGGCGGCCGAAACACCCGCCTTGACCAGTAAGACCCGCATCCTGCACAGTTTTTTGTGCAGGATACAGCTGCACATTGGTCGAGTCCGAGAAAATGGGAGTTAGTAATTGTTGGCTCGGCTTCTGCGCACGTATGAAAATCATTTCCTTTAGAAACTTAGCTTAAAGACTTCCCACGCCGATATTCGAAGTGTGTGTGCACGTATCCGCCTGCACATAAAAGCTCAAAATCTGCGTTTTTTTTTTCCCCCGGACAATTCCTGACGAACACCGCCCGTTACCACCACCCAGCCGTTGGCCATCGTCCATCGCCTTACCCACCACCCTCGTCAAGTTTCAGCTCGTTTGGCGCCTTCTGTGTGATTTTGCGCTGTTTCCCTCCCTCCTCGAACACAACTTCACGACTGTTTGTATTATGTACACTGTCGCGGGGCGCACGATGATAACGAGACGCCAGGCGGGTGGTCTGGTTGGTCTGGTATCTCCTTGTGTGTGGGTGTGTTTTCTTCATTTATAGCCGTTATTTCTACCCGTCGACCTGGCAGGTCGTACGTCATACCGTTGTGTACCATTGTATGTATTCAATTACAGCAATCAGCACAACCAGTGTCCGTGCCGATTCTTCAATCCTAGTGAGATACAAGCTGTGGTCACGAAACTATGACAAAGAGATACTACATTGTTATGCAGTAAGCAGCGTAGAAAACACGATGCCATGTCGTCGTCATACTGGATACGACAGGCACGACATACGTACACACTCTATGAGAGAGAAAAAAAACGAAAGAAACAACGGACAACAAGTCGGCGAAAACAAGAAACAAAAAAAAGTGTCGTGCCCCCCAGAGTCCCTGAGAAAACCCGAGCTGAGCTCAACTTAAAAAAAATAATAATGGTTGGTTTTTGAAGATTTAAAAACAATGGACGCTCTCGAAAGAATCCACCAGCGAACTTCAACGGCAGTACACACGCAGCATTTTCCCCCCACTATCTACCCTATGTGTGTAAGGGGGGTTAATTCAGAGGGTTGGAGGTTGGTTCGGTTGGTGGGGACGGGTTGCGATTAATTAGTTTCACAAAAATGAGACGAAATATATTAATTAAAATGCACGGGGAGTGACTCTGTCATTCATTGAAGCTACCGGTTAGGCAATGAATTCAACGTTCAAACAATCATCGACCAGTCGAGACTCCAGCTCACTACCATCAGTGTTGTAGGGACTACCCTGGGCTGGGTAATCTATCGAGAGTCTGCTACGAGACCTTGGCCGCCCAGATGGTGTATTTAGGGAGCTGCCCCCATCGACTGCATCTTCCATGCTACGCCGCACTCAGAGTCAGGGCGGGGGCCAACCTAAGGTGTCCGGCGTGCAGAGCGAACCGCAAGGATCAACGAGGCCGACAGGATGGCGCTAAGTCAACAGAGCAATGAAATTATGGTAGAGGCGCTGACGATCGCACAGCAAGAGATTCCGGCTAACGGGGGAGGGGAGGCAACTACAGGGGCCACAAGAGGCGAGAGGAGGCGGCGAGTGATATGCAACATTTGTCACGGTCTGGTTGAGGCGACGGCCTGCGTACAAGTGTCTTGTTTGTGCGAGGTGCACCTATGATAGAGTACCTTGGTTGGTAGTCAATAGACCAACCATCAGTAGGGGTCGTTAAATATTATTGTTCCAGTCGGGTCGTACCCCGTTTACCATTTGATATCTGTAGATACGCAGGCTATTATTGTTCCAGTCGGGTCGTACCCTGTTTACCATTTGATATCTGTCGACACGCAGGTTAGTATATCTGTAGACACGCAGACTGGTATACCTGTAGAATCTGATATGCAGGTTAGTAGGTTGTACTATTGAAGCTGAGAATAACACATGCACCCTTACGGGGTGTTGTACTATTGAAGTTTAGAGTATCGTATGTTCCCTTATGGGTTATTGTGCTATTGAAGCTTAGAGTAACGCATGCACCCTTACGGGGTGTTGTACTATTGGAGTTGAGGGCAACGCATGCACCCTTACGGGGCGTTGTACTATTGAAGTTGAGGGCAACGCATGCACTTTTACGGGACGTTGCACTATTGAAGTGAGGGTGACGCATGCACCCTTGCCAATAGAATATAGCCGGTTGAAGCCAGAGGATTCTCCTGGCTTCAAAAAGCATGTGCTCCCCCCCCCCCTCTCTCCTCACTCTTCTCACTTGCCCCTTTTGAGCAAGCCTTGCACCAATAAAACAAGAGAACTCCAAAAATAACTAGGTCTGAGTTTGACGAAGCACAGACACCTGTGTCACACTTCTTCTGTGGATCATCATCCCGTGGAACCCTTACTGCTCTCCCACTCACACATCACAGCACCGCCGTTGTGCTCTAGGATTCTGCGAAGACGCAATTTCCCGAGTCAGGATTTTCGATTGGGTACACCAAGTCACGTGCCCAAATCCAGCACTGCACGAGGAGCATCGGGAGGTGGATCTAGACCTCCTCCTCCAACAGATTCGAGCTCTCGGCAGATCGGTGGACACGGCAGAAGAAAGCGCCACAAGAGACAAGATCACCGCTGCCGAGCTCCGCCTCATGGGAAGGGTCCAAATTACTCCAGAAAAGGTGGATTTATCAAGGAGCGCCACAGAGCGAGGCAAGGAGGACATACAAGGAGATTGGCGTGGCACGACCCCCCAACCGCAGGCGCAAGCGCCGTGTGGGGCCTGTAACAGGCACATGGAGGATGACCAGCGGTTTGCTTTTGGTGGCTGGCTCGTTCACAGGAGATGTGCCACAGAAAGCGTGGAGGGGGCAGACGGCAAGGGAGACGATCGGTTTGGGGTGGCTATCCCAGGAGGGACAGGAGTGCCACTTCGTAGAACGTTCTGGCTCACGGCAATAGTGCCCAGGCTCCACCTGAGGCACGACCGCACTACCACAGAGCGTGCGCACCAACAGAGACAGTTGGAAACACTGTGGAGATCACTGGAGTCGGGTGTCGAGGAAGCCGCGAGCCAGGTAGAAGGGAATCAGGGCGTAGAAGGGGGGTTGGAGGAGTCCGACGATTTATGGTGCACATGTTGGGGTTGTCCTCTCGATGGTTATGTTGGCGAGTCAGAAGACAACTACGTTCGCGTACCCGTTTCGTGCGCCCGCGGAGGCTTTGTGCACGCCTGCTGCATGCTGGACCGCGCGGAACACCTCGCGAGATGGCATGCAGACCCTTGGCCCTGCGTTGCGTGTCGTTCGGCGTGGCCGGGAGGAAGCCGACCTCCCCACCCGGCAGAGCTAGCTAGAGGGCTGTCCATGATTGAGCACGGTGGAAGGTGGGTGGCGGTGAGGGGCGCCATGCAGTTCGCCGCCCGCGTTCAGCGGGGCAACCCCGAACCGGAGCCAGCCAGCTACGTCACAACTGGCGCTTTCGGCACGTTTGAGCTCATGTTACGCGCCCATGGTGGGAGTCCGACCTCCTCGGTCTTGCTGTGCTCCCTGTTGTGCGATGCGCTGGACATGCTGCAAGGTGCATACCTCGATTTCCGCCGACCGAGGGGATGGGAAGCGGTGGTCGGCCATTACCGTACGCTGTTCGCGGCATATGCCGTCCAACCGCAGGACGTCCTGCTCTGACTCCCAAATCAAAGACTTTACATCGGACGACATGTCCAAGAGTATCTGGTAGACCTTGATGCCGAATGTGAAGAACGCCTAGCAAGGTGGACCATCGGGATTCAACGCGAGTTGGAGACGGGTGACGCGCTTCCTCCCTTTTTGGCGGCGGTGGCAACCACGTCGGAGAGAACGGACAGGGCGCTGGAGAGTGACCAGTTACAGATGGGACCGAGTGGGCAAGGAGTTGACACTAGGAGTGCAGTAGAAAGGCGTCAGAATGTGGGGAACGGGGGTGCCTCTCCCTACACGTACTGCGGGCGGGCTCTAGAGGAATCTACTGGATATATGGCGGTAGACTCTTTATGGGCATTTTTTCCGTGCCCCCACGGAGAGCAAGCGCATGCCTGCTGCATGCTGGATCGTGCGGAACGCCTCGCGAGAGGGCAAGCAGACCCACAGCCATGCGCTGCGTGTCGCTCTGAATGGCCGGCAAGAAACCGGCCGCTCCATCCAGCGGAGCTGGCTGAGGACCTTCCAAGGCCACGGTTAGGGGGAAGGTGGTCTGCGGTAGCAGGAGCCTTTCAGTTCGCAGCACTCTTGAAGGAGGACGGTTCCCGACTGGAGCCGGCCAGTCACGTCACGACTGGTTCCCACCATACCCGGGAAGAGATGGTGAGGACCCATGGGGAAAGTCCAACCTCTTCGTTCCTGTTGTGCACCCTGTTCAGCGATGCTCTCGGCCTGCCCCAGGGGGCCTACCTCGACTTCCCCCGACCGAGGGAATGGCGAGCGGCAGCCGGTCAATTCCGTGAGGTTTTCGCCGCGTACGGTATCCGACCGCAGGACATCGTGCTCCGGCTCCAGAATCTGAGGATCTACATCCTACCCCATGTCCAAGAGTTCTGGCGGGCTTCGACTTCACATGGGAAGAACGGTTGACGAGGTGGACCCTAGGGGTTTAAACGCGCTGGAAGCAGGGGAGGCGCTGCCTCCTTTTCCGACGCAGGCGGGAACCCTAGGGTCCATAAACGTGTTTGAGCCAAGGAACGCGTTGCCTCCTTCTCCGACGGCGGCGGGGGCAACAGCGGAAGGAACGGACCCGGTACTGGAGAGTGGCCCGTTAGCAGCGGGGGTGACGCTGTCAGTAGGAGAGGTTTCGGTGTCTGAAGGCGAACCGCGAGTAAGGCGGCAGGCAGAGCCAGGAGATGCTGGTTATGTTGCCGCGGAGAACTTTCGCACTGCCGGAGATGGGAATACCACGGCACCGGGACACTTGTCCCCCCTCCCGAGACAGCCCAACGCCACTCCAACGACGGCGGGAGCCCCAACGGAAGGGACGGACTCGGCGCGGGAGAGCAACCCTTTAGCAGCGGGAGTGACACCACGGGAAGGTGAAGCCCCATCGCCAGGAGGCGAACCGGGGGTAAAAGGGCAGGCGGAGCCAGGACATGCTGCTTCGGTAGCCCCGGGGAACCTCCACACCGCAAGGGACAGGGAGACCACGGCGCCGGGACGCTCGCCCCCTTCTTTGACACACCCCAGTATCACCCCGGCAACAACCGGAGCAACTGCGTCCACGCCCACCGGCGGGTGGGGGGGGAGCGCAAGAGGTAGGCGAGGTCGACCGCGTGGATCTGGAAGGGGATCACGAGCGGCAATAAGTGGAAGAGGGACCGCCACGAGCCGGGGGAGAATCGCTCGACCCGGGAGCGGCGAGCCGCCCCTAGCCCCTGGCGAGGAAGGGGGTGGCGATAGAGGGAGTGAATTTCGCAGGGAAGGAGGGGACGGAGAAGGAGGAGGTCCACCACCAGAGAGCGTATCGCAACTTCGCGCTCTCATCGCAGACGACCAAAGCGGTACAACTTGCGGGGATTGAAGGGCAACGATTGCTCGGGGACACCGAGTGGTGGGGTTACCTTGTGGACGCCAACATACAATGCATGCGCGGTGCGTGGTGAATGCAGCCAGATGAAGCGGAGCGCAGGCGCCGCTGCTCTGCGGCGCGAGGGGATGCACAGCTCGTCATGGAAGACGGGAAGCACTAGAAGCGGCAGTTCAGGCAGACCCCGGACTGCGCGTTACGGCAGCAGGACTGGGAGGGAGACCTGACGACCGAGACCTGACGACCGCGAGGATGGGCACCGGGATGGGCTCCTCTATCCCTGGGACCAAAATACGTTGGGGATCGCAGGACCACTCGACGATGTTCCCTTGAGGACCTCCAACAACGCTTCCTCACTGTTATTAAAGTGCAGTCAAGGTTGGCTACTGCTCGCAACGCCAAGCTTATCACCCACGTGCTTGCCCTCCTTGACCACGCCCTGGGAGAGCATCGCCCACACAGACAGTCGCAGACGTCGATCTCACTCTTGAGGTCAATCAAGCTTTGGTACATCCTCCCGGCTCTACTGCACTCGCAGGATAGCCGAGTGAAGCGGCGTGAGAGGTTCGCGTCTGTCGAACGCGGTGATCTCACCCTTCTACTCCCGTGGTTAATGGAGTATACCCGTCGAACATTGTCAAGCTCGCGAACTGACGGACGCTGATTTTTTCAATAGGGCGTCTTCAGCACGCCGCCTTCCAGGGGGGGGGTGACTGTCGCAGCACGCAGCCTCCTCGCGGAACCGCGCGAGCCGGGGGGTGAGGAAACGTGGGGGCGAGTGAAAGCAAAGTTCCCGGCGGAGGATCAGACCGCCGTCTCCGAAGCAACAGCGGCAGCGGTGGCAGCAAGTTCTTCCGGCCCGGAGGAAGGGAGTGGTCCCAAGTGGTGCCCGGATGAAGAATTCGATCAACAGGTGGCCCTCGAGGTCATCAACTCTCGCAACGCGCTATCAGGCGCAGGAAGCGATGGCTTGCGCTTTTCGCACCTGCAGTCAATTATCAGGACTGGCATTGGGCTCGAAAAATTCGGGGCTGGCATTGAAGCCTTCTGGAAAAGAATTAACGACGATCTAAACGTCTTTCCGCCGGAATTCTGGCAGCTTTTCCTGCAGTCTAACCTCACTGCCTTGGGTGAAAAATCCCGCCCCGTCTGCATAGGGAAAACATAGAGACGCCTTCTCACAGCCAGGACCATGCGGTAGCGGCGATCACGACTGGAGGAGACCAACCGCGAGGCGAGACAGTTTGGAGTCGGAGTGCGAGGGGGGGTGGAGCAGGTAACGCTAAGCGGCCGGGTACACCACGAGGCAAAAAAGTGGCTGATTCTCACAGGCTGCTCCAACGCCTTCAACACGATGAAACGGGCGGCTGTAATTGCAGAGGTAGCCACCTGCGCGCCTGCGCTTACACCGTTCGTGACAAAGTGTTACGGGGAAAGAACTGCTCCCGTGTTCTTCCAGATGGAATTGGGAGAAAGGCGCAACATTGAATGCTCCAGTGAGGTACAGCAAGGGGATAACATGGGGTCGGCGTTGTTCTGCATGCCTCTCTTACCGGTGCTGAAGCGGACCTGAGCGGAGTTCGAGCCAAAAGGAGTGGAGGCATTCGCCTTCTGAGACGGCATCAGCACCTCGGAATCATGGAAATCACACCCGATACTGTGGAAGTTGTGCCTTTCCTACAGCGTGAGCTGTCCAACATTGGCATTGCAATCAAACCGAGCGTAACGGTTGCCTTGCCCCCGAAGGGGCACGTACCCACGCCGGAACAAATCGCCTTCTTGAAGGTATTGGCGTCCGCATCGCGGAACGGGGTGGAGTAAAGGTGGTTGGGGTTCCCGTCGGTACAGACGAATACGCGATGGAGAGCGCAATGAAGATAGTCCGCAACGGGGGAGCGGAACAACTCGCGCGGATGCTACCGCGCACGCCAGACAAGCAAGCAGCTAACCTGATCGCCACCGGCTCTATGGTGCAACGGACCACCTATATAGAAAGAGTGATGGACCCGGAAATGTCCCTGCCCGCATGCCTAAAAGCAGACGGAAACGCGATGTGGATGCTGGAGAAATTGCTTGATCTCCCGGGGACAGCAGAAGAAACGTCGCTCTTCGAGAATGGGTGCCTAACAAATCAGTTGTTGGTCTTGCAGCCCTACCAACAGGCGCAGGCAAGACTGACCACGGGGGGCGGAGGGTTTGGACTGGCGTCGGCTGAAGCTCGTAGGATGTCAGCGTCCGTCGGAAGCTTGGTGGCGACGGTGTCGGAGGTGCTTGCTGACCTGTCCGGCGCTATAGGGGACAAAGTCCGGAGGGAGCTCCCCGATTCCGACCTCGTCCGACGCATTTGGAACAGCATCAGGGACCTCCGCGATGTGCATGGGGTTTCAGAAGAAGCCATGGCGAACATCGTGCCGGAAAGCTGGCGGGATAGAGCATTTCGAGGAGGAGAGCAAGGGGCCTCAGGGTTGTCAGTTGCGGAAGTGTTGCCGGCACACGATGCCGAATCTATCAGCTCCAGCAAAGCGCAGCATAGACTGGGGAAGCTGATACCGAGTCCGTTATGAGAGATACGTTGCTTCACTGGAACAGCTCCCCGTCGAGACGACGACCTAGCGAGGCACGGGTAACCCACAAGAAGAGAAAGAGTCGAGGGGTCTGGCCAAGGCCCGGCAACGGAGCCAATCGGGACCAGGGGCTACTGCATTCCTAAGGGCGAGACCTGTCGACTCGGCCAGAGTCATGTTTGTGGCTGCGGGACGGCGGTTTCTGGGGATTGAGGAGTTCCTAGCGGCAAGGTGCCCCTGCTGCGGTGCAGCGGAGGCTAATACGTGGCATGCACGATTATGTCATCGATCGGGCGCGCAAGTAAACCAGCACCAGCCTCTGGTGCACGCGCTCTCCCGCACCTTTAAGAGGATGTCCATCCGCCACCAAATGGAAAGCGGAGCCCCTCTCATGCAAACAGGGATCTCCGCAGGACATCGTCATCGAGGCAGGAGGACTCCAAGATGCTACGGCATCAGAGTATCGCAATGAAGCGATACTCCTCGACGTCACGTATGCGGACCCACAAGCGGGGATCCACATGCGGGCAGGCAGCGCTGACCGAGACGGATCAACTGCTTCCACTTCTGAGGCGCGCAAGCGCAGTCACTACGCTCGTCCGGGACAAGTGTCCTTCGACGAGCGCAGCTACAAACTCGCCACCCTCGCGGTGGAAAGCTTTGGGCACCTCGGAAAGGAAGGCAGCGATCTAATTGATCAGTTGGCGACAAGCATATTTGGAGGGACGGACGGATCGTCCCTGGCGCGGAAAGGCGTCTGCAAAGAACGCCTCTTCCAGATCATCTCTATGACCACACAAGTCGCGATTTCGCGCCGAGTACATATGAATAAACTAGCCCTGAGGGACCGCCAGGCCGCTAGGGGAAGGGAGGAAGCCGGAGGAATGCGACCAATGACCTGGGGATGGAACGTTGATGAGGAATGTGTGTGTGTTCTTCACATTGAACCGTTCTTCTACTCGTCGACATCCAGCAAACCCAGCGTCCGTGCTGATTCTTCACCCTAGAAATATACGAGCTCTGTGGTCACAGACTACGACACAGAGATAACACACCGTAATGCATTATTATTAGCCTACGCAATACCATGCCTTCGCACTAGGTGCGGCCGACACAACATACATACGCCAGCAACCAAAATACACCATAAAGAAAGAGAAGCAACGAAGAAATCAAACCGAAAAAAGAAAAGGAGAAGAATCACAAATAAATAAATAAAATGGGAAGCCAAAGCTCAGACACATACATACCCCGAGCATGAGCCAAAATGGACGTGCAAGGGGGAAGAAACGGGAAGGAAAAAGGAAAAAGGGAATGCACCCCGGGGAACACTTAACTAAGTAAAACGAGAAAGAATGACTGGGCCAAAAAATATAAAAACAAAAATAAACACGCTCGTCACCTACCCACTATGCAGTACTTCTTTCATAAGGATAAGAAGGGGAAAATATAGGAAAAAGTCAAGTCATGGAAAAAAATCAAAGCACCAAGCCAATACATACCGAACGGCCGCAGCAGTTGGCGGTACGAGAAGCAAAGAAAAGTCCAACCTATTAGTTGGCCTGGTACCTTGCTACCCTGTCTGCGGTCTCTTTGCTACTCTCTTCTACCGCGGTTTCCCTTCTACTCCTCCCCCCCCCCCCCCCCCCTGCCCCCATACACTTGTACGGTGTTCCTTCTACCCCCCTCCTGCTGTTACCCCTCCCTCGGTTACCTTTAACACTACCCGCAGCGGATGCGCGACGCTGTCTACTCAGCTTTGCCTCAGCCTCGTGCCACCTGCCCATGAACCGTTCAGCTGCTTCAAGGATTCCCCGGTACCACTTTCCCGTCTGTTTTGCTGCAGTGGGCCACAGTGCGGTCCCAACTCCAAAGACTAAGGGGGAGTCTTCCGTTGATCCCTCGGCGGCATTGAACATTCTAAGGTCTTCAGCAATGGTCCTAGGCCAAGTCTTGAGCTGCCCGCCTGGTTTCGGGCTCTCCCCACCAGCGATCGTCCCGAACATCAACCGACTGGGCAATCGCCCCTCGTGTTGCCGCATCAGAGCCCCCGCAAAGAAGAGTCGCCGTTGACGGATGATCGTTTCGATACATTCGCATCGTGTTATCCTGAGTGCCTTCGCGTACGAGAGGGTGGTGTAGTCGGTGCGTAGTCGGCGCTGGAAGCCAATGACTCGCAGAAGGACTTCGTGGTGGGCTGATCGAAGCTTGGCGAATTGGTCCGCATTGAGGGTCCACGTCACGCAACCTTACAGCAAAGTCTAGGATATACTATACCGGTAGCTAAAATGAAATGATGTGGGGAATGGAAATTGGGAAACGACTGGCAGAGAAGTGTATGAGGGATACTATTAATAGTGATTTACGGAAGGATATTCGGTTTATATAGGAACGGCATAATAACATAATAATAATAATAATAATAATAATAATAATAATAATAATAATAATAATAATAAATAATAATAATAATAATAATAATAATAATAATAATAATAATAATAATAATAATAATAATAATAATAATAATAATAATAATAATAATAATAATAATAATAATAATAATAATAATAATAATAATAATAATAATAATAATAATAATAATAATAATAATAATAATAATAATAATAATAATAATAATAATAATAATAATAATAATAATAATAATAATAAATAATAATAATAATAATAATAATAATAATAATAATAATAATAATAATAATAATAATAACAATAATAATACTTTTCGGCCAAAATCAGTGACATGCTAAAAACCAGTACAAAACACACCACTGGAGCCCTGCTATTGGCTGACATTGTGACTGATTTTGGCTCGAAAAAGCCAAGGTATACCTGATTTTTTCTACATACTCTGTCTGGCTTTCAACTGATTTTGGCCAACTTTGAACCAAGATCAGAGAGGCCATACGTACACTGTGTTTTCTCTCCGTATGCGTCTGCCCTCCCTCGGTTGAAATTCTTCTGTATTCACGTATAAACTCTGTACTCGTATGTCGTACGTAAAAGTACGTATATATATACTACTGTATATACTGCTGTGTACATGCGTACGCTGGTTTCACTTTTTTTCCTTTGGGGTGTGCGATGTTCTTCAGTTATTAATAGTTGTTGTGTGCACTCTGTTGTTTTCTATGTTCACAGCAGTCTTTACAGCACCATGGCCACACGGCATTTCGTCTGCACCACCCCGCGTCGAGGTGGTCTCAGCTTTGGTACGGCAAGATAATGTGGTGCCGAGCAGGCGGTTCCGCGAGGACGGTCAGGAAGCTTTAACCCCTTTAGTACTGGAGTTCCGTTTTGGGGACAAACCATTCATATTCCAAGTAGTTTGTCCCCAAAACGGGACTGCGGTCGTAAAAGAGTTAAAGCTGTCAACGGGGGGGGGGGGGCGGGGCGCCAGAGTAAATACTCTTGGCGCTCCTGCCGTGGCGAAACAAACGAAGCATACGTATTAATAGTGACTCTCTGCAGGTCCAAGTGGAGCCCGTGGTAACTACACCCTGAAGAAAACAAAACAATTAAGATTTTGGAAGCCTTGTGGCACGCTTATTAGTGCTTAAGGCGCATTCTTTTTTTACCGGATTGTCATGGACGTCACACCGCTGGTGGCGCGCGTTTTGTACTTGGTTTTAGGATGTACCTGATTTTGGCTCAGACGGATCAGGTATACCTGATTTTGGCATTTGCCCTATTATTTCATTACTATTATTTTACGAACGAGGTCCGAATTGGGCAACTCCCTTCGGACTTTTCCCCCCAATGGGCCGGAGAGGTCAGCAAGGACCTCTGGCACCGTCGCCACCAAGCTCCCAATGGACGCTGACATTCTCCTTGATTCAGCCGATGACAGTCCATTATTTCATTTATTATTATATTCATTATTATTATTTCATTATTTTAGTATTATTTGCATTTCATTATTATTATTTATTATTATTTATTATTATTATTATTTGCATGCATTTATTATTTATTATTATTATGCAGCGCCCTTTATTATTATTATTATTATTATTATTATTATTATTATTATTATTATTATTATTATTATTATTATTATTATTATTATTATTATTATTATTATTATTATTATTATTATTATTATTATTATTATTATTATTATTATTATTTTTATTATTATTATTATTATTATTATTATTATTATTATTATTATTATTATTATTATTATTTATTATTATTATTATTATTATATTATTATTATTATTATTATTATTATTATTATTATTATTATTATTATTATTATTATTTATTATTATTATTATATTATTTATTATTATTATTATTATTATTATTATTATTATTATTATTATTATTATTATTATTATTATTATTATTATTATTATTATTATTATTATTATTATTATTATTATTATTATTATTATTACTATTTATTATTATATATTATAATATTATATTAATTATTATTATTATTATATTATTATTATTCTCATTATGATTATTATTATTCTGATTATTATTATTATTATTATTTATTATTATTATTATTATTATTATTATTATTATTATTATTATATTTTTATTATTATTATTATATTATTATTTATTATTTATTATTATTATTATTTTTTTTTATTATTATTTGTATTATTATTATTATTATTATTATTGTTATTGTTATTATATTATTATTAGTATTAGTATTATTTATTATTATATTATTAGTATTATATTATTATTATTATTAGTATTATATATTATTATTATTATTAGTAGTATTATTATTATTTTATTTATTATTTTGGGTTTTAGCCAAAATCAGGTGTACCTGGCCACTTTTCGGCCAAAATCAGTTACATGCTAAAAACAAGTACAAAACACACCCCTGGAGCCCTGCTATTGGCCAGGCTGACATTGATACCCCGACCCCCTCACAACCGTGCCATCAGACCACGGCGGCGACGTTCTCGAAGTAATGTCCGCCGCCCGATCCGGTTAGCACCCCTCCTTGCTCGCTGAGCAAGGGCCTTGTCTTGTTGCTGGTGTCGTATCCATGGACGACTCTTCCTTTACCACCAAAATCAAGATCCACAGTGGCCTAGCTGCTCTGCAGCTTGGATGTGTCGCCCTTTTGGATACGGGCTCGCCGCAGACCTTCCTTAACACCCGCGCGTTCGATAGCATGAAACGCGTGGGTGCTGCCTCTGCACTTGCGAACGACACACCCCTCCCAGGTCATGGGGCGGCTTTGGTAAGTCTCCGCCTCTTGAGACCACGGTTACAGTACGCTTAAGCGTACAATTCTTCCACGACGATACACCAACTGCATCACTCGCCGTATGGGCGTACGTCGTCCCATCTGAAGCGATGCAACACGACGTGTTACTGGGACGCGACAGCTGGATGCGGTTCCAGGACCGCTCTTACCGTACATTGGCTCCCTGCTCGATGACTAATCGGGTTCCCGGCGAGCTTACGCTGTCCCTCCTAGGGCTACAGGGCGCAACAGCGGTTGTGCCCGACTCTTTGGCTCCTGCTGAAAGCTTCCACTTACTGTATGCGGGTGACACAGGCATCACTTTGGCCCGCGACCATCGACTTGTCCGTGTCGATTTGGTTCGCAGTAATGGCGCCCCTGCCCTCGCCGGTTGCTATCTAGTCAACATGTTGCACGCGGCCACCGATTTTTCAGCGGACGAACAAATTGTAGAAAATGGTCGCCATCTCATCCCATTAGCTGGCATCGCGGATCTAGACCCAGGTGCCTTGCTTGGCACCTCCTCTAGCCCGCTATTACGCGTTCCCCTGGATACTGTCCTGTTCGACGCACCGGCTCCTTCTTTGCATCCACGCAACTCTGGCTTCACAGTCCCAGGGCCAGCCCCCCCCCCATTCCATGGGCACGGACCAGCCCTCACAACCGGAGTGCCCGGATCCCTTCGTGCACCATCTACGCGACGAGACAGCCCCGACACGCGAAGAACTCACGACCCCTTCGGCTCCGCCTGTCGACCACCCCCCTTCACCTGCATTGCTCGAACGGTTGAGCACAGACCAACGCACGAGCTTCCTACAAGTATGGAACCGTTTGCCGTTGCACATGCGCGAAATCGCATTTGACTTGCGCGGCCTCGGTTGGACGCCAACCGTCATCATCCAGTTGGGCGATGTTCTCGCTGAGTTCTCCGACCTGTTCTCGAAGTCTCCGACCGATTTTGGCTCCTGCTCTCCGCTCCCCTTCAAGATAACTGCTCCTCCGAACAGCTCTCCTGTGACGTCTCGGCCCTACCGCATCAATCCCCTGACCGCAAAGCAAGTGGACGCGGTTCTGGATAAATTCCTCGCCGCCGGCCTCATCCAACACTCCACATCTCCCTGGGCGAGCCCAGTGGTTGTCATCCCGAAGAAATCCGGTGGCATCCGCATCACGGTGAACTACAAGAAGCTGAACAAACTCAGCATCCTTGGCCAGCTCCCCATCTCGCGCGTTGACGAGGTTCTCGACAAGCTTGGCACCGGTCGAATCTTCTCACTCTTTGACCTCGTCTCTTCTTTCCATCAGATAACGGTGCATAAGGACACGATCCCTCTCACTGCTTTCTCTACACCCACGCGCCTTTTCGAGTGGCTGGTTATGCCCCAAGGAAGCAGCGCTGCTCCAGGGTGGTTTGTCAAAGTCATCAACGAGGTCATCAAGGGCTTGGACCGCGTTGCCTCCTACCTCGACGATGTCATCGTCTTCGACGCTGATCCCTCCCTCCACGTCGCTAACGTGAAGGAATTGTTCTTGCGATTACGACAACACAACCTCAAGCTGTCCTCTTCGAAGGTTACCATCGGCGCCACGGATGCAGATTTCCTCGGTCACGCCATCTCTCCAGTCGGCGTTATGCCAAACGCGCAGAAAGTGGAAGCACTGACGAAAATGCCCATGCCGAAAGACCTGAAACAGCTACGCTCCCTCTTTGGGCGCACTATCCTACTACAGGAAATTCCTGCGCGATATGGCCAAGCGCATACGGCCCATCACTTCCCTTCTGAAACAAGGCGTCAAGTTCGTCTTTACCCCAGAAATGGAAGTCATCGTGCGGAAGCTCCTGGCCGAGTTGACCATGCCCCCGGTCCTCGTCTATCCCAACTGGGACGCCGTCACGGATAACTCCCGCCCTTTTCTCCTCTACTGCGATGCTAGTGTGGACGGCTTCGGTGCCACCCTCGAACAAGAACAGGACGACCACACCATTCGTCCCATCGTGTTCATCAGCCGCGCTACCAACGAGTCTGAACGCCACTGGACTCCGCTCGATCTGGAAGCAGGCAGCATCGTCTGGGCTATCAAGCGTCTTCGCGGCTACCTTTGGGGCACAAAATTCCGGATTTTTTCGGACCACAAGGCGCTCGAAAGCCTCGACATGATCGCAGGACATAACCCGCAGGTACATCGATGGCTGGAATTCCTCACCGCATACAACCATACTCTGGAATATCGCAAAGGCAGAGCCAACGGGAACGCCGACTTCCTGTCCCGCCTGCCCCTACCTGCGACGGAGCGCGACCGCAGCGCGACCGCAACGGCCCCAGCAGTCTCACTCCGTCCGACGAAGAACGTGTTTTTCTCATCCGCTCTCACGGCATACTCCAGGGTGGACCCTCCGCCGTGCGCGTCGGTTTGGGTGGGCTGGCGCCCTCCGACCCGAGCTTAGGCTTGGGTGGGCTCCCGCTCTCCCCACACGATTTCCGCGATTTTCGCCAACACAGGCCCCGAATGGGGATTGACGACCTAAATGCTCCAACTGGAGAATTCGTTGCCCGTGCCCCCTCTTACATCACTTCGCGAGGTCCCAACTGGGCCCTGCCTACGAACACATGTACCAGCGATTACCTCGCCGGTTCTGTGTTCGCAGTCCCTGTTACACCTCTGCCCGCTTCAACCGAAGACACGGACCCCGGCCGACGCGCCACTTCCTCCGAGCCTTCCCCATCACCCACCGAAGGTGACGCACCGCATTCTAGCCCTATAGCCGTCCCCGTCTCATCCACGGTCGCCGACGGCAAAGCAGCGTGGGAAACCCTCTCTCCTGCTCCGTCTGTCCAGCACGACTCAGCCGAGCACCCAACGGATTCAGGTCCTCAGGAACCCTCTGTTGTGTCTCATCCAGCCTCGCGTGTCGCCCGGACCAACCGTGATCAAGTCTCGGTTGTGCCCGTGGCTCCGCCTCTGCTGCCTTCATCTTCACAGACAGCTCTGCCGTCCCTTTCCCCATCGGGACTCATTTCGTCTCGGACCCGCCGTCGCCAAGCTGTCGCTGCGGGCAAGCCTACGACCACCGTGGACTATGGTTTCACTCGTTCGCATTCTACTCGGCCCACCGTCCCACGACCAGCCCCTACGGCGCGCAAGCCGCGCCCGCCTCGGACTACTCCTCCTTCAGAGGATTCTCCCCGGCCCTTCATCGACCCTGTCCCGACAGTGCCGGTTCGACCCACCACCGATGCGGTCATACCTGCCCCGCCCTTGCTTGGCACCCTCCCTCCGGAAGCTGCCGGGCGTGCCAGCGCCACAGCCGCCCTTCCCGAGACACCCTCACCAGCAGAGGCCGAGTTCATCGAATCTGTCGAGCAATACACGCATTCCGATTGGGCGCGTGAGCAACGCGCTGAGCCGGTTTGTGACGCCGACATTCGGTATCTTCTCCTTGGCAGCCCCTCCGTCCTCCCCGACGATTTCCTCCTACACTTGGCGCCTCACAAACGCTCCCCGTTGTCCGAAGTGCGCTCCTTAGCCGAAAAAGGACGACTTTACACAGACGACGACAGTGTTCTCCTGCTCGTGCGGAAGTGGACGCCCCCCGCTCTGGCTTGTCCCGACAAGCCTGGCGGACGTGCCGCCCGTCTTTTGGACGACGAGCCTACGAGAATCTACGTCCCGCTGCTTATTCGTCCGTGGATCATGCAAGCCTGCCATGCCAACGCCTCCTGCCACCTTGGTGTCGCTCGAACGCTCTCAATGCTCGAACGTTTCCATTGGTAGATTGGCATGAGCATCTGCACGCGGTGGTGGATCCGTCGTTTCCTCAAATGCCAGGCGCGCGCAAGACTTCCAGACAAACGGTACGTTGGCCCATTCTCTCTTTTCCGTTGCCATCCGGCCCTGGTGTCGCGGTGAGCGTTGACTACTTCGGTCCCCTTCCCTTCACACCTCGGGGCAACTGCTACATTCTACTCTTCACGGATAGGTTCAGCCGGCGCGCAGAAATGTACGCCGTCTCGGCTGCGGAATTCACGGCTGAAGGCACGGCCGACATCTTAGTGAATAAGTACATACCTCTTTGGGGATGTCCGGTCAGCCTCCTCTCCGACAATGGACTGCACTTCTGCTCCAAGCTGTCCCATGCCGTGTACAAACATCTGGCAATGCGCAAAATCGCTACAAGCGCCTACCATCCCAACGGCAACGGCGGCGTCGAGCGCGTCAACCACACCATGGCCCCAATGCTAGCGATGGTCTGCAACGAACGACAGGACGACTGGGACATCCATTTGCCGCACGTGGAATCTGCTTACAACAATTCCGTCAGCGCCGTCACCGGGTTGGCCCCCAATGAGGTGCACATGAACCGCCTCCCCCGCCTTCCCCTCACCATCTTCGAACAACACTACGCCCGAGGCCACCAAAGTCTCGCCCGCGACCAACTGGAGTACTGCGACCTCGCCGCCGACCGCCAACGGCGTGCGTATGCGCTGGTGCGTGAACAACACGCTATAACGGTCTCGCGCGTTGAGCGCCGTAACTCAGCTCTCTCAGAAGCCCTCGAACAACGCTCTATCTACACCATCGGTAACTGGGTATGGATCTACAACACCGCTGCCACCATTGGCCAAGGGGCGAAATCTGGCACAAGCGCCAAGGTTCTCAAGGCGAGGCTATCGCTCAACTGGACAGGTCCATTCAAGATATTAGCTGTCGGCCCCGCGCTTTCCGACTCGACGCCGGACGGCCGCCCTTTGGCCGCCAAGTTGCTATACTTGGACCTTCCTAACGACATGCCGGGCGACGACGCCCACTGCCGCGTGTCGGTAACCCGCTGCAAACCTTGCACCAACCCACATGACACAACCGACCTCCCCCGACACCTCCCCGCTGGACTACCGCAATACGTCCTCAACAATCATGCAACTAAGTCCCCCCCCCCCCCTTCCACGTTACCACCGACGACGTCTCCGTGCCCATTGAGCGTTTGGAGGTCGACAAGATTCCCAGCCACCGGTCAGTACGAGGCCAGGGCGGAGTCATCGCCGTTCTCTACGAAACACACTGGAAAGGCCTCCTCCGGCCGTCTTGGGAACGTGAATCGGAGCTCCTTCACTCTCGACAACACATCCTCAACTACTGGGCCGGCGTGCCCTTACAGCTTCGACAGGCAAACAGGGCGTACCGCCGTATGCGCGTGGGTGCCGCTCAACGCGAGCTCGCCCGCGACAAGGGCGCCCGTTTTCTGCCTCCTGGAGACAGCTACGTCGACCAGCAAACGTGGACTCGCCGGTTCAGCGGCACCACCTAGCCTATCGGCGCTCACTGTTGGTACAAGGGTCAAGATCATCTTTGGTGGCTCGGAAACATTTCTGCCCACACTTCCACTCCTGGACAGTACGTCGTTCGTTTCTTGGACGACCCCGGACCGGTCAAGCTCGCGCTATCTTCTGCTCGATATACTACGGCTGATAGAGCCGTTGGCGGCTCGTGGTGTCTACAAGTGCACCAAGGAAGCTCCCTCATGCGTGGTATTGTGCGTAACGTTGACGAGTCCCGCGGAGCCGAGTTAGCAGGCTCTGCCGACTTGAATACGTCTCCGTAGTCAATTATAGTTTTTTTTGCATGCGTGTCTTCCGTAGTCGCCGGGGCCGGGTTTGGTATCGTGTCACTGTGTGGCTTCGTTGTTTTGCTGTGCTGTAGGTGTACTGCTAGTTTGACGTCTCACGAACTCTCTAGTCGTTTCCCTGCTTTCACGGCAGCTGGCTACCGAGTTCGTGCACCGATTGGGCAAACGGTTGGATTCACTTCAGCCTCCTTGCCATTCGGTCATGCGTCTCTTGCGTTCCGTATCTACGATTGTTTTCGCCCCCTCTTCGAGAGCGGCGGAAATGTTCGTTCGCGTTTCGATTCCTTCAGTCGTACCAGTTTTTGTTGTTTTTTTTTTTCTTGTATCGCTTGGCCCCTCTTTGGTTCTCCCGAGGCCATGTTCGTGAGCCTTTTTATACGCATCGTACAGGTTACCCTAGGTTTAGGTCTGACCCCATTTGCCGTTCATGCGTTTCCCCCCTCCGCCTTCTTAATATCCCCAAGCAGGCCGAGGTGATAGATTTCGTTCTTCTTCGCGACCGTTTGCATTCCGCCCTCTCCCGCGCGATATTGTAGAGTGCTATCAGGTTTAGATTGGGTAGTAGGCGATTGGTTAACCTTTCACGGATAACCCAACGGACCCAGACCTTTAACAATAGTCCGTAACGATGTCTGCTCATTGTATGTTTCGTGTTCTAGCGCGCTCAGTGTAGGCGAAAGCTCGCACGCGTCCTTTTCTGCCCTCTTTTACGGGATCGGGTCTTGACTGTCTTGGGTTCTACCCTAGCGTGATTTCCTGTTTTCCGACACTGCTCTCACTATTCGAGTGAGCCCCTTCGCGCCAGCACTTGTTTCTCTTGCATTACCCCCGCGTTCGTTATACTTCCCGAAGCACCCCGTGCCTTCGCAGTGGATACTGTAGCGATCATTTTTTTTTTGTTCTTTGTGTTTGTGTTTCGCTCTCAGGTTAGCTTACGCCGCTCCTGGCTACGCGAGTCATACCGCTTCCTCGAGTTTAAGTCCTCGATTTAGCTTCAGGGTAGTTCTAGCTTGTTTTGCCTGCTTCCGCGTATCCGTACTTTCGGACTTGTTGTTGTCGGATTCGCAATGTCCATGTGTAAATCGGCTACCGCCTTACAGGTTAGAGGTGTTGGAGTGGGTTATGAAGTGTCGCATCTTCGATCCATTCTCCGAATTCTCCGGATTGTTTTTGTTCTTTCCTGAGTTTTCCATGAATCTGCATATACGACCCTTCAGGGTGGGCTAGTGTTATGGTATCCCCCTCTCTCCTGTTGCGGCATTATGGTTTGTAGCAATCATCCCCTCATCATACATGGCAGGCGTTGTCGCATGCTTTTCTGATGAGCGCCTCGCCCCTTCGTTCAGAAGACATCTGGCGAGGCAAACCGCAACAAATACAAGAGCTTATACCATCCTCAAGCACCTCTGTGTGAGTGATCAGAGCAGAGTCAAAGGCATCAACCTGCTAGCAGTAGTCGGTCCCCATACTGCCTTACACTTAACACTACCCTATATATACTCCCTATACGATATGATATTTCCATAGTGCTTAGTCATGTTTTTTGCCCCCTAGAGCATGCATCCACCTCATTTCTCATTTGGCCAACAACAGCTTCGCATACTATAGCAGTGGATTACTTCTTGTGCGACAACAAAATTATCTACGAGGACTATTAAAAAAGGGCAAATGCCAAAATCAGGTATACCTGATCCGTTTGAGCCAAAATCAGGTACATACTAAAACCAAGTAAAAAACCGGTGTGATTTCCATGACAATCCGGTAAAAAAAGAATGCGCCTTAAGCACTATCAGCGTGCCACATGGCTTCCAAAATCTGAATCTTTTGTTTTCTTCAGGGTATAGGTACCACGGGCTCCACTTGGACCTGCAGGGAGTCACCATGAATATGCTTCGTTTGTTTCGCCACGGCAGGAGCGCCAAGAGTATTTCACACCTCGGATAACGTTACACTCCGATAACACTTATCTACGTTATGGGGCCTAACACAGGAACGTGGTAACGTACTAACATATATAGTCTTAGCACTAGAGGAGCGATCACGGTAACGCGGTAACACAGTGTTAACTGGAAACCCACGAACGTGCACGAGCCTTAACGTTATGTTGCTGCTCGGTCTCGTCCAGCTCTGGTACAGTAACATTATGTTATGCCGTGATCAGTCCTTGAACTAACACCGTAACACAGTGTTAGGCTTTGACCAAACACGACACGTACGTACGTTATCACTCTAACATGCCCAGATCGATATCCGCATATTTACTAACACGATAGCATAATGTTATTGTCACGCAGCGTTAGACGTAACACAATAACGTTATGTTACCCTTAGAAGGAGAGTTACACATAACACCCTAACATAACGTTACCGTGTTCGCCAGCACTACTGACACATAACATTGTGTTACAGAGAACACACTAACGTAACATAACGCAATGACCAGCGCTACTATTAATAACACTACGTTATCTGGACCCCCCATCTGATTGCCTTAGGGTCGGATAACGTAACACTTAACGTACGTTAGATACGTTACTACAGTCTTAGCCAGCCCATACGAAACACTATGTTAGGATGTTAGCCTAAATGCAAGTGTCTCTGTAACATTATGTTACGGTGTTACCGTCAGTAAAGATCTGATGGTAACATTCCGTTACCGTGTTGCCATAAAGACCAATCCGGGTCTAACTTTATGTTACTAAGTTACCGTTGGGGCCGAAATCGTTCTAACGTAATGTTACTACGTTACCCTTTGGATCCGAGATTTAACATTTGTTACCTGTGTTGTTAGTGGTAAAGCGGGCGTGTGAAAGTGACATAGCGTAGCCGTGTTATCCAATTTCGCCGACATCCCAGTAGGGGATACCTACAAAAATATCCCCGGGGGGGGGGGGAGGATATCATGGCATCCCCGATAAAAAACGCCTCCATATCTTAAAACCCCAAAACAGGGGATATTTGAGAGGGATCTCCGCAAAAAAACGCCTCATTTTTTTGTGGAAACCCCGCCACTCCCCGGCAAATTTTATACGTCACGGGACAGCTTACGCGGACTTTAATTGCGCGCCGCGCGATGTATGTAAAACCCCTGTTCTGGCAGATACTGGAGCAATGTATAGTCATTCCCATTGACTAGAGCCAACTTTTATGAGAATCCTGGGCAGACATCGATCGACAAAACCAACGACACCGTCACTCGAAGAGTGGGCACAGTGTCGGAAAACAGGAAATCACGCTAGGGTAGAACCCAAGACAGTCAAGACCCGATCCCATAGAAGAGGGCAGAACAAGACGCGTGCGAGATTTCGCCTACACTGAGCGCGCTAGAACACGAAACATACAATGAACAGACATCGTTACGGCCTATTGTTAAAGGTCTGGGTCCGTTGGATTATCCGTGAAAGGTTAACCAATCGTCTACTACCCAATCTAAACCTGATAACACTCTGCAATATCGCGCGGGAGAGGGCGGAATGCAAACGGTCGCGAAGAAGAAACGGAATCTATCACCTCGGCCTGCTTGGGGATATTAAGAAGGCGGAGGGGGAACGCATGAACGGCAAATGGGGTCAGACCTAAACCTAGGGTAACCTGTACGATGCGTATAAGAAAAAACTCACGAATATGGCCTCGGGAGAACCAAAGAGGGGCCAAGAGATACAAGAAAAACAACAAAACAAGAAAAACTGGTACGACTGAAGGAATCGAAACGCGAACGAACGTTTCCGCCGCTCTCGAGGGGGGGGCGAAAACAATCGTAGATACGGAACGCAAGAGACGCATGACCGAATGACAAGGAGGCTGAAGTGGATCCAACCGTTAGCCCAATCGGTGCACGAACTCGGCAGCCAGCTGCAATGAAAGCAGGGAAACGGCTGGAGAGTTCGCAGGAAGTCAAACAGACAGTACACCTACAGCACAGCAAAACAAAGAAACCACACAGTGACACGATACCGACCCCGGTCCCGGCGACTACGGAAGACACGCATGCGAAAAAAAACTAGAATTGGCTACGGGGACGTATTCAAGTCGGCAGAGCCTGCTAACTCGGCTCCGCGGGACTCGTCAACGTTACGCACAATACCACGCGTGAGGGAGCTTCCTTGGTGCACTTGTAGACACCACGAGCCGCCAACGGCTCTATCAGCCGTAGTATACCGAGCAGAAGATAGCGCGAGCTTGACCGGTCCGGGGTCGTCCAAGAAGCCCACTGCAGCAAAAACAGACGGGAAAGTGGTACCGAAGAATCCTCGAAGCAGCTGAACGGTTCATGAGCAGGTGGCACGAGGTTGAGGCAAAGCTGAGTAGACAGCGCCGTGCATCCGCTGCGGGTAGTGTTGAAGGGAACGGGGAAGGGGTAACAACAGGAGGGGTAGAAGGAACACCGTACAAGTGTATGGGGGCAGGGGGGGGAACGGGAGGAGTAGAAGAGAAACCGCGGTAGAAGAGAGTAGCGAAGAGACCACAGACAGGGTAGCAAGGTACCAGGCCGGCTACGATAGGTTGGGCATTTTTTTGCCACTCGTATCACCAACTGCTGCGGCCGTTCGGTATGTATTGGCTTGGTGCTTTGATTTTTTTCCATGACTTAACTTTTTCCTATGTTTTCCCCTTCTTATCCTTATGAGAGAAGTACTACATGGTGGGTGGGTGACGAGCGTGTTTATTTTGGCCCACTCATTCTTTCTCTTTTTACTTAGTTAAGTGTTCCCCGGGATGCATATTTCCCTTGTTCTTTTTTCCTTCCCGTTTCTTCCCCTTGCACGTCCATTTTGGCCCATGCTCGGGGTATGTATGTGTCTGAGCTTTGGCTTCCCATTTTATTTATTTATTTGTGATTCTTCTCCTTTTCTTTTTTGGTTTGATTTCTTCGTTGCTTCTCTTTCTTTATGGTGTATTTTGGTTGCTGGCGTATGTATGTATGTTGTGTCGGCCGCACCTAGTGCGAAGGCATGGTATTGCGTAGGCTATTAATAATGCATTACGGTGTGTTATCTCTGTGTCGTAGTCTGTGACCACAGAGCTCGTATCTCTCTAGGGTGAAGAATCAGCACGGACACTGGGCTTGCTGGATGTCGACGAGTAGAAGAACGGTTTAATGTGAAGAACACGCACAACAAAATCCAGTATTTGTTACAACAGGTGTGTGCATACTGCTGCTGTGTTTTTTATATATCAAGAGCAGAAGAGGCCAAGAACATTTACGATATTGAGATTCACCAACGACGGCGTATAGGTAGCACAGCAGCAAGCAGTAGATGTTCGTTCGTGTTGGTTCAGCACAAAACAGAATAATCCGTATTCGCCCAGCATGATGCATCGCAGATATGACTACTGCAGGTATTATTACTGATGAGGTCGCGCCTGATGACCACCAACTACTAGTATGTTTTCTCTTGCGCAGAGACACTCTAATATTTTACGGTTGTTGGTTCTGTGTTTTTTCATCATGGCCCAGCACAAACATGACATTTTGTGTCTACACAACACGTTGCCGCACCTAGCTCGACCAACTGTGAACGACTTAACACCGCCGCACCAAAGGTTTCGTTTGTGTGTGCGTACACAGAGCCCGCCGGGACTGGAATTAGTGCCGTGTGCGTTGAGCGCGGTGGTCAAACGTGGCTCAAAAAAATGTTGAATCACACACACATGCAGAGAAACTCAAAAGCAAGGCACACCCTACCTTCGTATCCGAGCCGTTATGAGACTCTGAGGCTTTTTTTTCCCCTTGGAAAACGAAAAAAAAAAAGGCTCGCGCTGCGCGCTTCGCGCGTCTCATTTTTTTTTTTTTTAATATTAGTCGTCACTTTTACTTTCCATCCTAACTCGTAGGAGGTTTTACCCTCCGCGAGCTTCTGGACAAGCCGTGGTCACAGGTGTCGTCCCTTCTCCCCCCCGGTACGTTTTGTTAAGGTCATAGTCCGTTGGGCTAGAGGTAAAAGGTTAGCCAATCGCCTACTACCCAATCTAAGCCCCATAACACTCTCCCCCCTTTGAACGACCGGATACACGGGTCGACGCGTGACACCAACACGCGGGTCCAATTTCTGGGGATCCAGAAGTATTTTTGCAGATTCTTGACATGAGGAAATTCACTTTTCTTTAAAAAGCGATTTCATGGTGGACGTGAGATTCGAACTCACGACCAACGACCCACGTTCTGCCGTCGTCACCATTTGTTAAGGTCATAGTCCGTCGGGCTAAAGGTAAAAGGTTAACCAATCTCCTACTACCGAATCTAAGCCCCATGACAACGTGCTTTTATTGTTTTGTCGCGCGTAGGGTTCAGCATTCCCACTGCTCGTCGATTTTCATCGAATTTAGCTAACTCACGCACTCGCGCTTTCCGCTAATCAATTTTTTCAGGGCTTTTCGCGGGTCATGACCCGACCCGCGGGCCGGGTCACGGGGTGTTCAAAATCTCACGGGTCGGGTCGAGTCGGGTCAGGAAGTGTTCAAAATCTCACGGGTCGGGTCGGGTCGGATCAAGAGGTTTTCAAATCTCACGGGTCGGGTCGGGTCGGGTCAAGAGTTTTTCAAACCTCACGGGTCGGGTCGGGTCGGGTCAAAAGGTGATGAAAAGCTCACGGGTCGGGTCAGGTCATGACCCGCGAGAAACGGATCACTCGCGGGTCGGGCCAGCGTGACCCGCGAGCTCTTTTCTGCTGACCCGCGGGTCGGACCCGCGCATCCGGCCCGCGGATCCGACACTCAAAACACTTCCTGCTCTCTTACCCAAAGACTTCTCTTGTACAAAAACTCAATAATAATACTCCTTTGGTGTCTTATTCAAACATTAAAACACTGCCGAATCCATATACGCATGCCATCATCCATTTATACCCACAACAGCCAGGCCACATATCGCTTGTGGGCCCAAAAATGAATATTAAATTGTTTTTGAAGTGTCGACCCACGGACCGGATCCGCAGGTCGGACCAAATAGTCTCGCTGGTCAAGGTGACCCGACCCGCATGAAACCCGTGTCTCACGGGTCAATCCGAACGTGGCGGGTCGGGTCGGGTCAGGAGGTTTTGAAATCTCGCGGGTCAGGTCGGGTCGGGTCAGGATATTTTCGAATCTCATGGGTCGGGTCGGGTCGGGTCCACAACTTTTTTAATCTCGCGGGTCGCATCGGGTCGGGTCAAGAGGCTTTCAAAATCTCGCGGGTCGGGTCGGGTCAGCTGACCCGACCCGACCCGACCCGACCCGACCCGTGACATTTGACCTGACCCGCGAAAAGCCCTGAGTTTTTTATGCATGAAAAGTCCCTACGAGTACGCACTCGGTGAGACTCGAACCCACGAAATTGATCTTGATAGGCACGTGGACCACCTACTACCAAACCGCCGGGAATCATTGTAAAATGACATTCGACCGCTTCATTCATTCTGTTCGCCGAAAAAATTCCGGACGCAAAGTTTGGATTTTTGCCAAGCTTCCCGAGAGAGGCCTCGGACCGTGTCTGCTACCGGCGGGGTTTTGCGAGAAAATTGCTGGCGCTGGTGCTGCATGCCTCAGAGTCTGCTGCCTGCTGCTGCAGCAGATATAGGTGCCTCTGCTGCTGCTTGCTGCTGCTGCTGCTGCTGCTGTACTGCTTGCACGACTTCTGTTCGACTCGTTTGGTCTTGCGAAAGTAACAGCAAGAGCAGCTGCCGCTGCTGCAAGTGTTTTTTCCCAACAAGAAGAGAATCAAATATTAGCCATTTTTCGTCTCCGATTTACCCGCATGCCGGAAGGCCTCTCCGTTTTTTTATAAATTTTGAGAACTCACAGCTGACGTATTTCAAAATTTATAAAAAAAATACGTCAGCTGTGAGTTCGACTGATTGATGTGAAATGCGTCAGCTGTGAGTTCGACGGATTAAATAGTTGATACCTGGTACTCAACTTTGCGTTTTTTTTTTTTTTAATAAATTTCTTTCCGACGGAAATCCCTGGTGACAAATATTATGCGCAGACATGCTTCGTAAATGGTAAGATGCTGCTGCGCTTTCGTCCTGGGAGGGTTCTTCACTTTCTGTTCTCACAGTCTTTTTTGGAACAACACTATTAATACACACACTGCACATTGTCCGATGCAATCATAATATTAGTACTACTGCTGTTGCTGTTGTTGTAATAAATAATAGATTTACAGGGGGCCGGGCTGCCACAACTGTAATACAGCAGCAGCAGCATGTAAAATAATTCACAATTCTGCGGGCTAGCACAAGCGAGTGCGACGGTGGGATCAAAGCACGGGGGAAGCAGACAAGTAGACCCGACCATAAACCCCAACCCTGATCCCAACCAACCCCGACCCAAAACGGGCCAAGAACAAACACGGTTGGACCTCTCTCTCTCAACCTTTTTTTTTATAAATTTTGAAATACGTCAGCTGTGAGTTCGACTGATTAAATAGTTAATACTCAACTTTGAAAGCTGCGTAATACGCCTCGTCTATATTCCATTTTTACCTAATTTTACTAACTGCTGCGTGCGACGATTTTTGCGAGCTGTTTCCACCCCAAATTTTACAGAAATCAAACTCCCCCCCCTCCAGTGGAAGTTTATTCGTTTTTTACTTGTTTGGGTATGTGATTTTGGGAAAATGGCGGGACCGTCATTGTTGGCCAATGGGCGACAAGGAGCCAAAATGATGCAGTCGGCAATTGACATTTCTGCGTGGCAAGCTCCCCAGCTTCCTCCAGACCCGAGATCCCACTCTTGTGCTGCTGCCGTGATCTCAGTGATCTCAGTGTTCTCTCTGCACCCTCCGCCCAGAGCCGTTGCCACCACATCGGTGAGCGCAGTCTCCATCGCGACCTTATCCACCAAGCATACCGAGAGCACAGAAGCGAGGGCTCGGAGGTCGAAGTAAGCACAGCGAGGTGGGGCATAAAGAAAAAAAACATGCTGAGTTTGCGTGTTCTTGGTGTGCGCGACGTGCCTCCGCCGCCACCTGAATGCAGTACAAAAAGTTCGGGCAGCGTTCTCTGGACCGTGCAGGTGAACCACGGAGTCCAGCAACACCAGACGCACTTTATGGCCGAGCCCGGCGAAAAGAAGGAGAGCGAAGAGGTGGGTTGGTTGTTTCATTGCTCGTTGCATGCTTGTTGTGCAGTGTCGCGATTTCGACGTGTGCCTGCTTGTTTTTTTATCGGGTTTTACCTTATTCGTGGTACCGGGTCATAATAATACCGGTACTCGCATGTGGTACTCGTGTTATTTTTTTTGTAGTGTTATAGTTCGATCCATGAATCATGTCAGTGATGACATATGTGTGTGTGTGTGTGTGTGTTCTTCACATTAAACCGTTCTTCTACTCGTCGACATCCAGCAAGCCCAGTGTCCGTGCTGATTCTTCACCCTAGAAATATACGAGCTCTGTGGTCACAGACTACGACACAGAGATAACACACCGTAATGCATTAATAGCCTACGTAATACCATGCCTTCGCACTAGGTGCGGCCGGCACAACATACATACATATGGTATGACATGATGCCAGTCTCCACGGAGTATCTGCGTACCTGTCATGCACCGATCTATAGCCTATACGCAGATACGTAAAGAATATGGAGAACAACAACACAGCAAAACCACCACCACCAACACCAACACTGAGGGTGTGTCTAAACAGAATCGAAAAGCTCAATCGAAAATCGAATTCATTTCGATTTCCATAAAAATTTGCCGAGGTGTCTAAACAGAATCGAAAAGTGAAAATAGAAGTCCAGGGGAAAAGCAACGGAGAGCACAACCTAGTAGGCCGTTCGCATCTGTGCACACATGCCGGCAATCTAGCGCTCGGTAACACAGATCCACCACACAAGCAGGCAAACGCGACGGCAACTCGATTCCGTGAGGTCGTTGGGCCTCCCATGGAGGTGGTGGCGCGTCCAACGTTGACGCCCCGAGATCAAACTTGAAATTATACTGAGAACGAACTTCCGACCTCGTTCTCGAGGGTATCATCCTGAATTGTCCTCAAACTATGTTCGCTCTGGCTCGAACGCCGGGAAACAAAGGCCCGAGAACGTCGGGGCTGGTGTTGTGGTTTGTCTGCTGGCTGTTTACGGGGGGTCTATGCGGCTATGTTGCCGTGCTGGCTGTGGGTTGGATGCTGTGTACGGTGGTCCTGATGTGATAGTTTGACGTGGCTGCGCTGACCAGTAGGACGAGCTGAATTGTTGCTGTTCGTGCTTTCGATTTCCTTTTCGATTCCCAGCCGTCAACTTTTTGATTTTGGCATTGGATTGTAAATCGTTCATTTTTTCGGAACCTAAAAAACGAAGGGGAACGTGTTTTGACCAGGGACCAATCAGTGCCTTGTTTATTATCAATTCGATTTTCGATTTTCGATTTCGATTCTGTTTAGACACACCCTGAACCGATACCAACAACGAAACAACAATAACCACAAAAAAAACACAATAATACCTTAAAGAGTTTTTAGTAGTACTTGTAAAACACTACGTTTTATTAAGGGCAAAAGCTAATTAAGGTCAGGTATACCTGTTCCATTCGAGCCAAAAACCGAAACAGATACGCGTGCATATATCGATCGCAAGGACGAGAGGTATTTTTGGCCATGATAAATCATAAAACATTTTCTTTTTGTTTGAACATTGAGCGTGTGTGATGGCTCCCAAAATCTGAATGGCTTGTTTTCATGAGGATATATATATATATATATATATATATACTTTTATCCATCACTTTTACTTCCCAGCCCACTCGTACGAGGTTTTACCCTCGACGATCTTCTGGACAAGCCGTGGTCACAGGTGTCGTCCCTTCTCCCCCCCGGTACGTGCCTTTATTTTTTGTCGCGCATAGGGTTCAGCATTCCCACTGCTCGTCGATTTTCATCGAATGTAGCCAACTCACGCTTTCGCGCTTTCCGTTTATCAATTTTTTATGCAAGAAAAAGTCCCTATGAGCATGCACTCGGTGGGACTTGAACCCACGAAATTGATCTTGACAGGCACGCGGACCACCTACCAAGCCACCGGGGTAGGCACCACGGGCTCCACTCGGACCTGGGGACGGTAACCACTGCATGCAGGATTCGTATTTTTCATCACGGCGGGCGTGTGCCAAGAGTATTTATTATGGCACCTCCCCCCCGTTTCCATCAGCTTTGAGAAGCCTCTCGGCCATCCTCCCTCGCTTACTCGGCACGAAGCGTGTGCGTGTGTGTTCTTTATTTCTACGATATAGACACTCTCGTCGACACCCAGCACGCCCAGTGCCCGTGCCGATTCTTCATCCTAGAGAGGTATTAATAGTAGGTGTACCAATAGTAGTAGCAGTATAGCAGCAGCAGTAGTCAGTAGTAGCCTGGTATACTGCTGTAGTTATTATGTGATCTCAAAAAACCACGACGACGGCACAAAGAGAGATACTCAGACCAATAAAAAAGCTGTTTCTGAGGGGAGGACCCCCGGTCCGACTCGACATATATGGCACTTTCTCTTTTCTTCAGAGGGTAGCGTGTAGGACACGGTCCCGCCGTCGACGCCAAATGAGGGGAGAGGACCCCCGGTTAGACTCGACATCTATGGCACTTTTCTTCCTTGGAGGTAGTGTTGTGTAGGACACGCCAGGTTTTGGTACAGGGTCAGTATACGGACGATCCCACAAAACGACCATCAACGACGATGGAGAGGAAGGAGTGTGTGTGTGCGAGGCACGGGCCTTGCATATTCCAATCTGCAGTGATTACTTGTCACGGGACAAAACGTTACTGCTGGCGACAACAGCCCAGGAATGAATATGAATGACCACAGTCAGTCGTGCAGTAAGATCCGGATATCCACTACCTCGGCGAATGGTGGGACCTTCGCGGGACAACACCCATGCAATCATTTGGTCGAGAACTTGGAGCCCACATGTCCGAGAAAAACATTAAGGGCTCTCAGGTTCATTCTTATCGGAGAGTTTTTTTTTCCAGAATTTCCAAAGTTTGGAAATTGTTGGAGATATGTATCAATATACGGAGGCCTTCTGTCACTAATCGTGCAATTTTCCAGAAGCAAAAAAATCATGTTTGTTAAATTTCACGTATTTGGAACAAAAAACAGGAGAATCTGGAAGATGAAAAAAAATGCGCGAAACAATCATGTAAATTATGGAAAAAAAGCTCTCCGATAAGAATGACCCTTACCTAAGAACTTTTATTTGCTGCCGAAAACCCGCGAATTTACTCGGCGGAACGGTAAATAAACACCGGCAGAAGAGTCCTCAGGATGCTCCCAAGTTAGTTTCCCGAGAGCTTTTTCTTCAGCAGTTTTCCTTTTTTCCAGAATCAATCGTAGTTTGACTCTTTGTCTATATTGCCATTTCTGACGACACTGTGATGAAAACACTAAGAGATCCGTTATTGCTGGCCCCAGATATTATAAACAATCTTGTTTTGGATGACCCAGAGAAAACTGGTTGGCGGAGCCAAAGTCAAACGAGTAAAATTCTAGAGAAACTGAAAATTGTTTATGGAAGCTCTCGGAAAACTCCTGGGAGCATCCTGAGGAGTCTACCGGTGGTTTTGACTGTCCCACCGAGTAGTACGCTTATATTCGGCCTATGACTCAGCTCCTGGAGCCCCAACATATTTGCCGTAATGGTTGGCCCTTCATGGAGTGTATATGTCTCTGATTATGGTGGTTGCGATGCAGTCTGACTCTGAATGGCGCTGTCATGTGATAATGATTCATCATATTAATATTACGGGAGACCAAAGTAAATAAGACCAAATATTGTTATTAATAGTAAAAATAGGGAAATATACAGGTTTTACTCTGTACCGTAGGTCCTATTTACTATGGACCCCGTAATAGCAATAATCATGACTAAAATAATTATTTAGACTAAAATTCATGAATATGAACATGATTTTTTTGGTGATTCCCAACCAACCAAGTCCCCGGTGGCTTGGTAGGTGGTCCGCGAGCCTGTCAAGATCAATTTCGTGAGTTCGAGTCTCACCGAGTGCATGCTCACCGAGTGCATGCTCGTAGGGACTTTTTCTTGCATAAAATTGATTAGCGGAAAGCGCGAGAGCGTGAGTTATTAGCTGTACATTCGATGAAAATCGACGAGCAGTGGGAATGCTGAACCCTACGCGCGATAAAAACTAAAGGCACGTACCGGGGGGGAGAAGGGACGACACCTGCGACCACGGCTTGTCCAGAAGATCGTCGAGGGTAAAACCTTCTACGAGTGGCTGGAAAGTAAAAGTGAAATATGCGGATGTCGTGCGCTATACTATTCATATTAATATAAGAGCAGTGGCCAAAATCGGATATACCCGATGCTTTTGCGGCCAAAGTCGGGTACCTTTCTATTTCAGTGACCGCAAAGGCCCCAGAACGCCATCTCATTGGTCAACGCCGGCCACCACCCGATGCTGGCCACGCACCCCAAGAGGTACCCCAAGAGGTACCCGATTATTTGAACCCACCTACCCGGAAATGGCCAGATTATTCGACCACAACGACCAACCACCACCTCGGGGCTCATGCCTCTCGTCCAGACGAAGACGGGCAAGAACCATCTGCGTGATGTCCATGATTAGGTTCATTCTAGACTACTGCAGTTCTTTAATTCGCTTTCTCTCTGCTGTAGTGCCGAACCAACCACACACAAACCACCGCTCTCCCTCCCTCTCCACTCCTATCCCACACCAAATTCAGCACACAGCCTTATCTCTCCCCTTCTCCCAAACCAAAAGCAACCTAAGTAAGCACACAGCAGTATAGTAGTGGACGGATCATGAGCAACGCTACCAACTTCGTGACAAATAAAGTGTTATCCAGACACCAAGAGTCGGCATTGCTATGCAGTATCTATCTCTTCTTAATTTCTGGCCACACACTGGAATTCTTATGTAGGACAGGGTGTGTCCCACCTTATTTTCAGTACCGAAAAAATAATTTTCTTATTTTCGTCCAGCCCTCGAGTCATCGTCCAACTCTCGTCATCGTCCAACATTTATTTCAGTACCACCTGGAGAGCGGTAGTTTGTGTGTGGTTGGTTCGGCACTACAGCAGAGAGAAAACGAATGAATGAACTAAAAAAAAAAAAAAAGTTACTGTAGTCTAGAATGAAGCTAATCATGGACATCACGCAGATGGTTCTTGCCCGTCTTCGTCTGGACGAGTGGCATGAGCCCCGAGGTGGTGGTTGGTCGTTGTGATCGAATAGTCTGGCCATTTTCGGGTAGGTGGGTACAATAATCGGGTACCTCTTGGGGGGTAAGTAGCTAAAATCGGGTCTACCCGGCGCAAAGGTGGCCAGCATCGGGTGGTGGTATTTATTTCAGGCTCGAGGGCTGGACGAAAATAAGGAAATGACGTTTATGGTACTGAAAATAGCGTGGTGCGCACTCTGTTACACAAGAATTGCAGCGTGTGACCAGAAACAAGAAGAGATAGATGCTGCATAGCAATGCCCACTCTTCGTGTCTGGATAACACTTTATTTGTCACGAAGTTGGTGGCGTTGCTCATGATCCGTCACTACTATAATACTATACTGCTGTGCTTAGTTAGGTTTTGCTTTTGGTTCGGGAGAAGGGGAGAGACAGGGCTACTGTGCTAAATTTGGTGTGGGATAGGAGTGGAGAGGGGGAGGGAGAGCGGTGGTTTGTGTGTGGTTGGTTCGGCACTACAGCAGAGAGAAAGCGAATGAACTGCAGTTACTGTAGTGTAGAATGTATCATGGACATCATGCAGATGGTTTTTGCCCGTCTTCGTCTGGACGAGAGGCATGGGCCCCGAGGTGATGGTTGGTCGTTGTGGTCGAATAGTCTGGCCATTTTCGGGTAGGTGGGTACAATAATCGGGTACCTCTTGGGGGGTGAGTATCCAAAATCGGGTCTACCCGGCGCAAAAGTGGCCAGCATCGGGTGGTGGCCGGCGTTGCCCGATGAGATGGCGTCGTGGGGCCTTCGCGGTCACTGAAATAGAAAGGTACCCGATTTTGGCCACAAAGGCATCGGGTATACCCGATTTTGGCCCCTGCTCTTAGTATATATTATAGTCTTCCTACTGATCAACATCAATACCCCAGAAACGCACTATTTGTGAGCGGATCCAAACACCCATTTAGTTGTGAGTATACCACAAGGTCCCACTCAATGAAGGCCAACCAGGTTTGCAATGTTATGGATGATTTGTCACCAAAAAAAAGGTCAACCCGGTTTTCGGTTAATCGGTTTAAACCGACAAAAAAAGACGCTTTTTTAAAATGACCCCTCCTGTCCGGTTTTCGGCTTTTCGAAAATGCCATCCGGTGCCCATCTCCACTGTAGTCGCAAGTTGAAAAGATGAAAATCATGATCAGGCGTTCCATTTTATATGTATATGACGGGATAGGTTCGACGATATGTAGTTGAATTAAAAAACAGGGCGTGACGATGTACTGCTGCTGCAGTGACGCGTTTACATATGCTCCTGGTGGTGAACGCTACATACCCAAACACGAAAACACCGTGGCTGTCACAAAGACCAGAGCGTGAGGCGCGAGTGCTGTTGCATTATTGCTTGCTGTAGGATTGCTGCTACTGCTGCTGCTGTACTGCTGTTGTACCGTCGCTGCGACAGTCGTTGTAGGAGTAGTGTATCCCTTGGCTGCGCATTGGTTTTATAATTTTTGAAATACGTCAGCTGTGTTAAATAGTTGATACTCAACTTATTTGCAAGCTTGTAATTCCGAGGAAGTGTGGTTCGATTTCGTCTCCCCGAAGTCGGAAAATAAATAATTCCATTACGGGGGACCATGGTAAATAAGACCAAATATTGTTAGAAAAAATAGGTACGTAAATGTATAGGTTTTTGTGTGTACCGTATGTCCTATTTACTATACGAAGACCCCCGTAATAATTTTTGCATATGCCTTGTTCTCAAAAGCAAACCAAAAATCCACCACCCACTATACCCACTATCCACCCCCCGCGGATCGTCCTGCCCCGCAATTACACCAAACTCTTGGAGACTACCGGTATGTGTTCGTTTCGATTTCCTAGAAAGGCAGGAATCATGGCGTACACACACGCAGACGCACGTTCCCGTCGCCGTCACGAAGAGATGTGCTCGATGTGGGACTGCAGTTTGTACCGTTGCTGCCGCAATGTACAAAGCTTCAGAGCTGGAAGGATAGTGTAATACATACCGCAGCACAGCTAAAGTATCAAACTATCAAATTGTGGGGTTTGCGTTGTCCTGGCAGGCTCTGACTCGATTATAACGTATCCCGCAGTTACTTGCTACTTTTCGCGACTATGAACCCACAGAGCACGCGCCACGACGGACCTCGGAACAACATCGTGTGGGCAGAGTACGAGGCTCGCTCATGCAGATTGTTTTATGGTTTTAACTATTATTCGTTAGGCAGTGGTCGTACAGAAAATGCTAGGCCAGTACATAAAATATTGTCAAAATCCCTGGACAGGTAAGCAGCAAAAAAGCAGATGATGCGGATCTGTACCCAGTGTCCGTTCCTGTAATTAATAACTGCAATAAATAACATTGCTTTTGAAAATAGCTCGCTTTGATGTGGCAAACATGCTGCCCAATTAATTGTCCTGCTCGTAGACATTTCTGGCTGCAATAATATCATAATGCGGGCAGAGCACGAGGCTCACTCGTGCCGCTGCTTTTGAGCACGAGGCTCACTTACGAGGCTGACTCATGCAGCATGCACGAGGCTCACTTATGCAGACTATATCATGGTTGAACTATTTATTAAACATCGCACAGGTTATACTGTGTCAGTACATGTACCGCGTCAGAATCCTTGCACAGGTACACAGAGCAGAAGTAGATGGTGATGCGGGTCAATACGCAGTGTCCGTTTTCCTGCAATAAGACCTGGAATAGCTGAATAGATGTATATATTTTATAAGAAACTAAGAAAGCACGTCAGCTGTGAGTTCAACCGATCGGCAGATCGGTCGATACTCAACTTTGCAAGCTGCGTGAACCGCGCGCGTTTTCCATTACTTCCCTCGCGATTGACTACTGGCCAGAGACTCCCCTGGATGCCACCAGGGTCGACGAGACGATAATACTTACAGCTGGTTCGATTTCCAATTGATTTCGGCCAGTACCATTTCGCGCACTGAAACAGCAGATCGACACGTGAGGGCCGGGGTACACAAGACAGTCGAAAGTTGGTTTACAGCAGTTCACACGTGACATACACACCAAGACACCGGAATTTTTTTAATACTCCCTGTAAATGTTGCAGCAGGTCTTGACGTACAAGTACATGTTTTTGATGAATCTCACTATCGTATATGTTCTTGGCCTCTTCTGCTCTTGATGTATATATTAAACATATTGGCCCTATTTGCAGTGATTTTTTAATTCGCTTTTATTTCGCGATCCTCTATAGACATCTTGTGTCTACTCGTCTGTCGATTAGTTTGTAACTGCTTGTTGGGGGCCTTACAATTATTTTGCGATCCTCAGTGTGGTACAGATATCTTCGGTCTATTCGTCTGTCGATTACTTTGTAGCCGTCGTGCGTACAAGCGCCATCATAGTTCAACAGTACATAAGACAAAGAAGAACACACTCTGTGTTTTTGTATACGGTAGGGGTCCCCTTGCAACCTCTGTTTACACTTCTTCCTGTTGAGCAAAATGATAACCCCACTTGTACTGCCTTCGGGGCGACAGAGCAGGAGGAGCAAGCGCGCGACGAGCGATGGCAGAGCGTCGTCAGCTCTCTGACCGCATAGCCATACGAGGACACAAGAGGAGCATGCCCCACGAAGAGCACTCGAGCACGAACGAGTATAGATACCATAACATCTAGTTGTACCACAACACCATACGAACGAGCGTAGATACCATACTGCCGTTGTACCAAGATACCTTCGTACCATACTGTTGTTGTACCGGCACCACGCGTTGCACAAACGAGAATAGATACGTACTTCTACCGCCTTGGGTTTTGCAAAATGGTCTCCACAGCAGTAACTAGTTAAAATGTATTTTTCTTATTGGGTTGTCAGTTGGCAAACCTTGAAAATCGACGAGCAGTCCGAGCGTTGATTTCGCAGGAGGGGTGCTGCCGTTTTTATGCGCCACGTACGTATTGATTTTTTTCTCGACAACGGTAAGGGGGCTACAGCAGCAGTAGAGTTGAACGTCGTATTTTGGGCAGGCTCTCGGGAAGATTTTTCCGAATTTTTGCCTTTTTCGGTATTGGCAGCCTTGACCTTTTCCCATTCTGGAAAAATCGAGCGCTGAACAACGATCGCAACGACCCCTGTACGAACTCGAGCGCTCTTTACGGTGAGTATCGGAGGTCGTAACTAAAGTACCCACTGCGTGTCGGATACGGGTACATACCCCGAGAATACCCCATTATTGAGGCTCAAAAAAATCTTCTACGTGCAACAATCATTTATTTTCCGAATTCGGGGAGACGAAATCGTCTGGGCGATAAAAAAATAGACCGAAGGGACGACACATACATGCGACCACGGTTTGTCCAGATGCTGAAAAAATAAACGGGAGATAAACCCCCCTAAAAAGACACGCGATTGGCCTCTTTCTGAATCAGCTACCCCACTCAAGACTCGCAACTTACATGGTCTTCTAGCCGACGCCGCAGCCGCAGTATCAACTTCCAAGACGAAAAGTATCTCGCTTTTACGTCGCGATCCTCTGCGTGGTACGGCTGTGTGATACAGACATATTCTGTCTACTCGTCTGTCGATTTCTTCTTATAAAAAAACAAAAAAGTGCACGTCCGCTGTGAATTCAGCTGATTACTTTGTAACCGTCGTGTGTACACAAGCGCAATGTCAAGAAACCCCGCTGTAGACCACTGGGGTCGTAGATCTGTCTTGTTCGTCATTCCCACTCTTCTAGTAATAGTAGGTTGTGAAAGAGTCTGGGGCATCACTGTTAATACCAACAACACGAAGCAGTTTTTTTTCTGGCATGTCGAATGCCCTTTACGAACCACGACGAATCCCCCATATCCCCGCCCAGTACGACCACGAGTAGTACCGATAGCCAGCACACAGACGTGCAGTCTCAGCCAAACCTCGCCTGCCTGGGTGCCGTCTGTGCCGGTGCCGACTGGTCTCTCTCGTCACTCTCACCAATTCCAACTGCGACTTCACGAGAAAAAAGACAAGCAAAAACCAGCAAACTGAGAACAGCGCTCGAATGCATTTCATCGAGGGCAAAAACAACTTAAAATAATGGCCCGCTTTGCAGTGACGAACAGAGGTCCTCTTACAATCTGTGAGCCCGGATCTTTAGGTTGGTATGCTGCCTGCTGGGATCAAGGTACGGGCGAAGACCCAAACCAACCCCTAACGCTGACCCCCAACCGCTGTCAAAACGGGCAAAACTGGCCATAAACGCGGCTACGCCGCGTTTGCATCGAACCAGGAATTTTCTCAATTGCGGACGACGATTCCGAAGTGCAGACCGCGCTACGCAATTTTCAAGTCAAAAACACCCCTAAAGATTCAGGCTCACAGATTGTAAACCCTACTCGACGAACATGCTGTACAATTAACTGTTCGGAAGCGGGCGAGTGCTGCCACACAGCAAGGTGGAAACATTGGGCTGACTAGCAGTAGAGTCATTCCTATTGGGTGGATATAACAAGTTGAAATGAGGGGTTTGCATTGTCTTGGCAGGCTCTGACTCGGCGGAGACAGATCCCGCAGTTGCCTAGTTTTCGCGACTTCGAGCCAGAGGACGCGCCGCACTGACCTCGCAGGGGGTCCAAACTTGAGCCGTGTGTACACGCGGGTGTCCTGCGTGCCCCGCGACCGAGAGCACGCGAAAAGATCCCCGGCCGGGAGAGAAAAAAATGCCCACGTGCAAAAATGTCAACTTGATACAAGTACAGATGAACCTGCTGTACAAACTAAGAGCTCTGTCGTAACATGTAATACACTTGTAGAAAGTACGTCTACGTGTGTGTGCGTTCACAATCGGTTGAAACTCTACTTTTCAAGCTGTTGATCGCGCTCAATAAAAGATAACTTATTAAAACGTCAGCCGAGTGCCAGCGATTAACTGTTTAGGTTGTTATTTATTACTCCGTGTTTGTACTGCCGTACGTAGCCATAAGCACTGCTTGAGCTTGGCCGGTGCAGCCGGTTCTTCCGGTTAACCGGAACCGCGTTTTCCGGTTTTTTCCTGCAACCGGTTAACCGGTGAAACCGGGAAGAAAAACGCGATTTTAAAAAAAAAACTGTCGCTCGAACACGCCTGCTGGGTTTCCCAAAGCCGGATAAAACTTTCTTTTTCGAAGGTGCCCACCTCAATTTGATAGTCATGACTCAGACCTGGGGTCACACAGCAGGCTCTCCTCCCCCCTCCCCACTGCGGTTCTTGCCCTTTGCTTTTTATCGCGAGAAGACTTATACCTTTTGTTCCCTCGTCGAATTGCGCCTACAGCAGTAGTAGTATCCCCGCTATGCGCTCTCAGCAGCTGATGGTTTCATTCCTGCAAATAAAATAAAAATCTCACCAAATTCAACGTATCAATCTTAACATTAGTGGTATTCGAAGCGAACCACTAAAGTAGATCATCGGAGCGACCGCCTATTTCATGATGGCTGGACCGCTCTCACAGATAAGCAGCGTTGCAGCATGTAGTATACGTCCAGCCCAGTAAGCATATACTCCGCCGTGTTGCATTGATTATTTTGATTCGCCGCCTAGTATTTTTAACATTAACCACTAACTATTCGATGGTTTATCAAACCACGAAGTATCATATGGTAACTGTATACCACGAATACTATTTAATACTACAGGTAGTACTACTGAGGCAGTACGCCTGGGTATGAACGGCTTGTGTACAATAATAAATACTCGAATATGGTACGAATATCTCTATACACGAAGTATACGCCATTCTGTCTAGGGTTATACAAATACTTCGGACTACTGCTGTATCACTATAGTCTACCCTTACACTGTTAACGTGCGGGTTTACGGACTGTGGAGGACTCATCACCCGGTAGACGGTATATATATGTTTTCGGCGGAGGAAACGACCATGATTTCTGTTGGGTATTACATAATTTCTGATACGTCAATTCCGACCAGTCCTTCAATTTGTCAATGGTCTTGTGATCGCTTTCCTGTAAACGATGAGCCGTCAGGCACAGAAACCTTGTACATGTACCCTGCATAAGCCGCGAACCACCGATGGGTGCCTCATATAATACATGCTCGGACACTTGTCTCTTTGCTTGCTATTCATTCATCCACACCACCGGTCCAGGGAGAGCCCAAGGACCCATGGCTCGACTGCACGCCGGCATACCAGCATTATCATGTACCACGAACTACCGATCGATTCCTCATACATACTCGTAACACTTGCCTCCTTGCTTGCTACCGCCGATCTAGGAAGGGTGCGAAGACCCACGATCCGCAACGCGCGCGCCTTGGGAGAAGAAAATCGACATCGACGATACGGAAGACGAGGAGACGGTAAACCTCGCACTGCTGTTCGAGCTAGAATCAACGTGAGCGGGAGGAAAAGTCTATACTGTTCGTACAAGGGGGCCCTCTATAGTGCCGGTTGAGTAATGCCGGCTGCCCGCTACATATATAGAATACGCGCGCTCGGTTTATCACAATACTTGTAAAATTAGGTAAAAATGGAATATAGACGAGGCGTATTACGCAGCTTGCAAAGTTGAGTATCAACTATTTAATCAGTCGAACTCACAGCTGACGTATTTCAAAATTTATAAAATATAGTGCCTGTGGAATCGCTTGGCACTGATGGGATGAATCCACCAGTGTGGTAGTGTGCGGAGTAATTAGTGCCGGTTGGTTGCCGCCGTATTAAAAAAATATAGTGCCGGTATTTTGTTCGCTGCTGGCGCATACCGGCACGAAAGAGGGACTATTACTCTGTAACAGTGGTTTAGTAATGCCGGTCCTCTTTTGACCCTCTTCGGACTTCAGAGGAGAATATTGACGGTACTAAAGTTACGACTACAGCAGCGGCCACTGCTGCGTGATTTTGAGGGAATGGTATTGTACGGGATGGTGTTCGAGTTACAATGGTTGATGCAAGAAGTCGTACGGCACAGGTCAGCAAACACGATCCTACTCGTCCTGGTGGGCGCTCACGATGCTCGTAGGCGGTTGATAACACCGAAGATATCGTTGCTTTGGTTGCCAGCCTTCGGGGCCCCCAATGGGGTTCCAAAACCGTGACGCTGGCCCATTGGTAGATTTATTGTTCCGAGGAAAGGTTGTGTGTCGTGTGTTCCATACAATCTTTCAGTGTATCCGCTCCCGAATTTTTGTCTTTCCCCCGGAAAAAGAATGCTGGCTTTCGGCTCTCTCCTTTTTAAGGCATGGCTTGTGAGAGGGCCAGAATATAATGCGTACCTGGTAGCTTTCAACAATCCGCGCTGAGGGGGGTTCGTGGTGTTTTGCGCAGGCTTTATTCTGACACTTACTGCAACACGTGTGCTGCTTATTGGTACAGTAGTACTTCGTTAACCGTTTGTTTACGGCTTTAGGCATTATTTTTTTTTCGGAAACAACGTATGTGGAATTAGCGTTGTACTTTTTTCGGCGTAGGTAATTGTCGCAAACTTCTAGATTGTATAGTTGATGTCCCCCTCCTGCCTTTTGTATGTTCTCCGCGTCTGATGTTCCGCGCTTGTGCAGCTCTAAGCGGGATCGCAAGCTGTTCCGCCACGCCATAGCGACCTTCGACATGCGAATGTTCCGTGCCAAACCCGACGAGAGGTGAGCGTTTTAATGAACCGCACCGCATGTACTGTACGTAGTACATCACATTCCGCCATCGAAGAGTAGATAGGGAGAGGTTTACCCCCTCCCTCCCCCCTTCCCTCGATATCGATCCCCCTTTCCCCTCCTCCCGTTCCCCCCCCCCCCCCCCCCCCCCCCCCCCCCCCCCCCCCCCCCAATATTGATCCCCATTTCCCCTCCTCGTCCCCCCCCCCCCCCCCGCCATGGTCTGTATATACGTATATACCTGGTATGTACATAGATTGTGATTGGCGTCGGTTGGCGACGACGCTTTAAAACACGCCTCTCACTGCGTGTGCTAGACAGCCAGGGTACCGTTTTTTTATTTTGGCGGCTACCACAGCTGGCGGTCAAGTTAGATCCTTTTTGTGCGGGGAGAACCTCTACTCCGCACAAGGGGGATGATCGTATCGCGTAGTGTGTATATGGTGAGGCACCCACGAGGCAGTTACATAGTGAAGCCATTGGTGTCTCTGGAAGTGACCACACGAGAAATTAAATGAATTAATTGATGCTGTCATCCATATGCAAGAAAGTCCGCCTCTCAAGCGGTTCTTAGTAGGATGCAGCTCACCCTTCATGCGACTCGCCCAACGTCTCACGGCGCATCGCGCTTGGTGCAAGCAATGTCTGTCTGGTCGGTGAAAACCCAACGTGCTCTATCCCTGCATTGCAGGGATGCGAGGGGCTATGGTCTTACGACTACGGTCATGCATGATAATGAGTACACCCCCCCCCCCCCCCCCCCCCCCCCCCCCTCCTCCTCCTCCTCCTCCTCCTCCTCCTCCTCCTCCTCCTCTCCTCGTCTCCCCGTCCTCCTCATCCCCCCTCCCTTCCTCTTGCCACCCCGCTCTGCTTACACTCCCCCTCTTCCTCCTCCTCCTCTTCTTCCTCGCTTGCTTCCTCCTGCTCACCCCCCTGCACAGGGTAAAGCTTTGGCTGCCGCTGCAGTCGGTGGGGTCATCAGTCGGCGGCAATGGCGGGGCCATCCGCCTCGCTGTGACGTACACGGACGACTACACGAAATTTGGGTGAGACACCCAAAATCGAAATTTTACAAGATTGTTGGTTCTGGTTGTGTTTATTTTCCTTCTCTTGCTATTAATGATTTATCTGAGGGTATTATATAGACACGACTATTGATACTGGTACGTCGTCGTGCTTTGACCCACTCGTTAAGTGGGATGCAGCTCACCCTTCATGCGACTCGCCGAACACCTCAAGGCGCTTCGCGCTTGGTGCTATGTCTGCTTGATCGGTGAAAACCCGACGTGCTCTGTCCCGGCATTGTAGGGATGCGAGGGTTTGGGTGGTCATACAACCACAGCCATGCATGGCATGAGTACCCCCCCCCCCCCCCCCCCCCCCCCCCCCCCCCCCCCCCCCCCCCCCCCCCCCCCCCCCCCCCCCCCCCCCCCCCCCCCCCCCCCCCCCCCCCCCCCCCCCCCCCCCCCCCCCCCCCTCTGTGCGCCAAAAAGCTAGCCTCTCACTAGGGGTTTTTAGCAGGATGCAGCTCACCCTTCATGCGACTCGCTCAACACCTCACGTTTCGCTTCGCGCTTGGTACAAGCAATGTCTGCCTGGGTCGTGAAAACCCGACGTGCTCCGCTCCGGCAAAATGGGGATGCGAAGAGGGTCTACTGTGTTGTAGGGATGCGAGGGTCTTTGGTCATACGACTACGGGCATGCATGGTAATACGTACACCCGTCCCCCACCCCCTCCCCCCCGGTAGCTTTAGCACTTCAGATATTGCCCAACTTTAATTCCAAGTACTTTGTTCCCCAAAACGTGTCTTCTCTTGTCACACATACCGTATGACACGTGTGACAAGACAGCACACCCCGTATGACGAGTTTCAGAGCCGATTTCCTTCAAAGCGAGGGGGGGGGTCTACTCGACAACATGCATGGCCGTAGTCGTATGACCATAGACCCTCGCATCCCTACAATGCCGGGGCGGAGCACGTCGGGTTTTCACCGACCAGGCAGACATTGCTTGCACCAAGCGCGAAGCCCCGCGTGGTGTTCGGCGAGTCGCATGAAGAGTGAGCAGCATCCTTATAAGAACCGCTCGTGAGGCGGACTTGCATATCGACGACAGCTTCAATGAGTTCATCTATTTTCCGGTGTGGCCACTTGCAGAGACAGCAATGGGGGTACTATGTAGCTGCCTCGTGGGTGCCTTACCGTTTACACTACCAGGTAGATGATATAACCATCGTCCTTGTGCGGAGCAAAGGTTCCCCACCCCGCACAAATGATCCAACTCGTTCGCCAGCTGTGACCGACGGCCTCCCCCCCAAAAAAACGGTACCCTGTTTGTCTAGCTCACGTAGTGAGCGGCATTGTTTTAATGTCGGCGTCGTTTCCAACCGACGTTAACCCAACCTATATATAATATATAGGGGGGAGGGACATACAACGAAAGTGGTGGTTTTGGAAATATCTCGTCAAGATCCTTCCACAGACAGCATCGCTCGGCTTTTTTACACTCTCCCCGTTGTCGAGAAAATCAGCTTAGAAGGTTCGTCCGAGGGTGTGTGTGTTATCTTATCACCGGGGTGTGATACGGTATTACGCTTTCAAAGCTCGCAGAAATCGATCCCGGGCGCGCCAAGACCCCCGCCCCCGCCCCCACCCCCCCCGCTGAGACGCTGTGTGCGTTTTCCAACCGTCGCCGGCTTGCAGCCGAGAGTTGGGGACCCTTTTTTCGCCGCGAGTTAACAATTCCCTCTCGATCTCTTGCCATTTCCGCCGCAACTTTCGTCTTCTCTCCGTCCCTCGCTTTTCTGACGCTCTTCTTGTTTCTTTCTCCACCAGGTACATGTTCGGCCTTTTTTGCGGGCTAACGAGTACCAGGTGTAATCGGCCCTGACTTTGACGGAGTGGCGGGGCGGGGGGGGGGGGGGGGGCTTTCCCTGGGCTGTATTGCTCTTCTCGATGGGTCTCGTTTCGGCGGGGAAGGTCCTAGCTTCCACCCCGCCCGTTTTCGGGCCGGAACGTGGTGAACAAAGACGTGTTTTTGTTACAAACGTGTCCTGGAACCGTCGTTTTCGTCGTTTCCCTCGGTGGGGACGCGAGCGCACGGAGACTCGGGTTGGTGCTGAGGGGGGGGGTGATCCGATCGGTCTTTTCCCTGGAGTTGGGTGAACGAAGCCATAGCACACCCTTCCGACCTTGAGTAGTTCCGACAGCTGTTGTCAAGTTCTAGCCGATGAGTATGATTTTCATGTTGTATTATACGAGAGAACCATCCCCCCCCCCTCCACCCCCCTTCTCATGCCCCCCATATGTTTCTTCCACGAACATTTTTTTCCTCGAAAAACATTTTTTCTTCGAAAATAATTTTGTATTGTAGTGAATACTATTTCCCCCCATAAAAAATATCTCCCCTTCAGAACAACATCCCTTTGAATTCCTCTCGAGAAAATAAAGTCCGCCTCCCTCACCCGCGACTCTTATGGCGCGAGCGGGCGGCTTTTGCTAATTTCAGGTTGTGGGGACGGAGGTAGCTGAGACAGGGTTTCTCAACCAGATGGAAGTGATTGATGATGCGTCACGAGGGAGGTACGATAGGTATTGTAGGTATGGTAGCTCCCTGCCGCTCCGTATTATAGCCGAGCCCCCGAGAAAATATGCGGAGGGCACTGTGAAATATGTGCGAGTCTGATATTTCTGGGTTCCCGAGGCTGCTGCTGCTGCTCCTGCTGCTGCTTCTTGGTCGATCTGCATCGAAGACGTCGGTGGACGGTCCACTGTAGTTTAGACCCGTCAAGGCTTGTTTATACTTAGTCTACATAGTTTTGGTGTGGGGAGTTCCTTGGCGGCATGTCTGCCAAGGGGCAGGAGTGGCCGCCATCCAGCGCATCATCTTTGGTCTGGTCTGTATGCGGAGGGAGAAGCGTCGAGAAGTGGGTGTTGGGCTAACTTGGGCGTTTTTACCCGACGTGAGGTGATTTGCGCTTTTTTTCGTGGTTTACGTATACTTTATTTACCAGCTACTTCATATAATGTACTGGTACGATTCGCGCTGTTTTTATCGTTTTTGCGTACTCTCCATACTTCGTACTTCGTACCAGGTACGATTTGCGCTTGTTAATGGTTTACGTATATTTGCTTAGTATATACCTGGCACTTCGTACTATACATACGACGAGAGATGGAGTCGAGTGCGGTCTTCGTTGCCTTAGCAACGTTTTTTTTTTTCAATATCGGAGACAGATCAGATCATTCCCCCCCATTCCGTGATCTAGATAGTTTGGGGGAAGATTCATGCCTGATTTACATGATCCGCAATATGCAGATCATGTCTTTGCCGGGTGAAATGTGTGTGCGATACGACTCTCGCACAACATATCACCGTAAATATAGACTCTACGAGTAGGTTGTCTCGGTCGCGATGTTTCCGATGTTGTGTCAGTTGCTGGGGAAACCCACGCGCGTGGTCCGGCACGTTCGAAGCAGATGTCTGCGTGCTTGGGTGCACGTGAGGCGCGCCCTTCCCTCATTTCGCTCCCGGGTGCACGGGGGAGGTCTATGCACGGTTTGCGTGTGTTAAGTTGTGTGCAAGCGTGTCTCCCCGTGTTTCGCAGGGGGCGCTGCTGCTGTTGGCAGATGGTGAAAGAAGAGGGTTTTACCGTAAGCCTGGCCTTTTTTGTGGGCTTAGTAGTTTAGGCCGAGATGTTCTAGGCCGCGTGGGCTGTATAGTGTAGGTCTTGAAAAAACTCCTGTGGATGGGCCGAAAAAATTACGAGGTCCTAAAACGTTGCCGGTATGTCGACTGCCAGTATAAATTAGTTTTGGTCTTGCTTGTTTTTTCGGTTCTCGATAAAACTGTATGTTTTTTTTTTTGTGTGCCCTCTCAGATTCGCGCGTTGCACACACACCGGTTTGACACACGCAGGGTGGGGGGGAGGAATAGGTGTTACCTTCATTTTTTTTGTTCCTGCTTCCGGCCGGCCCAGCGTCAAACCCCTCGTAAACGCAGAGAGGGGCAGTGAGACACAGTGGGAGTACTATTGGTGGGGTAGGTCACTTTTGAATGTACCAAGGCTCCTGACAAGGGTGGGGATTACTCTATAGGGGACAGGGTAGGCCAAGGGGCAAGGCAGGAAAACCGTTCCTCCCGAAGGGGTGCACAACAGCAAAAAGACAAAACGACACCACACTCCTTTTGAAGGCCATACTAGTGAAAAACAAACCACCGGCGGGGTGGAATTTCTGGACAAACTTGCGAAAAAAATTTTTTTGTGTGTTTGCTTTGTTTCATTTCTCTTGGTTTTAGTGTACCCACCCTATCTGGGTCTCGAAAATGGGTGATGGGGTGTCGGATTTTGTTTTTTTTAACGTGCACCCTTTTGCCTCCCGCCAAAAAAGAAATGCAAATGCAATGATTTTGAGGCAATAGCGGCGACGCATAACGGTAGTGTGGGCATGCGAGTGTTGTGGCCGAAACGTCAAAAGGTGTGAAAAACCGCCATTATAATGCGATGCGATATTAGTGGCATGTAACTCTTAGAAGGGTTGCGACTATAAAATAGGGACCGTACTCGACCGCACGTATAACTTCTGTGTGGGCATGCGAGTGTGAAGGCTGAGATGATGGTTCTCAAGGTGAAGTCTAGGAAGACCGCTCGTGCGTTAAAAATGGCCGTGCGATGAGTTTTGATATGGATTGCGGCACGTACGATAGCGGCATGGCATGCGTGTGGTAGAGCCTACCACGGTAAGGGCTATCTCTCGTGGCAGCGCCGAAGGCAGCGTGAGGAGAGCGACTGCACTAAGAGCAACGATGGCGAACCCGGCACGGCCGAGGCGAAGTCGAGGCGTAGTCGAAACGGAGCGGAATCGTAGCCTTCGAAGGTATGGACCTGCTAGTTGTGATAATAGCCGAGACGAAGCGGAAGCGCAGCGGAAGCGCAGCGGAAGCGCAGCGGAAGCGTACCAGAAGCGTGGTTATCGAGGGTATGGGTCTGCTACAATTCGTTGCGGCATAGCCAAAGCGTGACTATCACGGGTATAGATCTCCGCAACGGTTGTCATTGCGATGCGCCGAGATAAAGCACATTCGTATGCCATGGCGTGCACGACTTCTTTAGGTGACTATCGTTTCGAGGCAGGCGTTTCCGTAGCAAGGTCTGTTTCTGCGCACCATTCGCCCGACGCAGTATACCTCACTACGTGTCTCTATCGTATAAGTCACGATTTCCGATTTGATCAGGTGTGTATCAGTTATTTGTTTCTTGGTTTCCTTTGTGGCCGCGCCTGAGGTCTCTTTATTCCGTATATTTTTTATAGCCTGTACAATATACCAGGCACATACTTTAGTCGGTTTTCCCGACGTACCATATATGTATGCTACCACGTGACAGTTGTAGTTGTGTAGATGCTTGACCCCACAGTCGCGCTAACTTCTTCATGGCCGCACCTACGTTTTCGGGGACAAACAACTAGGAATTCGCGTGGGATTTATTTTTGCGGAAGCTCAAGGGTGAAGTTGCGAGTTCGCTTGCGATTTCGCTTGCGCTTTCGCGTGCGACTACGATTTCGAAATCGACTGCGATTAGCGTTGTTCACACACACCAAGCGTTGTCTCTGTCCATGCGGTTTTCCCCGCGCGTCTCGAGTCGTGGGCATAAAATGGGCGGGGTCGGGTTATAGGTGGGGTGGGATGGCGATGGGATGGAGCCAACATCTTACGCGTTCTGCTTGCGTCATTTGCCGCCTTCGTCGACGTTGGCTCTCTGACTCTGGACTCACCGCTGCTGCCCCGGCGGCCGACTTTGCTGTGAGTAGGGAGTGCTGTCATTTCGCCGGCACGTCGCCAGCTTCAGACGTGTCCTATTTTCTTTTATCAGGGTAATTGTTAGTTTTGTCGGGTAACGCAGCATAGTATGCATGGTTTGTTGGCTGTCGCTAATCATGTCGTTTTTCGATCGAGGGGTGGACAGACCTTGATAGTAGATCTTTATGGGGGTTTTGTGTTGGACGCCTGAAGCCGACCCTCCGACCCCAACCCTAACCCGAACCCGAACCCTATACCAGTGGTCAGTGCTGGGATGCTGTGCTTGTTAAGACTCTATCATAGGTTGGCTCGGCCGGCGCGGATGCTGAGCTTGGGAAGATTCTAGGTTGACTCGGGATGACTCGGGATGCTGTGGCTGGGAAATACTCGAAAGTTAATTGAGTCGCGTAAAACATACCCCTAGCCAATCAGAGTGCCTAATTAGCTACCCCAGGAAGATCTACTATCAAGGTTTGTCCACTACTGTTTCAATCCCTGCCCTGATGTGGAGTTCCACTACGGAAGTTTCTGTGCCGAACCTTTTGCTGCTGTGTGGTGGCACCGGGTGTTGCTCGGCCCTCTATGACGTACTACACGCTGTATGGAGCATAACGTTAGTTTTTTTTTTAAAAGCGTCTCCCCAACTGTTTCGTGCTGCTAGAATACAGGTTTACAAGTGCATGGTCACCTTGAACTTGCGTAGCAGAAACCGCAGATTTTGCTTTGTGTTTTTTTTTTGTTGTGGCGTCTGTTTACTGTAGTACGTGTCCTGTCGCCCAGAGAGAGGGGGTATGATTTTAGCGGGGCCAGCGAGAGTTTTATAGAGAATGAGTTTCACTACTTTCTTCATTTTTTTCTTTCTTCTTCTCATCCTCCGGCTAGTTCTTCCTTTTCGCCAGATTGTTTTGCACAAATCGTGCGCAACGTGTCTAAAACGCAAGCGATGCGCGGTGGGCGGAGATTTCACTCCTCCCCCACGGTCAGGGGCGCAGGTGTGAGCAAAACTTCATGGAGACATGGAGACTAAATTCTTTCGACACGTTTGACACCATTATCTGGTACTCCGGTGTTTGTCTTTCCTCTGGAGCATGGCGACTCCGACCGGCTGTGTGTTGTATGTTGCAGCGGGTCTTTGCTGCCTGTGCGCACCATCATTCCCCTTGTACCGTTCTGGGCGGAAATATAGTGACCGTTTGGTATGCACATACATGTTTGAACACTCTTTATCTTTCCCCCCAGAGTGGACTCATGCTGTACCAGGTATAGTATAGACCTCGGGCGATATCGGCCTCGAACTGATTTCCTAAGAGTCTAGTTTTTTTTGTTTACGCGAAAGAGGTCGAGGGGAGAGAGAAGTACTACCCACGAATACATGTACGACAGATACCTCGGGTCTCGGTGGCATACCGTGAAATGCCTCGGACCAAGGGGACCGCGTACAAAGAGAAAGAAATAATTGAAACAAATGGACTCAACTAAGATCAAATCCGATGGAGAAAGGTGAAAAAGCATGATCGCGCGTGATACATATCGTAGGACGACCGATATTATAATGGAATTTGCTTGGTTCACCGGTAAAAGACTGCACTCACTCAGGGTACTGTTTTTTGTCCTCATATGTACCATTGTGAGGTACTCGCATGATACTACTGTACGTACAGGATCGAAGAGATACTGTGCTGTATACACACGAGGTTTGGTGCTTTGTGAATGAACGCTTTGTGTTGGCGAGAGGCTAGAGAGAGGAGAGGAGGGGAGGTGATGCTCGTATCATACGTACGTATTCGTACTACAATACGAACGTATACAACGAGAGTGGGAGGCAAGGAAACCCGTCGGGAATATGGACGGTTTCAGGGGTTAAACGCCCCCGGCAAGTGGAACCCGAAAGACACGATCCGCTGGTACTGCATGGCATGGTGTTTTGGCTGGGTACAGGAGCTGGCTGGAGTGTCGCCCCGGGATCCTAAACAATCGCCCTCAGATATCCGCTTCAGATCTTCACTTCGAGATGTCCGCCTCAGATTTCTTTATTGGTACGAGATTTACTGCGGACGAAAAACCTACTGCAAGAGATAAACTCTGAGGAACTCGTACAAGTCTTGTAAGGTTTAATTTTTATATTTCAGAAAAACCATTGCCGCCAATCTTCTCTGGAAGAAGCGGATGGCATATCATACGCATCAAAAATATAGAACTCTAGACAAAAACGTGTTTTTTCTTATCTTTCACCAACGGCCTGAATGAAGAAGAACATAAACAGCAATGTTTTGCATCAAACGGTTGTTTGTTGCGCTTTGAGGCAGCTATATTATTACCGCACTACCGAATCTCGATACTAGCTGCCGCCACTCAGGGAACGGATTTGCTTGCATGTGGACACGCTTCCTCGCTCACAGTACAAGTGGCGACGCTTACTCGCACGGTCACAACAATATGCTCCATGAAAAGAATCCCGGCCGCCACTTATAACTAAAAAATATGAAGGGATGCAATTTCCCTGAGGTACACTGGGGCACTTGAAATAACGGAAATATCATGTTTTTTGCTCACTTACGTCGTCACTCTGCGGATCGACCTCGTCTGTTTCTTATTTCTTCTGCATTTCATTTGCCATCCGACAATGTGGAGCGCGAGTGTCATCAAACCAAAAACATAAAAGAACAAAAACAAAAAACCGTCTCTCATTCTTCACGAATGCCATAGTCATCTCATCCCACTCCACATAATTCTGTTGATAACAAAAATTTAGCGCACACACTGGGGCACAGCACACGAAAGCATTTCATTCGAGGGCAATCTATTACATTATAGTCAATTTTAGGTGCATATACAGTGCAGTTCTAAAAGGGTTGAAGTGAATTTCCGTGGTGACTTCTTCCGGCGAGCTTCCCCCAACCTTCACAATTTAGCAGTACGCTGGTGTGGAACAGCAAAGCAAAACGCACGTATCGTTGCCTCTACTCTTCTACGTGCATGCCAGAATAATCCATGCGTCATCAATTGAACAGCAGCAGAGCAACGCATAATTGTTGACTCTGCTCTTCTGTGTGCATGCCAAAGCAATCCATGCCTCATCCATCCAACCGTAAAAATCAGCACCTAGGTAAACAGCAGAGTAACGCATATCGTTGGCTCTGCACTACGGTCAACAGCAAATCGGGCAAACAGCACGCGGATGCATTGTATTCGGGACTCCGCACAGTACTCAACCAACAGGTTGACCAAGCGATGTTTGTTGTTGTCATCATCCCACGTTCGCTTGCTGCGTGACGACACCCTCCGCACGGGCGAGCCTCTCCGCCCTGGCGAGCCGCCGCGCTTTGGCCTTCAGCACTATGTCGTCCTCCTCGTTGTACGCTGTGCCTGGCGAGAGGGGATATTGCGCGTGATCGATCACTTTAATTGGTGTGTCCGGTATCTATCGATGTGTTGGGGTCTATTGACGTGTTGAGGTATACTAATGTGTTGGGTCTGTTGATGTGTCGAGGTATGCTGACGTTGTTGAGGTTTATTGACGTGTCGAGGTCTGTTGGTGTGTCGGAGTCTATTGATGTGTGGGATGTATCGGCGGGTCGGGTTTGGTCGCGAGTTTTGGGTTTGTTGGCGGTGCCAGGTTAGTTGGTGGTGGTCGGTCCCGTTCGGGCTTCTCGCCACCAACTTTTTCAACGCTCCTGACCTCCCCCCCCCCGCCCCCGCCCCCAACCCGATGTTGCTTGGACAGAGTTTTTTTTTTTTTTTCAAGTAGTCGACCGCCTGGCGTGGTCGGGGTGCTGGCTCATGCCATGTGGATGGGTGGGTGGATAAATCGATCGATGAGCATTTTGGGGTCTGTATTTTCCGCCAATAGGATGAGTACACATATATTTATGTACCTGCGGAACGCGTGTTGTTGCTGGCAGTTTTCCTGCCGAGTAGACCGCTCAATAGTCTTGCGCAAAAAAGGTCGCGAGGTATCAAACATGCCCCACACGCTAGTAAGCCTTTGAATTTTCCCGACGGCTGTATATGGCTATCGTCGAATCGCGTCTAGGCTCGACCCACTCCTCGGTACGATATACATATGGATGAATCTCTCCAACAGCCACCGTTCACCGTGATGAGGAAAAGCGTGCCACTTGGCTGTTTTTCGAGCTGAGCGAAGCATGATACACTTCGAATGTTTTCACACCTCGGACAGATATTCGATTCCCATTATCTAGATATTTCTCGGGCAGATAGGTGATAGATCCCTGATCTGTATGATCTACAGTAGTTCATGTTGCCGGGTAGGGCCCGTAAAATCTGCATGCTGCAGCTGGTGTTTTCTAGGTAGGACCTGTACTATACACAGATCTTTCACAGCCTCTCACAACAAAACGTAGGGAACTATAGTAGATGATCTATCCGAAGGTCACGATCCGTCTGATTTGTAAACCTTTCTGCATGAAATACTCTAACCACCGCGAGACATGCGCACGCCTAGCCAGCCATCCGCATCGTGGGTAAACTCTCACCTTTCGCGAGCGGCTTCAACCGCCCTCCCGCCATGAGCTTCGAAAGCCTTGCGCATGAGACGTACCTGTGACCTCAGGGAATATTTTTTGGTGTGAAAATAGGAGGAATGCACCAGTAAGCTATCGTGTAGAAAAAGAAGAAGGGTTCTGCACGTACGTAGCTTTCAGTGAGCGCAGCGGTGGCGTATGGTATATATCGATGATGGGGTTTCGAATGTGCGGTGATCACGGCAAATCGCGGCTAGCTCGCGGCCACTGGCACGGGAACAACCATGGTTGAGAGGTCATCACCATGAGGCGATGGCAGTTAGGGCACTGTCAAGGCAGGAGGAAACATTAATTTAATAGAATAATGAAAAAAAACACCGTCAGCTGTGAGATCGATTGTTCGAAACTCAGTATTGCAAGCTGGTTATGTCAATTTATTTTGCGACGAAAAATAAAAGAGCGAATTGACAAGCGCGCCCCTTTGACTATTCTACTTTGTTACAGGGGCCCAACCAGTTTGATCATTTTTTTCCAGGCGGCGAATTGTCTATCAAAATAAAACACATCTTCGACTACCGCCGCAAAACAAGCAAACAAAACGCCGAATATGTATAGACAGACCAGGCCAGACCAGGCCCCTCCCCGCTCAACCGACGCACGACGCACCCTGTGCCTTCCGGGTCGGCTTCCCGGAGAAGGTCGTCCATTTCCTCCGGAGAGAGCGGCTGGCCGACCCGGCACAGACTCATCCGTAGCTTCTCGGCACTGAGAAGCTCCCCTCGACCATCTCCCTTGATAGCCTGTAGCGCTCTGTAGACGTCTGAGCGATGGCTCGACGCGACGTAGGAGCTCGTTTCGGCCAGATACTCGCCGGAGCCGTGGCTCGCTGTGGGTGGGACGGTGGGAGTGATGCCAGCCGTCTCGCGCAACCACTCCGCTATCTGTCTCCGGACCTCGCTGTCGGGCAAACTGGGACCCCCCTCCCCCCTCCTCTTCTCTGGCCTTCTTACCATCCCCGTTCCCCGTTTTCGGAGCCGGGTTTCTTCCCGGCCCTGCCCACGCCGGTGCTGCTGCCCGACGATCGCGTTGTCAGTCCTCCTGCACCCGCCGTCTGCATTCCCGTCGCAGCAATTCCTTTCCATTCTCCGATTGGTTGTAGCCGGCCGCGCCGTCGTCGAGCCCCCCCCTGCGCTCCGGCGACTTCTTCCACTCTCGACGTTTGCGCGGCAAGAAACGGGCCGGGGAATTGGGCCGGGGCAGGTGTGTCCCCTCCTTCTCCTGCCCCCCCTGACGAGCACGGCCGAACTCCTGCCCATCCGAAAGTCCGTGAAATTGACCCCAAACCCTTGGGCCTGTTTTTTTTCAGTCGCGCTGCCGGGTTGTGAGGCGTGCGCGCTACGGCGACGGTGTGGGGGCGAAAGTGCATCACGTCTGTGCAGGTCGCGCTGGTGGCCTTTCCGTTCCCGAGAATTGCAACAAGCAAACCCGGCGGCGAGGCGATGGCGTGCACCGCCAAGCGCGGTTTCGTGGTCACCGCGGGGAAGCACGGGGACGTTGCGAATACTAACTCTCCTGATGGAGGAGGAGGGGTGCGCCGCCGCCGCCTGGCAGCCATGGGCGTGGGCGTAGGGAAGATGAGAGTTGGCAAGTTCCTGCCGCTTTTGAATCCTACGGTTCCTTCGCGACGGCGAGAACGTTATCCCTCGTATCGTGGTATTCGCGGTGGGATTTCGTGGGGTTGATGCGTCGTGGTCGCCGCCGTCTTCGTCGTGCTCCTTTAGGGTCGTCAGGGGTGGAGGCTTGCCGGGTACGATGAAAATGGTGCCTCCGGATACTTGGTACTTGCTCGAATCCAGTATGGACATGAAGAGGCTGCGGGATTTCGGGAAGCCGGCGGTCAGGCGGGACCCCAGATCGAGAGGGGTCTCTCCCAGGTGGTTGGCCGCTCTTGCGTCCGCGCCGTGAGCCATGAGAAACACGACCACGCGTAGAGCCTCCTGGGCGTGTACCTGTGGCGTAAGTATTTGCATAGACAGATAAGGTCGCGAGATATGTTCGAAGATTGACTGGTACCTCAGAGAGATACCAGGGAGAGGGAGGATCTTCAATGTACTGTTTTTTGTTTTAATATAGTCTGAAGATTCTTGGGTGGAAAATGTTGAAGCGAATTAAAACCAAAACTCTCCCAATCCGGTTCCACCCTTGAGACGTTTCGTTGGTGCATCAACCAAACGCTAGCCGGCTCCCCCTAACAAGCACAATCGGGTTTTACACCAAACCTTTGAAGACTCATCGCCAGCGGTGTCCCCGCCGCGCGCAACGACTGTAGCGCAGTCCGCGGCATTCTTCACCGCGTAGTGGAGAGCAACGCACCCGTAAGCGTTGGGGCGGTTCACGGGGATCCCTCGCGTCACTAGCTCCTTCACCCGCAGGATGTCTCCGGTCTGGCTCGCGCGGAAGATGCTGGCGCCCGCCACGTGCCCCTCCTGCGACATAGCCTGCGCTCGACCGAAAAAATTACATATATTACACGAATATTGTAAGGGAGAATGCAAGGCGCATGGTGTACGACAGGGGTACTATTAATCGTACTTTTGGGCCTAACTATTTCTGGCTAGCGGGGCTCTCGATCAACCGACGCAAGCTACGGTAGTGGTGGATTGCAACTTCCTGAGGCTCCTCACATCAGGACCTATACATATGCCCACCCCACCCCAAAACCTGGTTTGAAAAAAAAGGCACAAGTACCTAATGAGCAGTTCCATGCCTAGCCTCGGTCTGTAAACGAAAAACATTGGTGAAATACACGATGTTTGGGTAGTTCCTCAGACGAAAAGCCCCATTAGTCAGAAATATTTGCCTTGCTAGGCAAAAAGTTCTCGGAGTTCCCCTATCGTAGCAAGCGTCAACTGACGAACTGCTGTACCCAATATCGCTTGAGTATAATTTTGTGATTTACGACACGCTTCGTCACATATATTACCTAGAACATGGAAATGTCCATCTTGCTCTACCATTTGTTGGGATGAGGAATATGAGCTCTTTGAAATGAGGAGGGGCCAGAAAATGGTCTAGATCCCCTTCGTTCCGTAGCGTGCGTCTCAAGCGCTGCTATTTGTATATGCGCAAAATAGATTATAAGAGGAGAGAGAGGAGGGAGGAGAGGGTTTGGCTTAGGTATAATTCTTGGCCGGGAAAACCGCGCCGCGGCCGGGGAAGTTGCGCTCTAAATATTGATAGGTTTACGTGCATCAGTAGACCGTTTTTCTGCTGCCGCAATACAAATACAAATACATATTGTTAGCGGTGTGCTCTCAGCGCTCCTCAACGATTGTTAGACGTATTTTTTTTTTTTTTTTTCGTGCTAGCGCGCGATCAGGTTTAACTCTCGGCCCGAACCTCCCTCATTGTGATCCCCAACCCCGACTGTGTCGGGGGCGACCTCGGGCGTGCTTGCGCCGTGCCCTAGCTGTCGGCTGGCCGGGTGTGCTGTGCTCGTTTTTTACAGAAACTTTGAAAATACGTCAGCTGTGAGTTGGACCTGTTGAGGGGTCGATATTCAATTTTGCAAGCTACCCGTACGCACGAGATTTATCACAGTCTCATGGCCAAATATTTTGGTTGACGGCCTACCTTTGCCCCGTCAGGCCTACCTTTAGCCCCTCAAACCGTCTTCTGAAATATATTAGTTTTACCATTGGGATGTCTTTGATAGCTAGCTGTCTGTCAAGGGGCAAATATGCCGTCAACCGACCTCTATACTCGCTTGCGACGGTAAGAATATTATGTTTTCGATGCCAGCACCGAGATTGGACATCTTCTCCTTTGGCCGAAATGGGAGAGGCCGCAGCCTCCGCGGCTTCTGACAGCTCATGACGGCAAGAGTGTGGCAAATATGGGCTGGGGTAGCCGGCCTCGTGCCCCGCCGTTGCGCGCGCGCATTGAGGGCTGGGCGTTGGAGAAACGGGTGTCGAATTAACGATTCGAGCTTTTTTACGTGTGGAAATACGAGTTTTCCGCCAAAATGTTGAGATTCGTAGGCCAGCATGTGGTCGCGAAATGAGCGTCGCGAACCTTTTCGGCTGTTGCGCACGCGGGGCGACCAGGCTCCGTGAGGCAGAGAAGACAAGGCTTTGGTTTTGACCGAATCGAATGAGCCTACGCCGCGGGAGGAGCGTTACGTTGGTGGAGGTACAAACGGTGTCTACGATTTAGTGTTTTGTACACGCGGCAGGAGGCATCACCTGAAGCATGGAGTTTCGGTTGTGTTATGAAGGAGTTTTTATTTTTCCTCGTGTAACCGCCGAGCAAGAAATGTACGTGTGGGGGCTACGACGAGGTACGACGACGTCGTGTTTCTTTTACACCCTCACTCAGTTCCCCTTATGGAGTAGGTCAACCTGCAACATGTTTCGTTGCTGACTCTCGAGGGTGTGAATAAGCCTTTCCTCGTCGTGCCCCACCGTACTCCCTGCCCGATTGCTGTGCCGGGGCGGCGTCGGGCGTGCGTGATGCACTACTTGCTGCTACTGCTGCTGTTGCTGTTGCTGCTGCTACGTACCACCGCTGCTGTGCTGTCCTGCTGCTGCTCACGCAGTTCCCCTCATGGAGTAGGTTCGCCTGCGATATGTTTCGTTGCTGAACCTCGAGGGTGTGGTTGTTTTTTCAAAAAAATATTTTGAAATCTCGCTTTTACTTTCCAGAAGCGTTCTGGACAAGCCGTGGCCACAGGTGTCGTCCCTTCTCGCCCCCGGCAAGTGCCTTCATTTTGTATTGCGCAGAGGGTTCAGCATTCCCAACGCTCATCGATTACTCATCGAATTTTGCTAACTCACGCTCTCGTGCTTTCGGCTCGTCAATTTTTTACGGAAGAAAAGTCCCTACGAGCACGACCACGCACTCGGTGAGACTCGAACCCACAACTTGCCTTTAGTAGAGACGAGATTCACCTACTACAAAGTAACTCCATCGGGGACGAAATTATACCTTTCCTCGTCGTACCCCACCGTGCTCCCCTGCCTCGACTGCTAGGGCGGCCTCGGGCGTGCGTGATGTGCTACTGCTGCTGCTGCTACTACAGCTGCTCTGCTGCCACTCTGCTGCTGCTGCTACGTGCAGCTGCTGTGTTGTTTTGCTGTTGCTGCTGCTGCTCACGCAGTCCCCCTCACGGAGTAGGTCGGCCTGACATATGTTATTATGCCTTTCTTTCTCGTGCACCACCGGGCTCCCCTGCCTCGGCTGTTGTGCCAGGGGCAGCCTCGGGCGTGCATGATGTGCTACTGCTGCTGCCATGTATGTGCTGTTGCTTTGCTGTTCTGCTGCTGCTTCCATGTCTGGAATATGTTTTTGCTGCTGACCCCGTGAGTATGGTTAGTATGAAAGTCAACCCCTCTCGGTGATGTGTCTCCGCATCTTGAAGCTGAAAGACGAATCCATCTGCTTCGGAAGCTGTACGAGTACCATCTCGCAAATTGACCTTTATTAGGAATTTCGGCGGAGGTCTCGTGCCAGCGTAGTGTTGGTATGATACGTACCTGTACACAATGCTGCTGCTGCTTGCTGCTGCTGAGCTTGCCTCACGAACGTAACAGCCGGCGCTTCGTACTGTCGATTAACTCAATCGACTGCTGCTCAATTAGCTGTTTTGTATCTATCTGTGTGCCAAGTATACAGTACGGACGCCGAGCGTCTCGTACGTAATACTTTGTAGTGCTGCTTGCTGCTGTACGAACGAGTTATGCGTTGTTGTGCTGGATGGCGGATGGCAATATTTTTCTTGCGTTTCCAGCGTTTTCTTTCTTTTCGCACAAAAGTGTTTTTTTAATGCACCCCTTGGCAGTACTGTCGTACTAACAGTCACGAGTTGCATGCCGGTACGCCCTCAGCCATCACGGGCATGCGCGGAGCCGCGGCGAAGCCCCCCTTGTATATATCCGATTTTATTTTTAAGTAGGCAGGCCCCAAAATGTGGGTACATCTCTCTATTGGTAGTTGTCAATTGATTAGATGCAGACATGGACGGCGGTCATTAGTGGAGTGACGCAGAGATGTTGCTGCCGTCGTGCTGTGGAAATTTTTATATATTTATCCTTTATTTTGCGAGCAGGTAGTTATTGTCTAAACAAGCTCTCTTGCATCAGAAGACGGGGTCTCGACACAATCGAAAAAGAACTGGAGTTCGCTTGTAGGGCACATTCTCCCCACTCTTTGATTTCCCTGGCGTCATTCCGGCAACGATAACTCACTTTATGTAGGCAATGTATCCACTTCTCCAGCGCCATGTCGTCCTTGACGGCAAGCGTGGCACAGCGCAGGATTCCTCCGACTGCCTCCGTGCTGGCCACCATCAGGATTGCCTGCCTCCCAAGCTTTTTGCACAGCGCTTCGTTCCCTGCCGTGAGGAAGTTCCAAAAGAAAACACTGTAAGTTTGCTGCGATGAACTGCCTGCTGCCTGCCATCGGTCGCCATCACCGTGTGCTACTACCGGCATTCATACCTTGTATTCTACGTGCTGTACTGTACAATAGTACGTACGTACTGAATTAGCTCGGACCTGGCATGTACGATCAAAATACTTCATAACGAATACCTGGCGTATGTTCTACGAGAGACCTACTACTTCGTAAACTGAGTACGATAGCACGATCGATCATGGCTTGCACAGGATGCATGTCCCCACCACATGTATTATATACCTGCAAGATATATGCGTAGTGCACGTAGAGCAATGATACTGTAGACACACTGTTCTAATTTAATAGGCAACAACTCATCTCTCACCAGGATCGATTCTCGTTTGTTGCACACTCAACGGTAGACTGAATAAGCAGGGAGTGCCTGGATCTGGCCACCCCGTCGACTCGAACACCTTCAACTCCCCCGGCAAGACTCGGATCCAGCGTCGCTTCCAAATGGCGGCGAAACCTTGGGTGCCGCTCTGAAGCTTCTCCAGCGCCCCCCTCCACCAATACCCCCCCACCATCATCACCTGTGCCGGCAGAGGCATCCTGGCCGTCACGGTGCTGGTCAGGGCTGGCTTTTTGGGGTAGTCGGCTTATGACGCTTTTAAAGTGCTGCAGCTCCTCCAGAGGGAATCCTGCCTTCTCCAGCGATGCAACGATGAAATCGATTCTTGCCACGACGTCGATTGCGTCCTGCGTGTCGACAGAGACGCCATCATCTGTGGAGGAGAACGACCACCATAGACAACGTAGACGACCGGCATGATGACGGCCAACAGAGAATCGGGAAACGAGTTCGTTTGTACCAGAACGGCAGAGCTCTGTGATATTCGTCACCAAATTCCTGGTACCTTCTAACGAACAAGTGATGGAAAAACGATATACCAGGTAGTACGTTTGCACATGATACGCAGGGCCGGCGTTGACGCTCGAGACACCTTCTGGTCGCCACGAGACGCTTCCACCTTGTACAACTCAGCGCAAGATTCACAGCAAGGAGGTGCGGACAACACACTGGCAACTGTGCTGTGGAATTCGGAAATACTACTGTTGTACGTCCTCATACCTCGTTCCTCCCGTACCTACTGGTATTTGTCGACACTGCGAGTACTCGCACCTTAAGCCTCTACGCACAGCAAAGCAATCGTACACGAAAGGCGGAGAGGGCGGGAGCGTGCTCTTGACTTGCCTAGACAATCTGCTGGAAGCAACATGGGGTGCGTTGTGCCAGATGCACGACTTGGAGACTTCCGTGCTGGTTGCGGTGTAGCCTGTGTCACCGTTTGCGTGATGCGCTACAATCTGCGCTCTTGCTTTCGCCAGGTGTGCCTGCAGGTGAGTCCATGCATGTATGAGCAGATGCAGATGATGAGCATAAAAACATTATGTTATGGGATGGTTGGGGGCTATCTTGGAGCTTTTCTCTTTTTGAAGTCGTAGTCTCCCTCAATGGCACGCTTGCTTTGCAAGCTAAAATAGCAGCTCGGCTGTCATATCATCGTCGAGGTTCTTGAATGCGCGCTATCATATGACGTACCGCGTATGTTTGTCGTGCATCGTAGCACCTGCACAGCGCCGCAGCGGCGCTTCGGCTGCTAGGGACGGCGTGCGGGGTGCGGGGTGTCTGAGCCGCGCGGTACATCAAGTACCGGTTCGGTAATTAATTTGAAACGGAACCGATGCGGAGGGACTAGTTATTCCAACTTGCACTTGTCGGCGTTTTTGGCGGGGGGCGGGGGGATTTTCCATCTTGGCCGTTCACCACCACAAGCAGGGAGAACAGACGAAGCAGCAGCAGCAGCAGTAGACATAGCAGGCAGGTAGGTATGAGGGTAGGTCCTAGTTTTCTGCACCTTGTGCAGATTTTAGTGCTACTCGCAGTTCCGCTGGATGCCTTTGCACTGAGCCCCGGATGCGCCAGTGGCGGAGGAGGGCAAAAGGGCCAGCTGGTTTCAAACGGACGTGGAAAGCTTGGCCCATGGCGTGCGGCGCAGACGCTTGCTCCTGCGGTGCGCCCGGAGATTTGTAACACCGTGCGAACAATGTCAGGAGGCGGAGATGACGGCAAGGTAAGCAAGGATCGGGTGCGAACTTCGGCTGGGGCTTGAATCAAGAGGGATATCTGCTCGTTGCACCTCGCTTTGCTTCGCACAATGGGTGTCTTTTCTTCTCGTGTTCTCAGGGTACAGTATAATCCGGTACGTGCAAGACGGAACTTTACGTACTGCGTGTGGTTGCGCGTGATAGTGGTCATGTGCGGCTCGTACGCGAGTCCTCATTCGGGTGGAGTGAAGATTGCGGCGCGCAACGGAGAGAACGACCCTCCTCGCTTGGTTTTGATACGCATTTTATACAAAACTAAAAAATGCAGGTCGTATTGCAATCTCATCGGAACACAGGCGCAGGCACAGACACCAGACAATATATTACAGCAGTACGAGCAAAGGCTTCCTCCGTGGTTCTCAACGTGACGTGGGTGCGTGCGTGTGTGTTACCACCCAACATCAGAAACATCGATGTGCGGAGGGGGTGAGTTGCATTTCGAAGCAGACATATCAACCAAGTCCTGCGTGCAGACTTAAATACCTTATAATACAGCAGTAGTGGTATCGTTATACACATGCGGTGAAAGCATTTTGAGTTTTGGATTTGTATCACCTGGGTGGGGATGTGGTATCCACCGTTCCCCCGGTGATAAAAGTGGGTGGTCGTTTGCGATTTCAGATTATCCACCACCGACGGGTGGTATTCTGTACCTGTACTCACTAACGACCTTCAACCTTCAACATTCAACACAGATCAAAATGGTGATGAGACAACAAACACTACTCCCACCTTCCACCGCCGTTTACCATCCACCGACGCACACAAGTTGACGAGAGTTCCAAATATCAAGTATCCTACGGGTGGGCGAGTTTTTAGCGACAGCAATACTATCTTCATACGTGTACATGGGCGTCCCAAACGGAAAATTCGCGGCGCGTCGACTGTTTTCAACACATGGCTGGCCTCGCGACCTTCGTTCGATATTCCGAGAGCCAGATTGTTCAAGGACGCCACATTCAAACACGAGTCGAGTGGAAAACTGGTCGGGGATGGAGATGATTTGCATTAGTGACACTTGCCGAAAGTGAATCTCTCTCGAAGGTGTGGTAGCTTTTTGCGCACTATGGTTGGCTAAGGGGCATATTATAATATACGCGGCTCAATCAACCTAGAGTCTCTCCAAGCCACAGCATCCCGAGCCGGCGGAATCAGCCTACAGCAGTAGGGTCCTTCCAAGCACAACATCCACGCCGGTCGAATCAACCACGAGTCTTACCAAGCACGGCATCCCAGTACTGATCGCTGGCATAGGGTTCGAATGAGTGCTGGGATTCCGGTCGGAATATCGACTTTAGGCGCCCGAGCATAAAACCGCCGTGAATATTCACTATCAGCAGGTGTCCACGCCTCATTATGTGCACAACGAATCACAGAGCAACGGTAGACTTACACTGACAGGAACCGGCCTCGTCTGCTGTTGTGCCTGGCAATTACTCAGGGGGTGTGGTATACACTGCACCCCAGGTGGTGACTCGGGTGGTCATTTAAGATCCAGAGATGGCCACTGGGGTGTTATACTGCTGTGGAGGTGTTGTATACAAGATGGGGTGTGTTGTATGTACACTGTCAGATACCAGTACCTGGTGCGAGTGCGTTGTTTACCTGGCATGTAGACATGCCGACATGTAACGGTAGACCCCAGAGGCCAATGAGAGACGTGAAGGAGCATTGCCCGCCGCACTTTTTTTTCGCATCCGCATACCTCGTATATTGTTACTCGTAATAATATCATACGAATAGGAGGGACTTTTTGTCGAGGCCTCCTGCTAAGAAATGGCGCGTACGCACCCGTGCAAGTAGTGTTAATAGGCATTTTGTATAATATGATGCCAGGGTTTTAACGTACGTACAGGTCAAAATTCGGCGGGGAAGGAGGGGGGGTATGCAACCGTCAAATGCGCAGATAGATGGTGTGGGCCGTGGGCCATGAGTCTGCTCTCTGCTCCACCACTGATGGCTGACAGCCGACTGCGCCAAGGCCCATCTCGGTAGTGCTGTGAGTTCGACCTTAAGTCGGCGGCTTTACTTACAGCAGTGGTTATTAGTTGCTACTAATAGGTGTAAAGTTGATTTTAGCGGTGCCAAACTCTCCGAATATGACGTACGTAGCGTTTCCTTGTCTGTACATGCCATATTATAGTATTATAGGAAGGCTTGTTTGGTATGGGGTACGTCACGCATTTCCCCGTGATACCATGCACTTGTGGAGAAGTTTGTCAGGGCCTCATCCGTGTGTGCGACAACACCATCTACGTGAACATCCGTTACCAAACTCAACCTTGCCGTCTGCAGCCGTGCGAGAAACGCACGGGGTCTGTCCAACACCACACCGCACCGTTCCGTACATGCCGTACCGTACTCTACCACACCGTCTCCTACCATTAGTCCGGCCCGTTGCGGTCCGGTTTGCTTTGAGTCCATCGAGTGCCCTGTTTGGGCGAGCTACCTTACCGGACATGTATGCCACCGCAACCACCGGAAAAATACCGGAAATAGCTTATTATGTACAGCAGTAGTTCTGGTTGCGCTTTGCTCGAAATACAAGCTCGCGCGACGTTTGAATGGGAAACCATCAGTCCTTAGTCCATACTCGTTGGCAGCAGCCGCCCGCCAGTTTTATTTCACCGCTGCTTCAGAAGAGGTTGTGGTGCGGGCGTCTGGGAATATCCCATGCCCCGTATCTGCCTTCATAAACCCCTTGAGCCACAAGCGTTTGACGTTGCTGTTTCGATCAAAATTGGTTCGGGTGCATACGAGTATATGCAAGGCGGTGTGGGACGAGGCCATCAATTGGATGGGTCACGAACTGACCGGATCGTAAGAGGTCGCGAGATCGCCACTATATACTCGTAGCGCGGAGGAGTCAAGTGGGTTTCTACATTCATGCAGATCGGACTTGAGGGGTTTCGTCGTGTTAACAAAGGCCTCTTCGGCTTGTTTTTTTTGACCCAAGAGTTTCAGCCAAGTGCAGCAGGACGTACGACACATAAGACTATTGCACACTTCGGACATGTGACTATCTATCTATCTACAGATAGATCATCTAGATCTTAACCGTTTTAGAACTGCAGTCCCGTTTTGGGGACAACCCACTAAAACTCTAAGTGATTTGTCCCCAAACGGGACTGCAGTCCTAAACCTGCCGCTATGATATGTTGTGCAGGAACCGTGTAGTACAGATCCAACGCAGGAAACAGATCCTACAGTGGATGGTGCAGGGTACGCAGCTCCCACCCGGCAACATGAGCTAGATCATTCAGATTATACGGATCTATCTATCTGCCCTGAAATATGTAGGTCATGACCTAGCGCGAATCGAATATGTGTCCGAGGTGTGGACTGTTTCCTATTTGCACACGTCGGCGCGTACAGTAGTACCCCTGTCTGCAAACATCAGTGAAAAATCCCGTCGGCCGTTAGCCAAAGAGCATTCAGCGGAGATTAAGAGTTTGCGCTGCTACTGCTTGCTGCGAAGTCGCTCAAGCTTATCATGGAGCAAGAGCTCGCGCGATTTCTATTAATAGATGGCAACGCCTTCGAACCCGTTCTCGTTGGCAAGCAGTCGCATGGATTTGCATCGACGCTGCAGACGGGGGTTAGTTCGATGGTTTGAAGATAATCGTTCCCGCTGGTTTTTTAATGTTGTTGCAAATTTCCAAATTTCCATATATCCCAACTTTTTTCATTCACTTTGCACTCGTATGTCCATCTTTTCGATCTCACAGCTAATACTCGTAGGTTCATTTTTTATTTTCATATATACACGCAGAGAATTTTTTTGTTTTCATCAGCAGCAGCCCTTGGTGGTGAACAATTGGAATTTTAGAATTTTTATTTTTTGGGGAAAACATAGAGGCGGTGAACAGGTCTTTGCTTAGACCTATGCCAATGGTAACGCGAATTCCAAAATGTTTTCTTCCAAAAATGTTGCTTTAAAAAAACAGCCGAAAATATCCTCGTACCGCCGCTGTGGGAAAAAAGGGAAAAAATGCGTGATTTTTGCTTCTTTTTGTTCTAACGGTTGCAGGCGGCGCAATTTGTGTTCTCTTGTTGCAAATTGTCAACACGCTGATGAAAATCAGCTCGTGCGACGATAGATGCTCGATCTCGATATAGACTCAGCCCACGGCCAAACCGCTTGGTGTCGGGTAAGGCCAATGAGTATAGATGACGGCATCGAAGATAGAAAGTGAATACATACTCTAGGGGGCGAGAGCTTGCCGGTGGCGTCCTGCGGTATCCTCCCAAACCTGAAAAAAAAACTGTTTTTTGCCATTCGAGACGGATCGAGAATTTTTGTCTTCTGTTTTGTACACACCAGTGGCTAATTGTTTTTTATCGTACGCCTGGCCAGCGCTCGCCACACGTCACTGGCCATTGTGTGAAGACAGTGAGGGTCGGAGCCCCTAACGAGCGCACTCCGCTCAGAATTCATGACCCAATCGTTGGTTTTGTTGATCGATGTCTGTCGACGACTCGGAATCTCGCCGCTTCGAACCAAAGATCGGCCTGAGTTGTTCTCAAGCCGATCTTGGCCCAACATCGGCCCCAGATTTGCTTTTTTCGGGCTTTTCCAAAAGTTGGATTTTTTTTTTTCTAAACGTGCCCATAGGAAGCGTGTTCTAACTTTTTTTGGCGGGTATCTTTGGATTCCAAACTTTTTATAGATACTTCGCTTTCCCATTGGCGTAGGTCTTAGCCTTTGTTTCCATAATATGTCCACCCACATTCCTCTTGCATGTAGAAACCCACTTGACTCCCTCAGACTTCCTTCCTTGTGGCGATCTCTCGGCCTGACACGCCCCGGTCAATTTGTGATCCGTCTCTTTTCTATTTTCATTTTGTGGCCTCGTGCCCCGAACTTGTGTGCGTGGGAATGCTCTACAGTCTTCACGGGCTAGCGGGGGAGGTTTACACATCAGCCGGGCAACACACGGCATTCGTGTGTACATAATGTATTCACGTTGAACTGCTGTTGCTGCCGAACGACGTCGGGCACACCCAGTATCCGTGCCGATGTGTCGGTGACTTTTTCCAGAGAGAGATTGCACGTACAAGTTATGCGGCTGCTGGGACAGAGTGCCAAGTACCCTTTTTTTCCGCGCGACTCCTCGGTATCGATTCCTCAGGAAGCTTAATTCAGAGTGGCCGCGATACCACAGGAACCCCACAGACCGAAAGGTTTGTTCAGTACAGCAGGTACAGGTATGGTGGGGGCAGAGGACCGGATTGCGTCACCAAACTACGTGGCAGATGACGTGTTGTCGTCGCTGCGTTGTGCCCGGCCAGTCCTGCAGTCAGCACAGGTGCTGCGTCGTGTGCACGCGGTCCGGAAGGCTCGCTTCGGTTTCTCATTTCAGCAACGCACTGCCGCCTATTCCCATCCCCATTCATAGTATGCAGAAAGCAATGTCTCTTCAACTTCTAGACCGAGGGCACGGCGAGGCCACGCCCAGCTGACGGGTTTACCCCGCTAGATGCCAGCCGTGACCTCGTGTCCAGGGCGGCGTAACTGTCCACGGGGAGAGAGAGTCGTCGTCCCCGGTGATCGCCGAGCTCGTTTTGTGCGGCTGCTTTCTCCTCGACTGATTGGCGGGGTGTGGAGAGGTGGTCCTCGCTATTTCCATGATGGGTGTTAGGCGATGGTTCTTGCGCTTGGGCCGCGGTGAACAATGTTGTACGGTCGTAAAAGTACGAATACATGAGGTAGACCGTCCTTCTACTGATGACGTTTTTTTTTTCGCTTGCCCCAAAATATGATAATTTTGAGCAGATTTTTTTGTGTTCGAAAAGTGCGTGCGGTTGGTTGCGAAAGAGGTTATCTATGAGGATGTATTCAAGGTGTGTTCGGCAGGGATACGTACCACTGTATACTGGGGGTATTTTTCTCGGTAAAATCCTTACCGAAGTCCTCGGTAAGGTTCGGTACGGCTTCAATACCCCACCGAACGCTCTCGTATGGTTCGGTACCAACTCAAATACCGGTACCCGACACTTCGGTAACTTTCGTAGGCCCACCAGAAATACCCCTCCTACCGTTTTTTTTTTCCTACCGAACATACACTTTAGATTTTTGCGTCTTGTTCGTTTTTGGTATGCACCGGGGCTTGCACCCGGCGAAAGAGGCTAAAAAAAGGGTGTTGCCATGAGTCGGGGCGCAGTCGCCATGATATGTCCCAATCGAAAGCTTCTCGCCGGCGGGATCCTGCCGCTGCAAGCTTGCCTGCCCGTAACGACTCGATTAAGAATACAGTACTGGGCCAGTGTTTTTCTAGATGAATTCGCGGGGCCTGTGTTTCTCTCGAGCATTCCTTTGGGGTGCGCGTGGATCGCTCGCGAAGGCCTTGCGGTGGTGACGTCGTCGCCGTTGACTATGCCGCTGCTCAGGTCCCCCGCCCCCATGCCTGTCCGGTCGGTGAAAGACCGACGTGCTCCGTCCCGGGACTGTAGGGATGGTCATACGACTACGGCCATGCATGATAATGAGTACACCACATAGTACACTCCTCTCTTCAGACGAGAACGCCTACGTATTTGTTTGCAAACCCACCCATCTTGCCGGGTTACGTATGCAGTAAGCTTCGCGCAAGGAGCGATGTGCATTTAAAAAAAAAAAATCCAGTTGTGAAACACGAAAGACCCCTCCGCTAGTTTGTTCTGGTACCGGGTTATGTACAAATATGTGGTTGAGTGATCGCGGCTCGAATGATGTTCCGCGTTCTGCCAGCTGTTACAAGCCCGGTCCCAGTCCGCACTGGCATGTTTTGGTCACCGCGCCCGGAGAATAGCGGTGCCTTTCGTTATCTAGCTGCGACCATGATGCCTCCTGGAACTCCTCTGCGCTGATGCCTGGCCTGTACAGTACTCAAACTCGGACGTGGGCCGGGCCATCCAGGTTGTTGGGAGACGTCAAGGAGGATGTTGGGACCCGTGAGACATGTACCAGTAGACGCGACATGGGAGTGTCACGATCGCCAGATGTTGGCCGGATCGGAAACCGACTTGACGATTTTTGGACGGGAGGGCAAAGGTCGTTGCAGCGACAGAAGCCGCGTGTTTTTGTTGTTGTTCCGCCTCTGCGGTTCACCTCGTGTGTACATATCACGTGTATACTTTTGAAGTATGCGAGTACATTATGTACGAATGCGGTAGGTGGAGTACACAACAATATAACACGTTTACGCTGAATGCTGCGAAGGCACCCATCCACAAGGCGCACGGCCGCCTCATCATATACCCCGTTCCGTGTACTATGATACACTTGAAGAACATTAACAGGTACATATTTTAAGGTCCCTCTCCCCCCCCCCCCCCCCCCCCCCCCCGCCTCCACACCCTGCTCCGCCGGTTCTCTCGCGCGGCACCCGCGCTTCCCATCCTAGGCTGTGAGCGACGAGGGAGATAAGTCCAACATGTCTCAGTCCGTGTTCAACCTGGCCAAGAACATCATGGGAGCGGGAATGCTTTCCTTGCCAAGCGGCGTCGCGGCTTTTTCTGATTCCAGGTACTTGCGCTTGTGTTTGGCGGGCATGCTTCATTGTGTTTTTTTTATCAACGATACATCCGTGTAATACGCACAAGCTGATTTTGTCGACGACCGGGCAAGGTGCAAACGCCGAGCGATGCCGCTCTCGTTGTCGTGTGCTTTTCTTGGATTTGGAGCAAGTCGGCTAGGGACAGTCGTTCCAGAGAGGGGTGTTGCCTTATCACCCGTGTGACACGGTCTATACGGTGATGATGCGCGGGCTCTATTCCAGTGCGAGGTATGATAGTGTCTACTACGACTTGACCCCATTTTGGAAAAAAAATGGGTCATTGTCCACCCTGCTAACTCGTCATTGGATGTTTTAGCCGAGAAATTTTACCAGACGGTCGGTGGGTTTAGGGCTGTCGGCTTAGTTCGTGGTTAATGTCAAGTATCGTTCGACGATTTTGTCGAAGCTTCGTCAAGGCCTAGTGATGACGACCCTTTTCTATTCGAGGTCGAGGGATGTGTTTTCTGTGCAGCGGGTGGAAGGGAGTGCAGAAGCGCCGAAGTGCGTTTTTTTTTTGCGGGGTGCACTTTTTGGCTTGCTTGTAGTAGACCTTGGGATGGACGGACCCCACCCCCCTTGGTTGCAAGCAATGTCGAGGACAATGCTACAGTATACGCCGAGGAAATGTGCCAAGCGGAGGAAACGCTGTCAAGCTGAAAACCATCACCACCCGCAGTAGCGTGAAGTTACAGCGCGAGGCGATGTTTTTGGCGCACATGTGTAGACTACAGATACTTGAAAAAATAACCCGCGCCACGCCACGCACTCCCACATCACACCACGCCAGGCCAGGCGAAAAGGTTATTAGGTTGCAGCATAAAAAAAGGCATGTTCGGGGTGTTTCACGACTAGTCGACTTTGGCTAAGTGTTCTTCAAAATATATCAGACTTCCGATTCATAGCCCTGCAAAGCACCCTTCCGCCCCGCCGAGATCGAACTGGCGATCGAACGAAGTAACCCTCGGACCTTTTGACCCACCATTCGACAACCGAGAAATGCACGAACCAACGATTCCACAGACCAAACAACTATCCATCCGAGGAATGATCGAAGACCCTCGAACCAACGATCCCACACACCATCCAACCAACCAAGCAACCAAGCAACCAACCATCGACGGAACGAACGAGCCAACGAACCTATCAACGTAAACGTGAACCGTCTTTCAGGAAGGCCATCCTCCCCCGCGGCCGGCATCATCGCGGCCTTGGGCGCCCTCTCCGCCTACACCTTCGTGCTCATCGGCCGCTCGTGCTCCGACACCAAGGCCAAGTCCTACGAGCAGTCGTGGGCGAGGACGGTGGGGCAGAAGTCCGCGTGGCTTCCCGCGAGCGCGTGCGTCGCCACGTGCTTCGCCGGGTGCTTGGCCTTCACGATAATCATCGGGGACAGTTTTTCGGCCCTGGCGAAGACGTTCGGCGCCCCCGCCGCGGTGGCAAATCGGTCGAACATCATCCTGGCGTTGTCCGCGACGGTGTTGCTGCCGCTGTCCCTTCTTAAAAGTGAGTTAGTCGCGCGTCGTCGTCGTCGTCGTCGTCGTCGTGTTTTATTTTTTGGGGGCAGGGGGTTGGTTGTTTCTTCTTGTTTTTTTGCGTTGCTTCTTGTGTCGGTGTTTTAATGTTTTGGTGCTTTTTGTTTTCAGTATTTTTTGTTCGATACTGCTTGTTTTCGTGCTTCTTTGTTAGTAGTTCTTGGTTGGCATGGTTTGTTTTTTTTACGTGTTTGGTTCGTGTTCGGCTCGTCCTTTGTCTTTCGTTTCGCGTTTTGTGTTCATGGTGGGTAATGGGTACGTGTTCTCCCGGTATGTAGAGCGAACGGGGGACTTGGGGGGAAGCGGAGCACCGCTGGCCCGATCGGGAGTTGCGACGCCGCAGGATTTCTTGCCGCCCTACCCACCCACCCCCACGGCTGCCGGCCGGGGCTCCCCGACGCTTCTGGTGGTTTGTGTCTTGTGAGTTTCACGTAGTCGTTCGTTTTAGCGCTGTTGTGGCGCTTTCGCGTCGGCTACGGAGCGTCGTGTGACACCGTACGCCCACAGGTGTAATTGTGTATTGCCCATGTACCACGGTGTTTGTTTCTGGGTGTTGGTATTTGTTCATAATGTCGTACAAGGAGGGCGGGGTGGGTGGGTGGTCGGGCACGGAGTACGGAGGCATGTTCGATTCGACGAGTGGTTGGTCCTGGTGGATGGGTGGAATGTGGGAGGTCAACCGTTGCCGACCGTATCAGACGATAAGCTGTCTTCGCTACGTCTTTTCTTGGTGGCACTCCGGTACTTGCCTCGCATATGGCTGGCGACCAAACGGTTCGCGTAGAACCACTCTGAATTCATCCACCCGTCCGCCTTAACCCCTTTGCGAATTGACAATTGGCAAATGCACGATGGTACCAAATACCTAGATTTAGAGTGGGATCAGTGCTGCAGCACGTTAAAGCGTGTATTGAGCACAGGCGTCATCCAAAAGCAAGGATTCACGAACCTCTCTGCTCATCCCTCCGCTCCGCCCCCCCCCCCCAACCCCCTCCCACCCCCCCCTTCCTCCCACCCTCAACCCGCCTCTCACTCCCCTCCTCCCCTCCCCCCCTCTCGCTTTCCTCCGCCGCTGTCGTCGTGCCCTTTGGCCTCATACGTCCGCGGTATTTCAATGTCACTCTACTGTTTATTTGTTTGTTTGTCTTGTCTCTTCAGACCTTAAGTCTCTCGGATTCACCAGCATGTTGGGCACGTCAGGCCTGTTATACACGGCGGTCATGATGGCGATTCGGTTCTTCGACGGATCCTACGCCGCGGGTGGACGGTTCCACGCACTACTCCCGGCCGGCGGAGCACCGGTGTTCGGCGTCAAGGGCACCAACCCCATCTGCTTCCTGGTGCGTCCATGTTGGTTGGTTGTAGTCTGGTGGGGTGGAGTAGGGTGGGTTTGGTGTGTGGTGTTGGTGTATTGTCGGTGTGGAATTGTGGCGTGATGTAGCCGGGGCAGGGGGGGGGCTTGTTTGGCAGTCGTACGATGTCTCGCTGTTTGTTGTAGTATCTGGTCGTCAAGAGCGTAGCTGGGTCGATACCCCAACCTAGCACCATCTGTAGCATCCATTTCGGTGGGGCAGCAATTCCATCGTTGTGTCTTTGGGGGTCGGCCCGCGACGAGCCTTTCGACATGACAGCGCGCGTACATGACATCTTTGAGACTGTTGTCTGCCGAGTGAGGTGTGGATGCCATGATGTCCGCGATAATGTGACAGGGGGGGGGGGGGGGGGGGGGGGGGGGGGGGGGGGGGGGGGGGGGGGGGGGCAGGGTCACGCTTTCCCCTTATTGGGGGAGCGATCTGTTACCGTTGCTAGATCCTCTGCCCGCCTTTCCGATTGGTTCTCCTCGTTCTCCTACACGTAGTATGCCTTTTGTCCAGCACACGCTCGCCTTCGCACGAACGACTACAGTCTGTCCACGATTCCGCTCACGGGAATGGTCCGCCAGCTGCTGTTGTGAGTTTGTCTTCCCTCTGCATACCCCCCCCCATCACCGATCGAACCGAGAGCCGCGAGTGCTTTTTCATGGGTCCACTGTTTCTTTTAATTCGCGTTTGAGCGACTTTCTGATATTCACGCCGAAAACTTATAGAAACCCCCTTACGACATGGTTGAAGCGATCTACCGACCGACCGACCTACGCTCATCCACCAGCGCGCATAAGTTGACGACAGTTACGGGTGTTTTTCGTTTCCGTCGACCTCTTGTGAAACTGACCTTATAGTGTCTCCAAAATCGTAAAACCGAACAAATCAACCGCAATCACCACCACAACAACAATGACAACTACGACTACGGTACATGCTAGAACCACAAATACCACCCCCCCCCAACAATAGACGAATGTGACATGGAGGAGTTTGATACAATGAATAGCAGCGAGAAAACGATCGCTATCCTAGGAGATAGATGGTGGCCACAGGAGGCCAAACAGGAAGGGGATAAGATTAGCGAAAAGTTTCTATGTAATATATGGAAACAACGTAATGAGCGCCCAATTGTTGGAGGTGTCTCTATTAGGAGTAGGAACAGTGCTCCGTCTCGAAAGGGATGCGTGGTCAATGGTCAAATGACTAAGGCAAGCAACAAAAATGAGTACCCCCCCCCCCCCCCCCCCCCCCCAACAATGTCAACAACATTTGCACATATTCAGGTGCTGGTGTCGATGCTCTCCACGGCGTACGAGGCGCACTTCAACGCGCCGCTCTTCTTCCGTGAGCTCAAGGACAACACCGTGCCGCGGTACACGAGGATAGTGTCCACCAGCTTCTTCGCCAGCGTGATCACCATGATCGCGGTCACGGCTTTTGGTTTCCTCACCTTCGGGGGCGCCTCCAGCGGCTTCATCCTCAATAACTACGCTAACTCGGACCGCCTAGCCTCCATCGCACGCGTCTTCGTGGCCTCGAGCATAGTTTTCTCCTACCCGCTTTGCTTCGTGGGCCTCAGGGACGGTATCCGGGAGCTGCGCGGGACTAAGCCGGGAGAGACGAAGCTCAGGGCGGAGTGGACCGTGGGCCTTGTGGGACTGGTGACCGCGGTGGCCCTGAAACTAACCGACCTCGGATTCGTCAACTCGTTCGGCGGAGCCCTGGTCGGATCCGGGATCGTTTACTCGTTCCCCGCGCTCATGTTCCTGAAGCCGCTGCAGCGAAAAATTGCGGCCAGCGCGGAGAAGGTTGCCGGGAGCGTGCGTCGTGAGATGGCCGCGAACAAAGCCATCGTGGTGGCCGGGGCGGTGATGGGCGTGCTAGGCTGCGCCGTGAGCGTCCTGGAGACGTTCACGAGCGTCTTGGGTTAGTTTTTGGAGGAAAATGAGGGAGAAAGGAAGCGAGCGTCCACACGGAACGGGGGGGGGGGGGGGGTTCCAGGCGTGATGATTGGTTGATATTGGTGTTGCACTCTGAGTGCGACCGACTAGCGACCAGTCGGCCGGACGGACGGTCGGTCGGTCGGTCGTTCGCGCGCATTTTTTTCATATGTAGTGCGTACGTATGCGTATGATAGTGCGTGGTTGATGACGTTGGTTAGTGCTCGAAGGTTAGGTTGGGTTAATTTTATGAGGGCCGGACGTGTCCTTCGAGACTTTTTCGCCTCGATTTTTAAGGGTGGGATTCGGGGGGGGGGGGGGGGGGGGGGTGCCGGCGGGCTCTTCTGTGAACCGCTACCCAATGTGGTGCTCTCCCGCGTGTGGAGTAATGTCATCATTATACCGGGGCAGCGACTCCCTGATAAAATATATTGTGGTGATCGTGGCGGCATTGTTGCGTGGGCGAAGGAAGGCAAAAAAACCCAGATAAAACGCTATTGGTCATGAATGAGAAGGTGATGCAGCGCATTGCGGAGTGATGTTGCGCCACCGGGATATATCATTTTTTTACACTGGTAATATATTGTTAATAGTAGACCAGTTGTGGATGTCTCGAATGCTGTCACGTTAAGCGAGTGCCCACTGCAGCTACTCCGTCGCCTTGGGTGCGGCTGGTTGTGGTGCCGTCTGAAATGCAATCATGGGATGAGGTTCTAGGTCTTGGTCTCAAGGCGTTGGAAACCACACTACTCGGCACACCGTTTTTATGCTCTTCTTGTGTGTTTGGTGAAAGCTTACTGCTACTGTAAGACTTATTTCGTTGGACAAAAAATATACCAGGTACTACGTCGTACCTGAGACCTGGCTGGTATATCTTACCACAAGACTTCAAGTGAGTACATACCATGGTATATATTACCCATTTTCTTTTCTTTTGTGGGACCCACGGGCATAATAGTGACCGGCACGATTTCGAGTTCGGTCTTTTTCATCCGTCGTTTATTGTGTGAGCGCCCAAGCACAGCAGGAGTACGAGCAGTCTGCTGTTGCTCGGGTGTCGTGCGTCATACAAAGCGAAATCCTCGATTTTCGTCTGGACGCTCGAGATAAGAAGACCCGTTGCCCGATGCAGCCGTCATTAAATATCATCGTCACTTTTTTGCTATCTGAAGTTTCCCATTGATCTCTCATGTACTGTATCCGAGATAATAACAATTCAGCGATGACGATGTGGGGGGCTTCAACTAAAAAGGGTAGGGGAAGCATGGTAATAATACCGTACGTACGTAACGAGCGTTGAGTTCGCATAGCAGGGGTGCGACCGTTTTTAGCGCTCGTTCTCTCGACACATTGGTAAAAAGGGCAACATTGTATTTTCGGAAGGCTCTCGACCAGGTATTATTTCGGAAAACACCTTGTTCGGTATTTTGGCAACTTTCCACACCTTGGATAACGTAATATTCAACTTTTTATGTTATTAATAGTGTTGGGCGTCAGCGAAAAAAAATCCGTAACATTACGTTACATCATACGTTAACTACTTTCTGGATTTTGTGATAACATAGTGTTAGTGTATTATGATATTCGCGGGCGATCGCGTAACGTTATGTTAGAGGCTTACCTTGATCCCGTACTGACCGCAGTATATGTGTTACGGTTTTAGGGTATGTAGCCCATAGCGAGTAACACTATGCTATCGTGTTAGCAGAATTTCTTGTGACTATCGTAACACACGTAGGAGAGATAACGTACATGGTCAATTGAACGTTATAGCATTATGTTACCGTGTTAGCGACATCAGCCCGTAGCGAGTAACATTATGTTAGTGTGTCAGCGGGATTCTTACTTGCTATCGCAACGCCTTTTCGACGGATAACCTACGCGGCCAAATAAACCCGTATATATCACTATGTTGGTGTGTTGATGAATTTCTTAGTGGCTATCGTAACACACGTCGTTAGAGGGATGACGTATGTGGTCAATATAACGTTAACATTATGTTACCGTATCAGCCGCAGCAGCAGTCCGAATCGAGCGACATTATGTGAGGGTGTTACGCAAGTCTTGCTACCGTAACGTAGGTCAAACGGATATCGTATATGATCCATAATAAAACTCTAGCATTATGTTAATGAGTTAGCTCGTATGCACTGTACGTATTAGTGACACAAGCTAGCAGATAACGTACACCCACAGTATTAACATCAGCAATATGTTACTGCCGTCTTAACTCGTACGTGCAAGTGTGCAGATTACGTTATAGATGGATAACGTGCTGGCGGGGTTTCCAGAAAAAAATCGGCTTTTTTGCGGCGATACATCCTAAATATCCCCTGCTTAGGGGTTTTATACTATGGAGGCGTTTTTTTTTTTTTTTACCGGGATGCCATGTTATCTTCCCCCCCGGGGATATTTTTGTAGGCCTACTGGGATGTTGGTGAAATTGGATAACTCGGCTACGTTATCTTAGGGCCATTCCTAACGAACCGAAAAAAATCACGATTCACGATTCGTGATTTTTAGGCATGCCAAAAGATCACGATCCGTGACATTTCAGGTCTAACGAAAAAAGCCGAAAAACATCGCGTTTCGTGATATTTTCAAATAGTTAAAGTTCTGATATTTCAAACCCAACGTTTTTTGGGGGGTGTGGAGCAAACTCTCGAGAGTGGGGCACGGCCAGGCCGGGCTGGGCCGTCCGCACCTGGCCCAGCCCGTGACATATTCGAATCGCGGGCCGAAGCCTGACCCAGCCTGCGAGATTCCAACTTCTTCACCGGCCGTCGGCCAAGCTCGTTTCGCGAGATTCCATCTCGCAGGCCGTCCTCCCGGCCTGGCCTGTGACATCCCCAGATCATTTTCGCGTTTGTCTTCCAGCAGTGGCTCCGCCTCCTGGAAATTTCGAGGCCACAACCTCTTTGTTAGCCCGCGCCCAGCGGTGTCTTTGGGTAGCCGCCCGTTGTCCACAAGCGGCGTACGAAGCAGAGTCTGCCATGCCCATATGCCGACCATCGGATACCGTTGGTGCACGTGGGTTGCGTAGTGCCTTGATCAGGCGTATTTTGAGGCACGAAAAATGTCACGAACCGTGATTTTGTTTTTTTTTAGGGAAAAGCTAAAAAAATTGGCGTCATGAATCGTGATTTTATTTGTCGTGATTCAAAATCACGATTCACGACGAAAATCTCACGAATCGTGATTTTTTTTGTTCGTTAGGAGTGGCCCTTACTCCCACACGCCGCATTACGACTAACACAGGTAACACATGTTAGATCTCGGGAAGATCCAAAGGGTAACGTAGTAACATTACGTTAGAACGACTTCGGCCCCAACGATAACTCAGTAACATAATGTTAGACCCCGATTGATTTTTTAGGTAACACTCTCTCCGCCGCCCACCATTGGCGCCACGACACCAGCCCTTCCAGGTCTAATATCTTCTCGGACCCGCCATCGCGGCGCCGCTGCCGCGGGAACCCCTCGGCCTACAGCCGACTACCGGTTTGGACGCCGACCGCCACCCGTCGTACACGAACGATCTACACCCGCCTTCCGTGCGACCCCGCCCCCGACCGGGGCCCAGCCAAGACTTCCTCACACGACGACGCCTCCAGCCACAGCCCCCGTGCCACCCCCGCACCACCGACGCCACCCAAGCCAATGGCGCCCACTACACAAAGAGCTACCCCTTCAACAACGCCCTCTCCGCCGGCACCAACACCACCGTCAGTGCCCCTTCCGGAGCCCGTCGTCGAACCCGATGACGACCCCTACCTCCTCGCCTGCGTCGAGCACTACACCTACAAAGACTAGGCGCGAGAACAACGCGCGGAGTCCCTGTGCAGCGCCACCATCCGCTTCCTGTCGTTGGACTCCCCCACCCCCCCACGCCGCACGACCTCCTGGACTTCATCCCCCCGGCCCGGCGACCACAACTTTCGGACGTCCTCACTCTTGCCTCCAAAAGCAAGCTACACCGTACCGACGACAAAACCACCCTCCTGGTCCAACGACCACCCACAACCTCATCCGGGAACAGCCTACCACCACCCGCCCCCTCTACCCCACGCGTCTACGTGCCAATGTTAATGCGCCCTTGGGTGCTGAACACATGTCACGCCACACCTCCCTACACCTGGGAGTCACCCGAACGGTCCGCATGCTGGCACGTTTCTTTTGGTGCATTGGCATGGACGCTTCCGTCCGCTGGTGGATCCGCCGTTGCCTTCAATGCCAGGCGCGGAAGACCTCCCGGCACACCATTCGTTGGCCCATCCTTTCTCTTCCTTTGCCCAACGGGCCTGGCATCACCGTCAGCGTCGACTACTTCGGGCCCCTGCCGCTCACGCCGCGCGGGAACGTCCACATCCTCCTCTTCACATACCGCTTCAGCCGCCGCGCCGATATGTACGCCGTTTCAGCGGCGCAGTTCAAGGCCGCCGGCACTGCCGACATCTTCCTGAACGAGTACATCCCTCTCTGGGGGTGCCCGGTTACACTTCTCTCCGACAACGGACTACACTTTACCTCCAAGCTCGCGAACATCGTCTACGAACGCCTTGGCATCCACAAGGTCAACACCAGCTCCTACCACCCCTGCACCAACGGCGGCGTCGAGCGCGTTATCCATGTGCTGGCCCAAATGCTCTCTATGGTTGGCAACGAACAGCAGACCGACTGGGACGTGCTGCTCCCACACGTGTCGTCGGCCTACAACAATTCCGTGAACGCCGCCACAGCGCTTGCACCTAACGAAATCCACATGGACCACCTTCCTCGCCTCCCGCTCTCGGTCTTCGAACCCGACAACATCGGCGGTCACCAAAGCTTGGACCGCGATCACCTGGTTTACATCAACCTCGCCACCGACCGACAACGACGCGTCTATTCCCTCGTCCGCGAACTACACCGACTCACCGTCTTGCGTCTTCAGCGCCGCAACGCGCCCATCATGGCCGCCCTCCGAGCATCCCCTCCCTTCACCGTAGGCGGCTGGGTTTGGGTCTACAACTCCGCCTCAACCATCCGCCAAGGCGTCAAAAAGGACACCGACGCAACCGTCCTCACGACGAAGCTTTCCCTGAACTGGAATGGCCCCTTCAAGGTCCTCGCCGTAGGGCCGACGCCCGCCTCAAGCACCCCCGACAATCGCCCCCTTCGCGACAAGTCACTTTTCCTCGACCTTCCATCTGACCTTCCGGGACGGGACTCCAAACCACGCGTCTCCGTCCAACGATGCAAACCTTGCCGGAACCCCGACGACACCAGCGACTTCCCCAAGCATCTGCCCACGGACCTTACTACATACCTGCTCACAGCTTCTGCCGCCAAGTCCCCACCTTACCACGTCACCGTCGACGACGTCACTCCTCCACCGGAACGCCTCGAGGTCGAGCAGATCACTGGCCATCAACTCGTACGCGGCCGCGGCGGGGTCATCGCCGTTCTGTACGAGACTCGCTGGACTGGACTTCTCAGTCCCTCTTGGGAACGCGAGCTGGATCTTCAAAACACTTCCGACGCCACATCCTATTGTACTGGTCACGATCACCAACCCAGCACCGCCAGACGAACCGCTTCTACCGCCAGATACGCATCGGCGCCGCTCACCGCGAACTGGCACGATCTCAAGGACAAATCTTCCTCGCCCCAGGCTACGCCTTGGTCTCCCGCAGCCTTTGGCTCCACAACTTCAGCATCACCATCCTACCCTCCGGAGCACACATATGGTACAAGGCGCGCGACGACCTTTGGTGGCTGGGCAAGGTCGCTCACAGCTCACCCCCAGATGCCTCTTCGGGAACTCCGCCGGAGCCTTCACCGGGAAGCTCCTACATCGTCCGGTTCCTGGACGACCCCGGCCCGATCAGGATCGACCTCCAGCCCGCCCGCTACACTACAGCACGGAACGCCGTATACGGATCGTGGTGTCTTCAACGCCATGGGAATGGGAGCCTAGCACGTGGGGTGCTGCGGAACTCTGATGTGTCCCGCGGAACCCCCACCGTTTCCACTCCCCCCCCTGGTTAGCCTTGGTTTAGCCTTTTGATAGTTCTGGGTATTTGGTTCTGGTTAGTCTACAACATCTTAAGAGTAGTTCTTCAGGGTTAGTCTTCAATAGTCATCAGCAGTCATCTTCTTGGGAGTCTTTGTTTCCATCTACCGCCACCGGTATCGCTTGACCAACCCCGTGTTGGCTACCGATCCGAGGCCGTTCATGTTTCTGTTTTCTTTGGGCGTGTTTGGGAGTATCATCGTCCCCCCCCCCCCCCCCCGTTTGTCTTTCTTCATATCGCCTACGGCTCCGTGTAGTCTCCTTACGTTCAGGCCGCTGACTCGTAGCGATACCTTCATTTGCATTTGTGTTTGTACTCCAATAGCCTACAGCCAATTGTCGGCGATATCACGCCGAGGTAAAATCGTGTTGTAGCCTGGGAGGTATCCTGACCTCCGTCGGCTTCCGCCGACCCGTGTTTCAGACGATCCTCGAGCTAGGACTATATCGAGCTTCCAGCTCACCCGTGTTTCTTCCATGTTTGCGAAGTAGGGTCCCGATAGCATTGCCGCCCCGGAAGGCCGCTGAGTTATCGGCCATACATAGTGGTTCGGACATGATCGATTTCTCCTGACCTGTGTCCAGCTTTTGGTCTGTTTCCTGGTCCCGATGATATTTCGTTTTCTCTTTCCCTTTTCTTCCTCTTTTTTCTTGTTTGGTATTCCACACGCCCCTCTGTCCTCTGGCAAACGACACCACGTTTGACGTCGCCCCGGTTGGCCGAGTTGCACATGCTAGTGTTTGGGGCCCCCCGCGCTATCTACCACCCCGAACTGCACGCCTTAGGCCGATTTTCATGCGGATTTTCTTGCCGCCACCGTCTTTGAGTTTGTTTTCTTTGAGTTGCCTACCTTGCTTCGTTTGCTGGTATTGTTCACACCACGAACAGGTCCCCGAGACGCCGCGTTGTTCATTCCGTCTCTCGGTTTTAGTAGTCCCTAGTGCACGCAGCCCTCGTAGCACTCTAGCTGTGTACCTTCTGTTTCGCGTAATGTCTACCATGTTAGGACCTTCGCCACAAGGCATGGCGCCTAGCGGATATATATATGTTTTTGAATTGTGATCACTGTCTCCTTTTTAGAGTTTCCTCGTTCGCCAACCTGGTTCAGCGAACAACCCTTTCGTACCTCCTTGGGCCCCAGACATATGGCTCCAGTAATACGTTTGTACGTCCTTCTTTTGCCTTCATTTCGGTCTTCGCTTTCTTCTTCTTCAGCCTTCGCTTCGGCTCCTGTCTCCTTTTTCCTTCGTCTGTCTTTGTCTTCACTTTGGGTGACTTCCCCTTTCGCCTCCGCTTTGAGTTCTGTCTCTCTCTCCTTTAGTGGTTGTTCTCAGCGAACACCCCCTCTTCGTAGTGTTTGGGTTTTATTACGAGGTGTGGGGGGATCTGTAGCCTCATTTCTTTTGTTTCGAATAGCCGCATCTTCGACCACCTTTTTCCTGGCCGTTTGGGATGAACTTTGTCATCACCCTCCGACCATCTTGTGGTCTGCATATACGACTATTCAGGGTGGGCTAATGTGATATGAGTAGAGCACTCATGAGCTATAGATATAGATAATACGTTGCAGTCTTGTAGTCTCACGAATACGAGAATAGTCTAAATAATGGATTAACCCGGAGGATATTCCGTTAGTCGAGAGTAACGGGCTTTTAGGAATGTTCCCTGCGGCGGATAACCCGTTAGACGAGAGTAATGTTCCTTAACGCAGATAGGACTACGAAGTGAGAAGTTCTTATATTAATTAGCAGAAGAACGATCGGTAGCCATAGGAAAGTTCTATAGGAGCACATCATACAAGAGGAATTTAGGAGAGCTTGTGGCGTGGGGTGGGACGAGTATATCTGGGCGTCGAGTCCCGCCCCCCTACCTCTCACTTCTCTACCAGAGCATCTCCTTAGCTCTCGCCATCAATAAGAAGATCTAAACCGGAAGAAGCGAAGCACTGCTTTCCAGCCACCAGAACCACCTGCGTCCCTTACCACTACCCTTACCACCACCCTATAGCGGCCACCGCTTCACAGTAACGGAATGTTACCATCAGATCTTTACTGACGGTAGCACCGTAACAGAATGTGTTACTACAGAGACTTCCGCATTTAGGCTGACATCCTATTAATAACATAATGTTACGCATGGGCCGGCTAAGAATGTACCGTATCTAACGTACGTTAAGTGTTACGTTATCCGAGTCTCAGGCAATCAGATGGGGGGTCCAGAAAACGTAGTGTTAATAGTGCTGTGGCCATTGTTACGTTATTATGTTAACTAACAGTGTGTTATTATCTATCTGCAACAAAACAATGTTATGTGTTGGCAGTGCTGGCGAACATGGTAACGTTATTATGCTAGGGTGTTATGTATAACACTCCTATAGGGGTAACACTTAGTAGTCTATGTTAGTGTGTTACATATCTAGCGCTGGACAGTTACTGTAACATTATTATCGTGTTATCGTGTCACTACTGCTTGTTGTATAGTAAATATATATGTATACGTATATTTGTCAAATTTTCGTACTTTTGCCAACTTTTCTCTTCGCACGAGCACTTTTAGGCAAAACAGTAAGTACACGGAGACGGGAAGCCCTGCCGGACACATTGGTCTAGGTCTCGGCGCGATCCGTGCACTCTGAAGCGCGTGGCAGGCGCTTAAAGTTTTTTTTTTTTCCGGCGGGAGTGGATAAGACGATTTCGGTAAAGAGGCCTTACTTTGTACGTACGTATCGGTACATTGTCATGCTCTCTGTTTTCTCCCCCCGGCTCTCATGAGCTGTGAGCACACACAGCTCAGGCATATACCAGGAACACAACAGACAACATGCACAGATCCCATCGTTCCAACGCTGCCGCCCGCACGCCGTGCGTGTTCGACACGCCCATATGCGCAGTGTTGCTGTGGTTGGTTGTGTCTCTGTCAGAGCCTGTCGTCCGCATTCCATCGTCTGCCATATATATTTTTTATCCGTATGTACCCAGGATGACGTATAAAAATATCCCATACATATATATTTTTTGGGTTGTTGCACGGAGCACGGACCACCGCCTAGAGAACAATGAAATGCCCACAGCAGTGCACAGCCTACAGCTTCCTACACCACCACAACCAACCCTGCTGCCCAGCAGCAGCAGTGAGCACACCTTGCGCGTGTGGATGATCGTACTGCGGCTCATTCGTACAGCAGCGTTCGTAACATACTTACAGCAGCACAGTAGGTCTGATTGCAGTGTGTCCTACATTGCTGACCGATAGATCCTAGAGCCAGCTGAAAGGGGATCAGTACACGTACGCACGTTCCTCGCGTTGCATTTTACAGCAGTACTGCTGAATATGCAGTCATACCTGTACAAGCCACTCTACTGCTGTAGTAGATCGTGCAAAGTGTTTTAGATCGCATAAAAAACACGACATGCCAGTTGTACGAGCACTGTTCTAGCGTACCAGGTATACGTTGAACTGCGCTGGATCACATTTTCGTTTCCGAAGTTCGACTCGCACCAGATGGATCCACGTTTTTTTTCTTAATTTCACTTTTGACTATTTTTGTACCAGAACTGCAACAGAGTACTACAGAGTAATAATAATAATAATACATTCGTCCACACCTTGCTTTTCTGAACGTATAATACTAGTAATTGGTGGTAATGAGGCGCGACCTCAGCAATACCTGCAGTAGTCATATCTGCGATGCATCATGCACAACATTTATTTGATTTGTGCTGAACCAACACGAACGAACATCTACTGCTGCTGCTGTACCTACTACCTATACGCCGTCGTTGGTGAATCTCATAACCGTAAATATTCTTGGCATCATATCCTGCTCTTGAAAAACACAGACAGCACAGCAGTACGGACACAGGTACCTGTAACAAATACCAGGTACTGGATTTTGTCGTGTGTATCCTGGTATTTCCACCTCGAAATCCGGCATAATAACTTGAAGACGAAAATATGTACTACTGCTGTGTGACCACGGAACTGGATGTCGACGGGTGGAAAGAACAAGAGACGACAAATAGACACACACCTCATATATATTTTTTCTTTTTCTGTTCTTCCAACAGCAAGTGTTTTCTGGTTGAAATTCGGCATAATTAATTTGAACACGAAAAATCTGCATCTGAAAATATTTGTCCAACAGAAGACGCTTCTTTCTCGTAGCAGGTGCCACCACTACTTGCTTGTACTGATGTACGACATCTGCATACAGCAGCTGTGTTTCTCCAGCAACAAAAAACAGCAGCAGCAGCAGTAGCAGTGGGACGCACGAGGCCAGGGTCAGCGTCGATGTACGCTCGGCGGCTCGGCTTGTCAATCTAACCCTTGAACCCTTTGTACACATCTACAGCAGCAGCAGTGTTTCTCCAGCAACAAAACAGCAGCAGCAGTATAGCAGTAGGACACACGACGCCAGGGTCAGCGTCGCTGTACGCTCGGCTTGTCAATCTCACCCCTTGAACCCTTTGTACACGTAGTCGATTTTGTCCTGTGTTGATTTTGAACTCGAAATTCGGCATAATAATTTCAAGACGAAAAATCTGCACTCGACGTGCTCTGTCCAAGAGAGAACTTCTCGTAGCAGGTAGCAGGTGCCACCGCTACTACTGATGATGTACGACATCTACAGCAGAGCTTCTCCAGCAGCAAAAAACAGCAGCAGCAGTAGGACACACGAGGCCAGGTCAGCGTCGCTGTACGCTCGGCTTGTGTGTGAACCCTTATTTGTACATGTGTTTCCTGGTCCCGAACTCATAATTTGAAGACGAAAAATCTACAATCTGACGTGTGTCCAGCAGAGCGCCTAATAATTTCAAGACGAAAAATCTGCACTCGACGTGCTCTGTCCAAGAGAGAACTTCTCGTAGCAGGTAGCAGGTGCCACCGCTACTACAGATGATGTACGACATCTACAGCAGAGCTTCTCCAGCAGCAAAACAGCAGCAGCAGTAGGACACACGAGGCCAGGTCAGCGTGGCTGTACGCTCGGCTTGTGTGTGAACCCTTCGTACATGTGTTTCCTGGTCCCGAACTCATAATTTGAAGACGAAAAATCTACAATCTGACGTGTGTCCAGCAGAGCTTCTTCTATAGCAGTGCCACCACTACTACTACTGCTGTACAAGAACTATTATAGAGCAGATACTCTCCTGCTTCTCAGTCCCCTCATCAGCAGGAGGGTGGGCCTGCAGCATGTCTCGGGGACATGGCCCCGAACGCTCGTTGCTGTGGACAGGCACAGTCTGCCTACCTACCAGTACTCGTATAGAGCTATAGCTGGGTTTCAAAATATAATGTGTTGTTGGTTCTGTGTTTTTTCAACATGGCCCAGCACCAACATGTGCCTACACACGTTGCCACACCTAGCTCGAGCTGCTGTGAACGACTTACCACCGCACCAGCACCAGGAGGTCTCTTTTGTGTGTGCGCGTCCACAGAGCCCGCCGGGACTGGAATTGGTGCGGTGTGCGTCGAGGGCGGTGGTCAAACGTTGCCCAAAAAAATGTTGAATCACACACACACACCCACCCCACCACACACACACACACACACACAGAGAAACTCAAAACAAGGCACCCCACGCTCGTATCCGAGCCGCTATGAAGAGGCTTTTTCTTTCTTGGAAAATTCCAAGAAAAAAAAGGCTCGCCCGCTTTTTGCGCGCTTCGCGCGCCTCATTATGATAGAGTACATGTTACTTGTGTGTTTTAGCCCAAATTAAAGAGTTTGGGCGCGCTTGCGTGTGGCGTGCGTTCATACCTCAACATTTCACAGCTTTTATACTCCGAATACTTGGGAGTAAAGCAAAGTATGTTCGAGAAAATACTGCTGCTATTACCGTAGGTACTTCGTACACTCGCAGTATTTCGGGGTTTTTGTACTCGAGATACTGCGAGTACTCGCAGTATTTTGAGGTTCTGTAGATACTACTGCGTATACTTTCTTCGGGCTCGCACTAATGCGGAGTTCGCTACTGCTGCTGGCATGGATACCGCCTGTTGTGCTTCAAGTATCTCGGGGTGCTGTACCGCGGGTACTACTAGTAATTGGTGGTAATGAGGCGCGACCTCAGCAATACCTGCAGTAGTCATATCTGCGATGCATCATGCACAACATTTGTGCTGAACCAACACGAACGAACATCTACTACTACTACTGCTGCTGCTGTACCTACTACCTACACGCCGTCGTTGGTGAATCTCATAACCGTAAATATTCTTGTCATCATATATATCCTGCTCTTGAAAAACACAGACAGCACAGCAGTACGGACACACCTGTAACAAATACCAGGTACTGGATTTTGTCGTGTGTATCAGGTATCCTGGTATTTCCACCTCGAAATCCGGCATATTAATTTGAAGACGAAAAATATGTACTACTGCTGTGTGACCACAGAACTGGATGTCGACGGGTGGAAAGAACAAGACGACAAATAGAGACACACCTGATATATATTTTTTTTTCTTTTTCTGTTTTTCCAACAGCAAGTAAGTGTTTTCTGGTCGAAATTCGGCATAATTAATTTGAACACGAAAAATCTGCATCTGAAAATATTTGTCCAACAGAAGGCGCTTCTTTCTCGTAGCAGGTGCCACCACTACTTGCTTGTACTGATGCACGACATCTATGAAAAGAAACAGAATATATTTTCAAAAAAGAAATAAATGGACATATATATTTTCACAATGAGTAGGAGGGTGGAAGTGACGAGCTGTGGACAGGACCAGTATGCCCGCAGCAGTATACTGTGGACAGGCCTAATGTGCCTCCTGTGAGCTGCTGTGGACAGGACCAGTATGAGCTGCTGTGCCCAGTAAGGTTCCCGTGGAGATTCCGTGGACTGCTGTAGACGGCTTCTCCGTCCCCTCATCTGCAGGAGGGTGGGCCTGCAGCATGTGTTTCGTTGGTAGAACTCAAAAAGCAAAAACCGTTACTCGACGATTTTGTCCTGTGTTGAACTCGAAATTCAACATAATAATTTCAATACAAAAAGTATACTTGCTCCGTCCAAGAGGGAACTTCTCGTAGCAGGTAGCACGTACCATCGCTACTACTGATGTATGACATCTACAACAGCACAGCTTATCCAGCAGCAAAACAGCAGCAGCAGTAGGACACACGAGTCGCTGTACGCTCGGCTGGTGTGTGAACTCTTGGTACATGTTTTTCCTGGTCCCGAACTCATAATTTGGAGACAGAAAAATGAGCTTCTAGCAGTGCCAGTCCAGGTCAGCGTCGCTGTACGCTCGGCTGGTGTGTAAACCTTTCGTACATGTGTTTCCTGGTCCCGAACTCATAATTTTAATTTCAATCTGACGTGTGTCCAGCAGAGCTTCTAGCAGTGCCACCCACTACTACTACTGCTGTACGAAAAGTATGCACTCTACTTGTCCTGTCCAAGAGAGAAATTATCGCAGCAGGTGCCACCACTACTACTATACTACTGCTGTACACCAACAGCAGGTGCCACCACTACTACTACTGCTGTACACCAACTATACTACTGCTGTATACCAACTACACAGCAGATACTCTCCTGCTTCTCCGCCCCCCCATCGGCAGGAGTGTGGGCCTGCAGCATGTCTCGGGGACATGGTGAACGCTCGTTGCTATCGTTTTGTGTGTGCGCGTCCACAGAGCCATGTGTTGTTGGTTGGGTGTTTTTTCAACATGGCCCAGCACCAACATGTGCCTACACACGTTGCCACACCTAGCTCGAGCTGCTGTGAACGATTTACCACCGCACCAGCACCAGGAGGTCTGTTTTTGTGTGTGCGCGTCCACAGAGCCCGCCGGGACTGGAATTGGTGCGGTGTGCGTCGAGGGCGGTGGTCAAACGTTGCCCAAAAAAATGTTGAATCACACACACACATACACGCCTCACCACACACACACACATACAGAGAAACTCAAAACAAGGCACCCCACGCTCGTATCCGAGCCAGGCCCACCCTCCTGCTGATGAGGGGACTGAGAAGCAGGAGAGTATCTGCTGTATAATAGTTGTTGTACAGCAGTAATTGGTGGTAATGAGGCGCGACCTCAGCAATACCTGCAGTAGTCATATCTGCGATGCATCATGCACAAAACATTTATTTGATTTGTGCTGAACCAACACGAACGAACATCTACTGCTGCTGCTGCTGTACCTACTACCTATACGCCGTCGTTGGTGAATCTCATAACCGTAAATATTCTTGGCATCATATCCTGCTCTTGAAAAACACAGACAGCACAGCAGTACGGACACACCTGAAACAAATACCAGGTACTGGATTTTGTCGTGTGTATCCTGGTATTTCCACCTCGAAATCCGGCATAGTAATTTGAAGACGAAAATATGTACTACTGCTGTGTGACCACGGAACTGGCTGTCGACGGGTGGAAAGAACAAGACGACAAATAGACATACACCTGATATTTTTCCGTTTTTTTTTTTTTTTCCAACAGCAAGTGTTTTCTGGTTGAATTCGGCATAATTAATTTGAGCACGAAAAATCTGCATCTGAAAATATTTGTCCAACAGAAGACGCTTCTTTCTCGTAGCAGGTGCCACCACTACTTGCTTGTACTGATGTACGACATCTACATACAGCAGCTGTGTTTCTCCAGCAACAAAAACAGCAGCATCAGCAGTAGCAGTGGGACGCACGAGGCCAGGGTCAGCGTCGATGTACGCTCGGCGGCTCGGCTTGTCAATCTAACCCTTGAACCCTTTGTACACATCTACAGCAGCAGAAGTGTTTCTCCAGCAACAAAACAGCAGCAGCAGTAGCAGTAGGACACACGACGCCAGGGTCAGCGTCGCTGTACGCTCGGCGTGTCAATCTCACCCCTTGAACCCTTTGTACACGTACTCGATTTTGTCCTGTGTTGGTTTTGAACTCGAAATTCGGCATAATAATTTCAAGACGAAAAATCTGCACTCGACGTGCTCTGTCCAAGAGAGAACTTCTCGTAGCAGGTAGCAGGTGCCACCGCTACTACTGATGATGTACGGCATCTACAGCAGAGCTTCTCCAGCAGCAAAACAGCAGCAGCAGTAGGACACACGAGGCCAGGTCAGCGTCGCTGTACGCTCGGCTTGTGTGTGAACCCTTATTTGTACATGTGTTTCCTGGTCCCGAACTCATAATTTGAAGACGAAAAATCTACAATCTGACGTGTGTCCAGCAGAGCGCAAAATAATTTCAAGACGAAAAATCTGCACTCGACGTGCTCTGTCCAAGAGAGAACTTCTCGTAGCAGGTAGCAGGTGCCACCGCTACTACAGATGATGTACGACATCTACAGCAGAGCTTCTCCAGCAGCAAAACAGCAGCAGCAGCAGGACACACGAGGCCAGGTCAGCGTCGCTGTACGCTCGGATTGTGTGTGAACCCTTCGTACATGTGTTTCCTGGTCCCGAACTCATAATTTGTAAGACGAAAAATCTACAATCTGACGTGTGTCCAGCAGAGCTTCTTCTAGCAGTGCCACACTACTACTACTGCTGTACAACAACTATTATACAGCAGATACTCTCCTGCTTCTCAGTCCCCTCATCAGCAGGAGGATGGGCCTGCAGCATGTCTCGGGGACATGACCCGAACGCTCGTTGCTGTGGACAGACACAGTCTGCCTACCTACGAGTACTCGTAGAGCTAGCTGGGTTTCAAAATATAATGTGTTGTTGGTTCTGTGTTTTTTCAACATGGCCCAGCACCAACATGTGCCTACACACGTTGCCACACCTAACTCGAGCTGCTGTGAACGACTTACCACCGCACCAGCACCAGGAGGTCTGTTTTGTGTGTGCGCGTCCACAGAGCCCGCCGGGACTGGAATTGGTGCGGTGTGGGTCGAGGGCGGTGGTCAAACGTTGCCCAAAAAAATGTTGAATCACACACACATACACGCTCACCACACACACACACACACATACAGAGAAACTCAAAACAAGGCACCCCACGCTCGTATCCGAGCCGCTATGAAGAGGCTTTTTTTTTCTTGGAAAATTCCAAGAAAAAAAAGGCTCGCCCGCTTTTAGCGCGCTTCGCGCGCCTCATTACAAGTAAGTATACCAGTAAGTACTAGTCTATATATAGCAGTATTTCGTCCATTGATTGGAAGTGTTCGTACTGCTGCTTCTTCTGCGAGACTCAGTACTCGCAGTAGTGAAATACCCTCAATATGCCCAGTATACTTCGAGTATGAAGTATACTTCAACCGTTTGTGCACCGTGTCGACAAGTCTCAGGCCCAGCGTTCGGCACAAAACACACCCAGATAGTCCCACACGAGTGGGAGTTGGAGCAAACTACTGTCGCTGGAGACAACTTGAGCACCCAAAGCAGTCTGCCAGTATTTCGATACCAGGTAAAATATTATGCATGACTGCGAATGCTCTCAGTATCTCGAGGTTCTGTACTGGGCATATATTGCGTTTGCCCCAAGTATTTATGTCGTGTTTCGATACTACTGCGGGTACATACTTTAAGCAAAACCTGTATTCTCGGGGTTCGGTACTGCTCCCACTCTCATTGCTCTCAGTATTTGGGCATTTTCTCAGTACTCGCAGTAGTTTTGCCGCCAGTGCTCCAATACTCTCAGTACTCGGACTACGATTTGTTCTCGAGCATTCACCTGTGAAACCTTGATATTATACCCTGAGCACCAAGAAACACTTATTTTGGGGGAACATATATATTGTAGTACCAGTATGTATGTATGTGCTGCACCTTATTACTCAGCCAGTCACAAAGCATTATGGCGCAACCTCGACCTCGCGCAACTTTTATGTATACTTACGAATTAATCGCCGCGAGTCAGCTGGATCAATATATCTCAACTTACCGATACCCTATTATTATATATTATTATAGTAATGATCCCACACTAATTCCGCGAACAGTAATAATAGCCGGCGTCCCCGGTGGCTTGGTAGGTGGTCCGCGTGCCTGTCAAGATCAATTTCGTGGGTTCAAGTCTCACCGAGTGCATGCTCATAGGGACTTTTTCTTGCGTGAGCTAGCTACATTCGATGAAAATCGACGAGCAGTGGGAATGCTGAACCCTATGCGCGACAAAAAATGAGCCATGCACACTATTTGCCTTTTTTTGTGGTGCACCGCGGTATGGGTTACGGTTGCTTCTACGGGAACTCACGGCGGTGCCCAGGGTGCTCCATGGCAAATTTTCGGCAGCCATGGCTCTCCATGACACGCCACGGCAAACCCACGGCCTACCGCGGGACACCTTGGTTCCCCCCACAGCGAACCAGGGCATGGCTCCCATGGGGACACCGCGCCTACCCCTCATGGCTATCTCCATGGTATAACTCGGCATCACCACGTAACACCGTGGTACACCGTGGAGATACCCGTGTTGATGAGCGTGCGTGTCATCATGGAGGTAGGCACGGTCATCGACGCGGAGACCACCGTGGCCGTAACCGTGGCGTCCCCCACGGTCATCGACGCGAAGACCACCGTGGGCGTAACAGTGGCGTAACCGTGGCGTCCCCCACGGTTTCCCGTGAAGATCCCCACGGTGACCATCGCGGGTGTGACCGTGGAGACCTCCATGGCGACTTCCACGGCGACCACCGTGGGCGTAACCGTGGCGTTGCCCCATGGTGCACAGTGGACCCTTACCGTATGGGTGTCCACGGTTACGCCCACGGTAACCACCAGGGGGGTGTATCGGTGGGCCTAACAGTGGCGATATCCATGGCGATTTCCATAAGGGTTGGAAACTCCACGGCTCCCACGGCGATCAACCATACTTGTCGCTGCCAACAATAAACGTACTTACCCCTTCGAGCTCGTCAGCTCTATTTGGCGACTAAAGTTACACACCACACATACGACCAGTTTCGGAACATATATATATGAGGTGCAAGACGTGCACATATGGCATATCCCACTCCCATTTTAAGGAACAAACACTTTATCGGCAAGTTCGACATTGTTCATTGTAATGTGGTTTTTGTCATGAACATTCTAACTTTGGGGGTGAATTAGTAGCTATAGACGGCGCGAAGTAACTGCCGACAAAGCGGGCTTGTTTATCACTCACGAAACAAATGTTGTGTCCAGCGTGCGAAGAGCATTTCGACCGAACAATGAAATCTTGTGGGTGAATTAGTAGCTATAGACGGCGCGAAGTAACTGCCGACGAAGCGCGCTTGTTTATCACTCACGAAACAAATGTCGTGTTCAACGTGCGAAGAGCATTTCGACCGAACAATGAAATCAGCTTTTAATGCCGTGCTTGACCGCTAACATGTGAATGAAGGAGCGTACCAAGCACTCCATGGTGTGTGTCGCACCGATTTTTATTGAACATCTGCCAGTTGCACCCACCTACCGTTTGACAGCTTTTCTCGACCAACTACTCACCAATATTTAACGCCTACAACATGACTTAAAGCACATCTCAACATATTCAGAATAGCTTCGTCGGTGCAAGGAATTCGACGAATACTTCATAGGATTGCAACGAAGTAAGACACCATCCGCACTCAGAAATATGATTCGCTCTTCCCACATTCCTCCTACCCAGCAAACCGTAATCCCTTGTCAAAGAGGACTGTAAGGCCCCCAACCTAATCATTTTACCCCAAAGCGCTATCTCAATCATTTATTCTCCAAGGCCATGCTGTAATCTGTTTATACTGACGGGGCGTCATAGAATTTTGAACAACACTTTGCGCAGGTAACTAAACACCGAATCAAGTATCGTTTTGTAGCTCCTTGCACTACCCTGTAATTAAGGCTCCCTGACGCTCAACGACTTCGACGAAGAGCACATGAGACTCCGCGACAGTAGGACATCAATGGCAGCCAATGAAATATAATTCGCTATTCCGACAAATCTCCTACCCAGCAAACCTTAATCTCATTTTACCCCAAAGCGCTATCTTCTATTGTGCAAGGCCATGCTGTCATCTGTTTATCCTGACGGGGCATCTCAGAATTTTAAAAAACACTTTCGAAAGTAAAATTAACACCGAATCAAGTATCGGTTTGTAGGAACTCCTTGCACTGCCCTGTATTTAACGCTACCTGACGCTAAACGACTTCGACGAAGAGCACACACTAGACTCCTTAACAGTAGGACATCAACGGCAATCAATAAAAAATAATTCGCTGTTTTGCACCTTCCTATCCAGCAAACCCTTGTCGAAGAGGACTGTAAGGCCCCCAACACAATCATTTTACCCCAAAGCGCTATCTTCTATTCTTCAAGGCCATGCTGTCATCTGTTTATCCTGACGGAGTCATAGAATTTTAAACAACACTTCCCTCAGGTAACTAAACACCGAATCAATTATCGGTTTGTAGGAACTCCTCGCACTGCCCTGTATTTTATGCCCCCCGACGCTCAACGACTTCGACGAAGAGCACACTAGACTCCGTAACAGTAGGACACCAATGGCATTCAATGAAATATAATTCGCTGTTTTGCAGCTCTTTCCTGTCCAGCAAAACATAATCCCTTGTCGAAGAGGACTGCAAGGGCCCTAACATTATCATTTTACCCCTAAGCGCTATCTTCTATTCTCCAAGGCCGCGCTGTCATCTGTTTATCCCGACGGGGCGTCATAGAATTTTAAACAATGGGAAAGAAACACCGGTTTCATGGAACTCCTTGCACCGCCCCGTATTTAACGCTCCCTGACGCTCAACGACTTCGACGAAGAGCACATGAGACTCCGTAACAGTACGACATAATCCGCAGCCAATAAAATATAATTCGTGATTTTCTAGCGTTACCTCTTTTGAATGCACGGCGTAGGCCGAGGTTGTCTCGAGCCTTTCATACAGTCAAAAACAAAATTCTCCAATGTTACTTCGCTAAAACCTACTATTTCAAGCCTTCCTGTGCCATTGGTGACTTAAACTCCGTACCAAACGACCCGTTGGCAAAAATCAACATTTCCTCTTGGAGCGTTTTAACGGAATCCCTCCGTGACTTCGTATACAAGGTCTTCCTCGTCCGCTTTGAGGCCGACGCAGATCCGCGCGAAGTCGTACCATCTGTGTTCGAAAGAGTTTGGCGTGTGCATCAACGAGGTGTTACAATAATATTCCTTACAAATACGTACATTTCAGTCAGAATGTTCAACAGCGGATTCAGAGTGCATTCCGCACAATAATCGCAATAAAAAATAAAATTCCTTTCAGTCACCTCGCCACCGACGTTGGGCTGATGTGCTTCATTCCTCGGTAGGTCTCTCCAATCCGAGGGTTCCCACGTTTTCCACTCGCGTCCCTAACATCCTCGAATGCTTTGAGCGTGGCAAAGAGATGTCCCACTGTCGGCCGCAAGGTGTGCTGCATGCCGTCGGCATGCTCTTGAAGGATGTTTACACACATCTCGCCGACTACCAGGCAGGAAACACAGCATATTGTCGCGGGGTGACGGAAGAAGACCCATTTGTGGACTAATCGTCTTTGTAGATTAAGAGCATGCTACCTGGAATTGCTGATCCCGGAAACCAAAAACGCACGGTACCCCCTACAACGCGCTGGACTGTTTGCCGCTATGCGGAAACAATGGACACGTCTTTGTTCCCGCCGTCAACCTTATATAAGCGCTTATTTTGGCGTTTGTAGTTTTGTTTTTTTTCCTTTTTTTCACCAACATCCCCGGCGTCACTGCATATATCGCGAAATACGTTACTTGTTGAGGTGGTGACGTTACGGGCATGTTCGAATAAACTACTGTTGGAAAAGATGTATTCATATATCAAAGAACTTGAATGCTCTCTCCTCCAAAAAAACTTTTATGTACACAGAGCGTTTCCCTCACATTCATGTCCACAGCTTCTCTGGTCATCTGTATAGTAGCGGCCGTCCTCTTCGTACCACCCGTCGCGCAGATGGCCATGTGTCGACTCCGCAACGATACCATAAAAGAATGAGGTAGGACAACAATTACGCCATCATATGTAATTAATCTCTCGCTGTTGCAGTGTTGTCGTGCGGGTGCCTGTATACATGTGTAAGCGACAAGAGCAAGGTACAAACATATTTGGGGAATAAAGGCTTCCTGTGTCGCAAATCTTACAACCTTTACGACCGAAATTATACGCCAAGGTCACTTAATGGCAGCAAAAAGGGGGGACTCAACTGGTTTTCTGTTGTTGCGTTATTTCCGCGAGACTTTACCATGCGCGCCTTTAATAATGCAGTACTTTCAAAATCTTGTTTGGCGAGCGTGCATCGGAAAGTCAAATTTCCCCACCAAAACCTCAATTAAATGAATCCGAATTTGTCTGCGGCTGACAGCGGGGCCCGAAACTAGGTGGCAACAGTTACTAGAAGACCGCCGAATTAAGCAGCGGCAGGGGAAGAGACCAGCACGCCAAGGGCTATTTTTCTGCGGCTGACAGCGGGGCCCGAAACTAGGTGGCAACAGTTACTAGAAGACCGCCGAATTAAGCAGCGGCAGGGAAGAGACCAGCACGCCAAGCCTTGGCGTGCTGGTCTCTTCCCCTGCCGCTGCTTAATTCGGCGGTCTTCTAGTAACTGTTGCCACCTAGTTTCAGGCCCCGCTGTCAGCCGCAGACAAATAGCCCTTGGCGTGCTGGTCTCTTCCCCTGCCGTGCTTAATTCGGCGGTCTTCTAGTAACTGTTGCCACCTAGTTTCGGGCCCCGCTGTCAGCCGCAGACAAATTCGGATTCATTTAATTGAGGTTTTGGTGGGGAAATTTGACTTTCCGATGCACGCTCGCCAAACAAGATTTTGAAAGTACTGCATTATTAAAGGCGCGCATGGTAAAGACCAACAAGTTGTGACTGCCAAAACTCAAGTAGCAATAAACTCGCCCAACGAATACCGGAGAGGGGGGGGGGGGTAAGAGAACGGAATGGATGCTTTAGTGCGCGAAAGCAGTGAGACATAAAATAAAACAGGGAAGCACCCGGCGGAAAGTAGAACATGCCTGTCCCAGCACCAACTGGTGCTGCTGGTTCCGACGTTCTCTACCTTAGTCTACACATGCGGGCCTCGTTTCGTTTTGTCGAACCGTCCGAGCATATTTGTCCAAAGAGCGTTTGTAACGGCAGACAGGGTATCGCAGTAACAGGCGGGACGCTACCTTTAGGGTGGTTTGGGCTTTCATTTGCCTGCTATACTGCTCAGTATTACTTTTCTTGTTCGTGACTAGTGGTGGTTTCTTTTCTTCTATCTTCTCAAGTGCCTCCCGGATGCACTGCGGGGGTGGGGGAAGGGGGTTGTTGATGGTATCGCCACACACAAACACTGGTTGTGCCGGGTGTCGTCGGGTAAAATAATCGGTTTGAATTTGAAGAACGAAACAAGACAACACCAATACCAACCAGTTTACGCGCCAAAAAGAGAACCGACTCAACTGCTTTCGTTGTGAAAGCGGATGCCTTCCAAACTTGGCCTTTCACGAGGCGGTGTCATGTCCCTAGGCCTTCTCGCCATCCTTTCGTCAATTCTTGTGTTGGACATTTTGAAGCGGCTTGCTGTCAGACGGCGACAGATGACATCGACAATCTCCTATCTTTTAGTATCGACAACAAGTTTCAATTTCAATAGAATACCCGACATCGTTCCGTACACATATATATGCAGTCTGAGATACACTGAGCTCTTTATATTCAGCGCTTGCCTCTTTTGCTTATTGTTCATGTCTTGAGTACACCTAAAGTTTTTCAAGTTTGGGGTTCTTATTTTGCACAGGTGTGTACAAGACTTGATGGCAACCAAATGAGTCGACTCAACTGTTGGAAGTATCCACTCCTTTGGTATGGACTCGAGCTTCGCGCAGGTGCTGTCCTGCTTTCCTTCCACCCCGCCCAGTGTCCATCCCTATTCTTTCTGCGCGTTTGGTCGCGGCTCGCTTCCAGACGTGACAAATTAAAGAACGACAATTTTGGGCGATTATTGAGCGTCGACAATAACTAGTCTCATTTTTGCAAAAATTGATCACATTCCGCCATGTTGTCCGCATATGAAGACGTGTAGCGATACGCGGAACAATTTGTTCAGGGCATAATAAACTTTGCTTTGCCGATACATGTATTTACATGTGCACTTCATCGACAGCAATTTTTGTTCCAGCCCCGATTATTAGTGTTTTGTGACAAGACATGGAAAAGCTATTGCTCACGAGTTTTTGTAACTCGGAGGTACATATGTGCGCACGTCACTTGGTGTCCAAACAAAAAGAGGCGTGTAACCGGAACAGAAGGAGCCGACTCCTACTGCCGTAGTCACTGGTGTTTGTGAAAAATGTTCGGTCTTGACGGGGTTTTGCCCTGCCGCGCGGCCTCTTCGCCGTACGTGCGTCCATATCTTCCCGATAAGTTTCCTCGCGCATCGCTATTAGACGTATACAATTACAGAACGACAACTTGAAGCGATTGTTGAGTGTCGACAATAACCCGGCTTACTTTGGCAAAAATTGATTACCTGTCTGCCATGTTATAGACGTACAAAGACGAGTAGCAAAACGCAAGATACTTTTCTCACTTCATGACCATATTTGTTCTATCATCACATGTAGTTACATTACATTACGCCGAGATTTATTTCCCCGCCTTGATTATTAGTGTCTTGTGTGTAAGACAAGAAAATGTATACCTCACAAATTGTCGTCTTTTGAGCGCACATATTTTGCACAATGGTGCGTACGTCAATTGATGTCGAACGGACAGAAGTAACCAGAAAAAAGGAGGCTACTTAACTGCTCCCGAAGTCGTCGGTGCCTGTGAAAATTTGTCGGTGTTGACGGGGTGGTGTCCTCCGCCGCTGCCTCTTTGATATTGATTGTCCATCCCCTCTCGCGAAGTTTGCTCGCGCCTCGCTGTCGGACGTCGACAAAAGAAACATACAGATATATTTTTAGATCGTGTTGCACTGATCATGGATTTTGATCGTCATATTTGATCGTAAGTCTGCCATCACGTCCGCGAAGAAACCCATCGACGTTGGATACAAGCGTAAATTTACGCCATGAGCATCGATACGTGAATCCGGTGTCTACCGCCTGCTGGTACCTTTTATAAACTCCGCTGCTCTCGTTACCGTTGTGCAACTATGTTTTGATGATCCAACCCACAAAATTCAACATACGGTAACAGTCGTTGTAGTAGCTTTTACGGCATATGAACGTTCGATATTATCCGTGTTCATTTGTGCGCCAGATGAAGAAAAGCCGACACAGTAACCGCTTTGGTTCTTTATTCCTTTAATCAACAGACTTACTTTTGTCATAACTTGCACCCCAAGGAAGGCGGACACTGCTGTAACCGCTTTGTTTTTTTTGTCGTTTGATGGACACTATTAGCTTGCTTGGTAAAAATTCAACAACCAATACCATATAACACGTGTAATGCAAATTTAGAGTGCGGGCCCATCGGTAATAAGACATCAAGGGCGAGTACCGCACGTGATCGACAGTTGGCATCAACTTATTTTTAATGCAGACAGCCTAAGGGTTGATTGATGCTTCGTATTTCGGCGGGTGTTCAGTGAAAAAAAAAAACACCGTGAACAAGTTCTGTTTGCATAGTTCAAAGGAATAATGCACAAATGTGTGCGTTATTAACGCGATCGCCTTGCCATATACTCATTACAAGGCAGCAAAAGTACAACATATGTACACATTCATGAGGTCGACACTCACCACCGACACTCACCTTCGCCTGTAGAAGCCCTAGCATTGGCGGATGCCGCGTGGACAGCGTCCATGGTTTTGCCTGTGTGTGTTACGTATGATTCGACGGCGCTAGAGTGGAATATCGGGACAACAACTTCAACATCGCAAGTTAATTATATTATTCCCACCAAAAGTGAGGACAAAGGATTGAGTATTGATTCGTTGCTTAAGAGTTCTTTACGGGTAAACAATAGCGTTGACAGACGGGATAATCGCATCTTGCAGTCTGGTGGATGACCTATACCCTTGCCTTTTACTCTTCAACTCCGCGTCGAAGATCCATCACTGTATCTGCCAATACAAAAGTACGAAGCATAAACACAACAACCACAAACAATAACAACGAAACTCTCGATAACTAGATGTTGCAGCGTGAGCACAGAAGTAGAGTTGTACGGGTTAGTTCGTGTTTAGTTTTGGAAACCTACCCGTATGTCTGGTTGCGATTTTGAGATAATATATAATCTCTTCCGCTATACCAAAAAATGCAACATGTGTGCTATCAAAAATAAAATTTGCGGCATGAGGTAGTCAAATCACGTACGAATTTTACAGCTCGCTCTTCCTTCACCCTTTATGCCATCTCCCCGCAAATATGTGCGCAATAACATAAGACCGGGGCGCTGCATGCAATGATTATAAAAACCAAACATCGCTTCACTTCCCGCTAAATCCAAGTCTGGTGGCAAAGGAGACATCAGGATCTGGAGACGTCTTCCTCAAGACACGCTCGAAACAAAGAACGCCAGCACCTGCCACTATCTTTAGTCAATACCACGTGATCGACAGTTGGTAATTCAAGATGACCACAGGCAGCCATGGGATAAGGTTTCGCTGCATGAAACGGTCTCAAAAAAGCGACGAAATGGCCGCACAGCAAGAACATCAGGAAGGAACGTCCAACTAATGGGCGTTTTTGTGTTATATGCAGGGTTGGGACCAGTACATTCATAAATATCCAATAACTTCTAGCACCGCACGCACTTCTTACGTACCACAGCGACGGGACTGGGGTGACACACATGGGCCAATTGTTGCTGTTGATTTCGCTATCGTGGCTTCATGCGAGTTAACCTTGTGAGAAATCTACTCCGTTGGCCATGCTCGACACTTACATTGCGGTAGTTCTTTTGTTGGGCAAATATTTCGCGCAGTACACTGAAAAAATATTGTGTGTAAGAACATCCACGGCAGTATCCGTAGATGTTCCCAAATTTTCGTGTCGGTTTGTTTGTGTTTGATTTTGAAACAATTAAAAAAAAATATCTGCGCAGTATCGTATTCCAGAGTTGATGAACATGGATCCACACCGACCAAAAAAAAAATTGTTAAGTCAATAGATAGTGTAAGTTTGAGTTCATTAGTGCTGCCACTTAAAAAAATCAATCCGGGCTTGACTGTAAATCAATGAATGTCGCTATTATTGAGCAAAAGCGTTGTGTGGGCGGGTGGGTATTGCCGTACGTAAACAACAACTTCAACCAACGTCGTCCCTCAAAGCAAAAAACCCTTGCATAACTCAATAATAACCTGTGCATATCTACGCGTAAATAGTGTAAATTATTCATGACACGCAAATCAACGCCAATCTTGGAATCCACAGTTTTCATATAATAAGAAATCCTAGACAAGCAAATCAACGCGAATCTTCGACAGGTGCAACCGAAAAGTGGCCATTTCCATAAACACAATACTCATGTCCAATAGAACGATTAAAACGTCTACATTGCTTGCATTTTACCAACGACCTAGTTGGATCTTATGGAAATATCGTTTATACGATGTCTCATATGTGCCGGCACCGGCCAAAACAAGAAGAACGACGTCGGCCAAACGCATACCGTGACAACTTCGGTAAATCGGAGGTTGACGTGTGGACAAACTTGTATTGATATTTATCGCAAGTTGTTGAGGCCCAAGTCGTTGACAGATTCATCAAACATCTTCAGTACAATCCACTACACCACATTCCCTGACCCTTTGAAGGCAATTGTTGACCGTCAACATGCATCAATATAAATCTCAGACGGAACCCTCGAAAAAAGTGGACAGTACATCCACAGCACCGTGCCAGTAAATGGTTATGGCATACCACTTGGAAAAGTACATTTTTTATTAAGCTAACCATTGCTGAACGTACTTCCTTGCCGATGTCCAAGCCGGCGTTTTGCTTTCTAGTTCTTGAAATCTTGTACAGCACGTATGATATCGGGGCGTTTAGACCAGCAGCCATCGCAAACAGATGGCGAAAACACTCCAGCAGTTGCACCAATCCTTACTATATATACGCCAATAAACAGACCTCAATATTGGCAGATCCAACCGGTGATGGTGTATCAATTGCTTTTTGCGTCAGCACCAATCCTTCAAGAGGGACGTACTGTGAACTAAACAAGTTATGGCTGAAGTTGGTGTTTCTTTTGTGTATAACATAGACAACAATCCAGCTTGACAATCAAAGCCAGACGACGACAATGGTTTGACAATGCTTTCAATCGCTAGGCTCGGGCTGTAAACGTAGATGAGTTGTAATTTCTCCATCTAATACTTCCTCCGCGACGTAGTTCTGGAACGTTTAAGTGTACGCAGTTGTATAATTTATATCGCAGCCGATACGTTTAGAGAACTCACGAGTTAGAATTAATAAAAACCGGAAACACGCGGAATCCTTACAAAACAAGAAAGCAGTACCGGGGATATACATAACGCTCGACAGCGATGTTAGATACTATCCATTCTGCTGTATTTATGGAGGAGCTGCATGAAGTCTGATTGTAAATGTAGAATTGTTGCAGCATGGATGGCAATTAGATCACTTTTTCTTACGTATTCAACCCGGGTGCAAGCACGAAGATAGCTTTACTCGTTGTGGGCCGCGATTGAAATCAAGTACGGTTTGACTATTCAATAGCTTCTGCTAGCGACATTGGCCACCGATGGATTCGGCTTTACAATTTGACAAGCGCGTTTCCAAATACCGTCGACGAAAAAACTGTGGGCTTCTTCCGGTGATTTTGGACAGGGCACTATTGAATTCACCATAATCATGTCTCCTTTGTCATGTTAGTGGGATGTTTCTCGGTGAATACACATCGGCGTCCCCGGGCGACAGAAGAGGGGACAGAGAACTAAACGCTCAAGAAACATGGCGCAGGTAAACGTTGCTTGTTAAACCCCAACCACGGGCGATTTCTCCCCCAACTTGGGTGCACGCCTCGGCCACACTAATATGCGCATCTAGGTGGCTGGATCATTAACGCTCGTCTCAAAAAACTACACAAGAAAATTACACGGGCATCAGCGGGAGTTGAACCAAATAAATCGCACCACAGGTCGGTGTTAACGGCTCCGTCGGCCTCCCCTTTTGTCAAGTGATATGTGGATAATAATTTGGCGAACTTTTCGCGTCGAATCAACTATTTGCCGCCGATAACTATGCTTGCGTTTAACATGACAAAGTGCGAGGACACGACGCGGATCCGAACACAATTGTCAAGCTGAAAAAACTACATGTCCCCACACACACAATGTAAAACACTCCTTCACCTGGGGGCGGAAGGAGAAGTTGGACTGACGGCCGTCAATTGGGAACTTTTTTACGCGGACCTGCGCGCGTCTGATTACGCGGTGTCTAGCGGTCTGGCGCGGTCGGCCCCCGGGAACACTTTGACGAGAAGGGTGTATCGCCTGGAATAGAATAAAGAGGGGTTTAAGACATGAGAGGTTGAAAATGTCATATCATCAGTGCTTCAGATTTGTACTCATTGATCTCAAAATCGAATAACCCTACTCATACCGTCCGATTATGCAGAATCCGTACGGAAAGTTTTGTATTTTAGAATACAATTGACCCAAGTCGTCGGATTTTGGCCCAGAATCCGACCACCAGTGTCATAATATTTCAAAATCGAAAAATGGCATCCTCTCTAAATTAAACATAGTATCCACGTCATCAAACAGCAGCGGAACGATCGAAAAGTTCGGTTGTGGTACAGCTGTGTGGTACAGCTGTATAGCAACGTTGCTTCGAGCCCGACGCGCGGACGGCGCGTCCCTCCGTGTCCAGACTAGAGGCGGCCGGCGCGGGCTCGGGCCTCGTGGCCAAGAGAAGAGCACTCGGCAGGCATATCCGTGGATACGTACTCGTAGACTACACCGTAGCTGTACAGCAGCAGCAGCAGTCAAGTAGCAAAATGAAACACAAAATACCAAGACAGGTAGACTCTAGCGCACTCGCCACATCTCTTCGCCAACAGACTAGAGACAGTCAACCTGGACTCGGCCGCTTGGGCCCTACATGCAGGGAAGCGCACCTAGCGCGTCTCTTGGCGGCGCGAAATCACAAAAACAGAAGTTCGTCTAAGCGTTTCCTTGAATATTTGCACCCACAATAAATCTCCATTTTCCGCGTAGAAAAAATCCGTCTTCATATCTAAAAATAGGATTTGCACCTAAACTCAGCAATACGCTCGACGACGACCCTCCACCAAAGCTAAAGGTAGTACACGTGCGCGAAAGAGGACTCCGACAACCGCCATCGCGGCCGAAATCGAGGACCAGCACGAAAAGCCGGGTTAAACGAGATGTCGAAGGTCAGAAAGGCATTCAACATGAAGAAATCCGCGTGCAAAACGCATACAAACTTCATAAACCCAAACAAAAACCTCCACACTCATCGGGAGCCGTCACCAAAAAAAAAATCGCGGAACCATTGATATCCGAGGTCTTCTGCCGGCACTTCCGCGCCTGCCGACGCAGTACTACCGCTAACACCATATACGTACGTGTTAAAATCCCCACAAAGCAGACCTATGAAGGCGCCTTTCCGCGCATCGTTCGTCTGCGGTTTAAGCTCATGCACGCATTCTTTTCTCACGATGAACTACCCTTGTGGCCGCAAAAAAGAACGCCATTCCGAGCGTTGACAGTTTCGTAACACGCGAAGGACACAGCGCCATCGAACTAGTTTCGTACTTTCCCCCGAGGAACTGCGCGTTCTCACCCCACTGGCGTGAACGCCACACCGTTTAACAAACATGCACATCAATGTTGCGTGGTCATCAACGCTCGTATCGTACTAGAAATATGTCAGGCATCTACATCCAAAGACTGCAGACAGCTATGCACTCATCTGGGACCGTAACCAAAAAACAAACAGGGGAACCATTAATATCCGAGGGGTTTTGCAAGCACTTCCGCACCGGCCGACGCATACCCGCCGCTACGACGTAAAGCTGCCACGAACATGTGGCATAATCCCACAGAGCAGAGCTCGCAAGGCGACTCAACGCGAAGCATCTGTTTGCGCTTTAATCGCATGCGCGGTTTATTGTTGCACGACTAATTACCCTTGTCCCTCATGAAAAGAACGCCATTCCGAAAGGTGACTACATGAAATTTAAACTCGCGAAGGAAACGGCGCCAGCGAATTCGTTCCGTGCTTTCCACCGAGGAAGAGCGCGTCATCACCCAACTCGCGTTAACGCCACACCGTCTCACAAATATGCACATCGAGGTAGCGCGATCATCAACTTATATATCGTACTAAAAATATATCGGGCATCAAGAACTGAAGACTGCAGCCAGGGTTGGAAAAACAAACGTACAACAGACCGAAAACAAACATACAACAGACCGATGTTGACGGCTTTATCGGCCGCGCCTATCGGCAGGTGACATGTGGTTATTTAGGCGAACGGCACATTTTCCCCCGAATGTACTATTTGCAGCCAACAAGTCTGTTGTCGTTTAACATGATAAGATGCAGGTACAATACGCGTATCCCAACAAAAATGTGAAGCCAAACAAACTCCGTGCCTCCACACAAACTGCAACACCCCTCACGGGAGGCGAAGCGAAAGGTTGTACGGGCCGCCGTCAAGTTGGTGCTTCCCTCGCGAACCTTAGAGCGTGCGCCTAGGCGATGTCTAGCGGTCTAGCGTGGTCGGCCCTCGGGTACACTTCGACGGGAAGGATGTCTCGGCTGTAATGGGACCGGGGGGGTGCAGGACAAGTGAGGTTGCGGGCGTCAAAGCATCAGGGTTTGGAGTCATACGGTTCGGTATTTACACAAGATCTGCAGCGGAGGAATGGGTGCAGATGGTCAAGCTCTGACGGGGGAACATGGCTGACGACCACAACAACCACCGCACAATCCGACCAAAAGAAGGAATCGGATTAACACCGAGACACAAGAATACGGTGGCCTGGGACTCTCCATCGAGGCTAAATAAAGAAACGTGCGCAATGATGACACCGATAATCTCGACCGCGGTCGATATCGAGGATCTGTACGAAAGGACAGTTGTTAAATGATATTTCGATGGTTAAAGGGGGATTCGAATTCAAACTAATCGGCGTGCTCAAGACACAGGAACATCCTCAAAACAAAGAACAACTATGCACTCATCTGGGACCGTAACCAAAAAAAATACAGGGGAACCATTAATATCAGAGGTGTTTCGCCAGCACTTTCGCACCGGCCGACACAGTGCCACCGCTACGGTGATAAGCCGCCACGAACATGTGGCATAGATAAACCCCACTAAGCAGAGCTAGCAAGGCGCGCCAACGCGAAGCATCCGTTTGCGCTTTGAGCGCGTGCGGGGTTTTTTCTTCCACGACTAATTTTACCCTTGTACCTAAAGAAAAGGACGCCATTCTGAGAGGTGACTCCATAATTTTGAAACTCGCGAAGGAGACGGCGCCAGCTAACTCGTCTCGTGCTTTCCCCCGAGGAACGGCGCGTTCTCACCCAACTCGCGTGAGCGCCACACCGTCTCACAAATATGCACATCGAGGTAGCGCGATCATCAACTTATGTATCGTACTATAAATATATCGCGCATCAAGAACTGAAGACTGCAGCCAGGGTTTGAAAAAACTAACGTACAACAGACCGATGTTGACGGCTTATCGGCCGCGCCTTTCGGCAGGTGACATGTGGTTATTACCTAGGCGAACGGCACATTTCCCCCCCGAATGTACTATTTGCAGCCAACAAGTCTGTTGTCGTTTAACATGATAAGATGCAGGTACAATACGCGTATCCCAACAAAAATGTGAAGCCAAACAAACTCCGTGCCTCCACACGAACTGCAACACTCCCTTACCGAGAGGCGAAGCGAAAGGTTGTACGGGCCGCCGTCAAGTTGGTGCTTCCTTCGCGAACCTTAGGACGTGCGCCTAGGCGATGTCTAGCGGGCTAGCGTGGTCGGCCCTCGGGTACACTTCGACGGGAAGGATGTCTCGGCTGTACTGTGACGGGGGGGTGAAGGACAAGTGAGGTTGCGAGCGTCAAAGCATCAGGGTTTGGAGTCATACGGTTCGGTATTTACACAAGATCTGCAGCGGAGGAATGGGTGCAGATGGTCAAGCTCTGACGGGGGAACATGGCTGACGACCACAACAACCACCGCACAATCCGACCAAAAGAAGGAATCGGATTAACACCGAGACACAAGAATACGGTGGCCTGGGACTCTCCATCAAGGCCAAATAAAGTAAACGTGCGCAATGATGACACCGATAATCTCGACCGCGGTCGATATCGAGGATCGGTACGAAAGGACAGGTTAAATGATATTTCGATGGTTAAAGGGGGATTCGACTTCAAAATAATCGGCGTGCTCAAGACATAGGAACATCCTCAAAACAAAGAACACCTATGCACTCATCTGGGACCGTAACCAAAAAACATACAGGGGAACCATTAATATCCGAGGTGTTTTGCCAGCACTTTCGCACCTGCCGACGCAGTGCTACCGCTACGGTGATAAGCTGCCACGAACATGTGGCTTAAACCCCACTAAGCAGAGCTAGCAAGGCGCGCCAACGCGAAGCATCCGTTTGCGCTTGGAGCGCATGCGGGGTTTTTTTCTTCCACGACTAATTTTACCCTTGTACCTCGAGAAAAGAACGCCATTCTCAGAGGTGACTCCATAATTTCGAAACTCGCGAAGGATACGACGCAAGCTAACTCGTCTCGTGCTTTCCCCCCGAGGAACGGCGCGTTCCCACCCAACTAGCGTGAACGCCAGACCGTCTCACAAATATGCACATCGAGGTAGCGCGATCATCAACTTATGTATCGTACTATAAATATATCGGGCATCAAGAACTGAAGACTGCAGCCACGGTTGGAAAAAACAAACGTACAACAGACCGATGTTGACGGCTTTATCGGCCGCGCCTTTCGGCGGGTGACATGTGGTTATTATCTATAGGCGAACGGCACATTTCCCCGAATGTACTATTTGCCGCCATCAATTGTGCTTTCGTTTAACATGATAAGATGCAGGTACAAGACGCGTATCCCAACTAAAATGTGAAGCCAAACAAGCACCATGTCTCCACACGAACTGGAACACTCCCTCACCCGGAGGCGAAGCGAAAGGTTGGACGGGCTGCCGTCAAGTTGGTGCTTCCTTCGCGAACCTGCGGGCGGGCGCCTGGGCGATGTCTAGCGGTCTAGCGTGGTCGGCCCTCGGGTACACTTCGAAGGGAAGGATGTCTCGCCTGTAATGGGACCGGGGGGGTGCAGGACAAGTGAGGTTGCGGGCGTCAAAGCATCTTGGATTTGAAGTCATACGGTTCGGTATTTACACAAGATCTGCAGCGGAGGAATGGGCGCAGATGGACGAGCGCTGACGGGGGAACATGGCTGACGACCGCGACTACCATCGCACAATCCGCCGAGAAAATGGAATAGGAATAACACCGAGACACAAGAATACGACTCTCCATCTAGGCTAAATAAAGTAAACGTGCGCAACGATGACACCGATAATCTCCATCGCGGTCGATATCGAGGATCGGTACGCAAGGACAGGTTAAATGATATTTTGAGGGATTCGACTTAAAATTAGTCGGCGTGCTCAAGACATAGGAACATCATCAAAACACAGAACACCTATGCACTCATCTGGGACCGTAACCAAACAATATACAGGGGAACCATTAATATCCGAGGGGTTTTGCCAGCACGTTCGCACCGGCCGACGGAGTGCTACCGCTACGACGATAAGCTGCCACGAACATGTGGCATAATCCCCACAGAGCAGAGCTAGCAAGGCGACTCAACGCGAAGCATCTGTTTGCGCTTTAGTGGCATGCGGGGTTTATTCTTCCACGACTAATTACCCTTTTACCTCAAGAAAAGGACGCCATTCTGAGAGGCGACTACATGAAATTTAAACCCGCGAAGGAGACGGCGCCAGCGAAGTCGTTTCGTGCTTTCCCCCGAGGAACGGCACGTTCTCACCCAACTCGCGTGAACGCCACACCGTCTCACAAGTATGCACATCGAGGTAGCGCGATCATCAACTCGTGTATCGTACTAGGAATATATCGGGCGTCAAGAACTGTACACTGCAGCCAGGGTTGGCAAAAACAAACGTACAACAGGCCGATGTTGAAGGTTTTATCGGCCGCGCCTATCGGCAGGTGACATGTGGTTATTACCTAGGCGAACGGCACATTTCCCCCCGAATGTACCATTTGCAGCCAACAAGTCTATCGTCGTTTAACATGATAAGGCAGCAGGTACAATACGCGTATCCCCACCAAAATGTGAAACCAAACAAACACCGTGCCTCGACACGAACTGCAACACTCCCTCACCGGGAGGCGAAGCGAAAGGCTGTACGGGCCGTCGTCAAGCTGGTGCTTCCTTCGCGAACCTTCGTGCGTGCGCCTGGGCGATGTCTAGCGGTCTAGCGTGGTCGGCCCTCGGGTACACTTCGACGGGAAGGATGTCTCGCCTGTAATGGGACCGGGGGGGTGCAGGACATGTGAGGTTGCGGGCGTCAAAGCATCAGGGTTTGGAGTCATACGGTTCGGTATTTACACAAGATCTGCAGCGGGGGAATGGGTGCAGATGGTCAAGCGCTGACGGGGGAACATGGCTGACGAGCACAACAACCATCGCACAATCCGCCGAGAAAATGAAATAAGATTATCACCGAGACACAGGAATACGGTCGATGAGGACCCTCCATCAAGGCAAAAAAAAGTAAACGTCCCCGAATGATGACACCGATAAACTCCATCGCGGGCGAGATCGAGGATGAGTACGAGAGGCCAGGCTAAATGTTATTTCGAGGGTTGAAGGGGGGATCCAACATATATTCAATCTGCTTGCTGAAGATATAGAAGCATCATCAAAACAAAGAACACCTCTGGTTTCATCGGGAGCCGGTATAAAAGAAAGTACGGCGGGACCATTAATATACGAGGGGTTTTGCCGGCACTTCCGCACCGGCCGACGCAGTGCGACCGCTATAACGATATGCTGCCACCAACTTGTGGCATAATCCCCCCAAAGCAGAGCTACCAAGGCGCCCGAACATAAAGCATATCTTGGCGCTATAATGTCATGAAGGCTTCATCTCCTCACGAGTACTTACCCTTGCGTCTCAACAAAAGAACGCCATTCTGAGAGGTGACTCCATAATTTCCAAGCACGCGAAGAACGCCGCGCCAGCGAACTTATTTATTGCTTCCCGTCGAGGAACGACGCCTTCCAACCAAACCGTTAGCCATGGGAATGGATTCGTGGTAGACGTAAAAAATTGTGCTTTCTGTTCGAGAATCCGTTTACAAATAAGGAGAAGATCAATTTTTGAAAGCCGTATGCCACCACCGTTTGTACTTGGTTGTCTACTACATTAACGTGTAGCACCGAGCACGTAATTACTCGACCAGGGAAAGGAAATTATTGATAATGTGCGACCGACACCTACTGGTAGTGTTTTCATCTGCAGATTTTAGCTCGTCCAATTTCTGGTGGAAATACGCCAGAAAATTCGTTTTTCTTATGTTCACTTCGTGTCTTCCTGTCTACTAGACTACTCTCGAAAATCTAAACCACTCGATCGTGGCGGAATGACTTTCCGCACACAGCAATGCAACCCACAACTGAATCCGACAAGTACACGACATGAAATCTGTTGCACGACTTCACCCTCGTTGGAAGAGTCAATTGTTGATGGGAAATTCTACAAGTAATATCCCTAGACGACAACAAAGGACGTCCAGTCTTCATGGTATCGGCCAAACGGTGCCAGACATGGAAGCGGCCGCGCTCCGAGCGATCGCCTTCACACCCGGTGTCGTCGCAGCATCGAAGAACATCTGTGATCGGGCCTTCATGCAGCTATAAGCGAGTTACCCCGAGCGTTCAGATGCGTGCGCCCCACTATTGTTGTCTAACCCTAAAACGACGGAGTAAAAAAAACTCTACCGTTCAACCCTGTCCGAAAATTTTGTAATGGTTTCATCATAAATGTCAAAACAGAGTCTCATCGGGGTTCCTGGCTTTTACCCGCCAGGAGATATAAGTCATTTTTAGTCATGGAGGAAGTGGTGTAAATGGAGTTTATAAGCCTTAAATGCATGTGGCGTTTGTTGCGTAACATGTTTAGTCTACATTTCACGACACATTAAGTAGGATTTTGGATGATGCCATACATACATTATTCCGAGGGGTTTAGGGGCTGTGTTCTTACGCACATTCAAAAACATAAAAACAAAACTTTCTTTTCTCCTTATTGATACAGCTCTAGTTCATCTTGAACCTAATACTTTCAGCAAAAAGTGGCATCGTTGGAAAGATACAGTCACTGGATTCAACAACAGCCCAACCGCGATTCGAGAAAAACCCCTTCGTGGCCGTGTGCCTGCTCAGTTGTGGAGATGCAAATACATTCCTTTCGAAATTGATCACGAAAAAAAAAGCCAAGAAATGAAATCATACCAAAGAAGTTATTGATTTCGGGCCACGGTAAAATACCTCGAACCCCTAACGCATTCCGGGAAATGCACGGCGACGGGCGTTGATGATGGGGCTGTGATGATGTTGGCGGTTGGTAGGTAGATCGGACCGACGTCACCAACAGACCCCGCCAGTATTTGTAACACTATTAGTGTATCACGAATAATTCGACTATCTCAAATTCGTGCTTGGTCTGCAGCTGCCTCACCTCCGAGGGGCAGGGACCAAATCGTGGAATACATCCTTCATTTTCTCGCAGGAGCTCGGAGGACAGACTGTTTGGCATGCACCGACAAATACGACGACAGTCTCCACAGCTGTCCGCCCGCGCGCTTCACCTATGCTCCACGTCCTGTGGCATAGTCGCTTCCGGAGCCCCATGACATTTCCCAGCTTGGACGTCAACGATACTCGGTGCATCCCCTTGGCGGCCCCTTCGACGACTTCTTCATCTAGTGTATTCGCTTGCGGCGTCGGCCCCGGAACGGCCCTGCGCAGATAAGCGTTTTGTGGAGAAAAAAGGCTTTCACGTGCCGGCGACCGGGATGACACCAAATAAGAAGCCAGGAGTCCCACGTGTCAACGCTCTTCCAACACACCACGGATAAACGTGCGATAATCTGCCCCGGCGTACGTCCGCCGAAGGTGATATCGAGGTGCAGCCTGAGGGAGAGCTGCGTGACCAGCGAGACCAGGGCATTAATACAGGAGGGAAAACAGGGCGACCCGGCGACAAACCTCCGCGATTCGTTCACAGGTCAGAGCTGGGTGAATCCTACAACACACAGGGTTGTACGACCGAAGAGCACCTTTGTTTATAGTCGAGGACTGCCTGCGCGTAATATAATGTGTATTATAGGGTTTCCCCGTATTTTTTACAAACAAAACGCCGTGAAAGAACGTCGCGGAGAACGTCGTCTCAGTTTCTAAAATATCGTCGTGAAGTTCGCCGTGACGTTTGAAGGACAGTTTGGCGAGTAGTCTGCGAAAGTTATGGAGATCTCGCCGCTCGTGCCTTTTCGTGAACAACGAAGGCCCGCCGTGACGTTTGAAGGACAGTTTGGCGAGTAGTCTGCGAAAGTTATGGAGATCTCGCCGCTCGTGCCTTTTCGTGAAAAACGAAGGCCCGGTTTTTGCTAACAGCTGCTCAAAACTGGCGCTACTGCCATTTTATAAATTTTGAAATACGTCAGCTGTGAGTTCGACTGATTCATAAATAGTTGATACTTAACTTTGCAAGCTGCGCTGCCATTGTACACCCCTTCCGTTCGTGGGTCCAATCACGTGTGTGTTGTTTACTGGATGCCTGAAGATCGTACAGCAGCAGTTGCCGCACGTACGAGTACATACAGCAAACAGCACTTCCTACCAGGTGTCATACCTGGTGTAAAACACTCGTGCCTGGTCATTACAGCACAGCAGTAGCACATCTTAAAAAACGCAAAATCACGTAGGCAGCGATGCAGCGATCCTCCGTGCATGTAGCTTCGTACATCATACGAAGGCCATATGCTCCGAATGACCCGCTACATACAACCCCAAGCATATATATCCTGCTGCGGTACCGCCGCCTGCGTTATTCCCCCCCTGCTCATCCTCGTCCTTGTGTGATCTGCCTCCTCCACCCCGCTCGAACCTCCAACCACTGTGACAGCAGCAGCTCCCCCACCCCTCGTGCTCACAAATTACAAAACTCCGGTGAGAGTCCCAGCGAGCCAATTTGAAAACTATCACCCAGACGCACAGAAGAGCCGTTGCTCCCGGTCGCCCTCACTGGCCCAACGCCACCCCCCTCCACCCCCAGTCCGGCATGCTGCGGCTCTCCATACCCTTCGCGACGGCCTAGGCTCTGCGGGGTGCAAGTACGAAGGGAATGTCTTGCGCTCGTTGTTGGTGTGATTGCATGCCCCTTGCTGCGTGCACCCGAGGACATGTTACCGTCGACAAGAAACTCAACTGGCGATCAGCGCAGAGCTGTAGATGGGTCGCACCCAAACAGAAAGCAGTATCTCCTGCGGTGCCGGCCGGCCCCACGTTGAAGCGGTATTGTCGTCGTGGTTTACACTGCTGCTGTGGATTGCTTTCAGCGACCCAGATGAGGGATGCCAAGGTTGGGATATATATATGGAGCAGGGGCGGATGGGCTGGGTGCGGTCTGTTCGCAGCTGTTCATCCTCACGACGAAAAAAAACAGGCCGTAAAAGTACCTCTCGTGAGATTTTTTCGTCGTGGTAAAATTCCCAGATTTTCGTATTTTTACGGATAATAAAGCGGCGTAACCTCGAGACGTCTTTTTTTTCCCCAGACGACGATCTTCGCGACGTTTTTTTTTTCACGGGGAAACCCTATATTATCTAAAACTTACGTCGGAAAAATAAGCATTATCGAAGCCCTTTCGGCACGCGCATAATCGTTGAAGAGAAAAGGGTACATACAAGGCCTTCGCGTGGCTGACAGTCGGCCCCCATGTTCCGGATAGGGAAATACACCGCAATGCCATCACATAGTTCCTATTTTAAGCGATGTAAACCCACCATTCCGTGTTGTCAAGGCCGTTTCCTATGCGTTTCGATTTTGGAGTTTCAGATTTTGACCCGTTCTGCATGTTGAGACATGAGCTCCACAGGTCGGAATATCACAATACTTGTAAATTGAGGTAAAAATGGAATAGAGACGAGGCGTATTACACAGCTTGCAAAGTTGAGTATCAACTATTAAATCAGTCGAAGTCACGGCTGACGTATTTCAAAATTTATAAAATAGATGGGGTCCTGCGATGCGGAAAAATAAGTTTTTTTTCGGCATGTAGAGATTCGCGAAAAACGCCGAGACCAACTGCTGTCTTTGTGATTTGGCGCCGCGAAGAGACGCGCTGGGTGCGCTGCCCTGGGCGTAGGACCCAAGCGTCCGAGCCCACGCTGACTGCCTCTAGTCTGGTGGCGAAGAGACGTTGCGAGTGCGCTAGACTCAACCTGTCTTGGTATTGTGTGCTTCATTTTGTGACTGACCGCTGCTGCTGTACAGCGGTGTGGTCAACGAGTACGTATCCACGGAGAGGCGCGTGCCGAGTGCTCTTCTCTTGGTCTCGAGGCCCGAGACACCGCCAGCCGACTCTAGTCTGGCGACGGAGGGTCGCGCCGTACGCGCGTCGGGCGCGCAGCAACGTCGCTTTACAGCTGTATCGTCGAGGTCATCGATCGTTCTGCTGCTGTTTGCTGACGTTGATAACATCTTGAATGTTGAGAGAATGCCATTTTTCGATCTCAAAATCCGATGACCCATGGTCGTCGTATGTCGGACCAAAACCCGACGACTTGGGTCATCGGATTCAAAAATCCCAAAAAATCCCGGCGGATTGTGTATAATCGGTCTGCATAAGTAGGGGCATTCGATTTTGATATCGGAAAATACAAATATGTAGCTCGAAATCGAACCGCATAGGAAACGCCTAGTTTCCTGTGCGGTTCGATTTCGTCTCCCCAGAACCGAAAAATAAGTAATTGTTGTATCACGCATTCAGTTTGACACAATAAACAAAAAGATATACTTCTCTGTCTCATTTTCTTGTTTTGTCGTTTGCGCCGCACCTTTTGCTTTGGTATATACTCGAACGAGAACTGGCTGTTGTACAGCAGCGGTGCACTTCTCGTTGTTCACTCGATGCTCGTTCTCTCTATGCTCGCAGTATCGCGTTCACCAACGACCTTCCCGGGTCTCTAATCCCCGGTAGCTTGGTAGGTGGTCCGCGAGCCTGTCAAGATCAATTTCGTGAGTTCGAGTCTCACCGAGTGCATGCTCATAGGGACTTTTTCTTGCATAAAATATTGATAAGCGGAAAGCGCGAAAGCGTGAGTTGGCTACATTCGATGAAAATCGACGAGCAGTGGGAATGCTGAACCCTATGCGCCATGAAAACTAAAGGCGCGTACCGGGGGGGAGAAGGGACGACACCTGTGACTACGGCTTGTCCAGAAGATGGTCGAGGGTAGAACCTCTTACGAGTGGGCTGGAAAGTGAAAGTGATGATCAAAAAACAAAAACAAAAACAAAAACAAAAACAAAAACAAAAACCGCGGCGCGCGACTGGTGAATCGTCGCTGCGCACAAACATCGACGGTGGCAGGGCCTAGTGCGTCGGTGGAGTCGCTGTTGTTCAGTGCGACTTTCCTTGATGGTGAGGGAGGATGTGGCCTCACAAGGATTCGCCGTGTCTCCCTCATGTATGCTTGTTTTTTTTCGTGCGTGATTCATTTTCGCGCACCATTACTGAAATTCTCCAACGAGCTCAAAATATATATTCTTTACCGCACTGTTGTTGTTGTTGTTGTTGTCGTTGTTGTTTTGTTAACCTTAAACCATTCTTTCTGCCCGTCGACATCCCGCACAACCCCTGCCCGTGCCGATTCTTCAATCCTGAACATATACGAGTTCTGTGGTCACAAACTGCCTTGCGAACACCTGAGTTTTTATTGTTGCTATGTACCTGGTAAAAAAACACCTAGACGACTCCCTGACGTCCCTTGCACGGCTCTATTCAGCTCGTGCAGGGCCTTGCCCGTCCGCTATCTATTCTGGATACTCGCTGCACCTACGACCCCGCTTCACACCGCTCGACCGCTGCTTGCTCGTATCTGAACTGCGTTGGTCTTTCTTCATCGAAAATACGGAACTGCTATTATTTTTCATTCTTACACAGTACTAAACATCCCTTGTTATTATATGGGAAACCCGCCGAAACCGTCTCATTCCTTCACTGGTTTATCTTTTCAACCCGTTCCCCCCAAACACCAGGTTGCCCCTACGATAACCTTCGTCCTTGGTTGTCCACTTCCACGAAAAAATTCTTGATCTTAATTGAAGAAGCCGAAATGGTGGGGGGGGGGTGGGGGGGGGGGGGGGGGGGGCTGCCCTGGGCCGTCCCCCCCCCCCCCGCATGCGCACGCCTTCCTAACCCCAATATAAATTAGCCGGGGGGAAGAGAGAAAAAGGGGGGTTGTCTCGTCCCTTCCCGCTTTCTTACGCCTCCCGTCCCCTTCCACACAAACGAAACGCGGTCGACCTCCTTACCGGTCGCGCTCCGCTAGTGGAACGCCCCCCCTCACGAGACCGCGGTTCCTTCCCCCCTTCGTCCGGATATGTGTAAGGACTGTTTGGGTACTTTGCAGCCTCCAAAGCAGTCCTTACTATACAGGGCGGAGTAGCAACTATAGTATCCAACCCCATCTCGTCCCTTGTCCTGGCTGTCTCTCAAACTCCCCCCCCCTACATGCTCCAGCACCTCTGATACCCATACCGGGTCTTCCATGTTAGCCCTAACGTATACCATAAACGAGTCCGACGACCACCTCCCTTCCTTCTTAATCTCTGCCTCTGGCACTCTTCTCGCGGCCAGTCTGGTTGCCCCCCCCCCTATTCTCCCCGAATGCAACGCGAATCCTTCCGGAATCAGACTTGCCCCCGCTCCTCCCCCCTCTTCCTTCCACCTCCTCCCTACACTGGCGAGACCTTCCCCTAAGCACTGGGTTGCCTTCCCCCTGGACCAGACCCCTCCAACCGTCCGTTCCTCGATATGACATCAAAGGGGCTTCCCCTGTAAACTCCCCGTCATTCTACATTTCGAAAAACTCGACCAGTAGCGCGCCACTGCCCCCCCTTCCTCTACTCCACCCCGTCCTGATCTTCTCCTGACTATTACCCCTCCTTTTCTTCCTTGATCTCCCTTCGATCCCCAGAACCTCACCTCTACCTTATTTGCTTCCCGAATGCTACCCTCCGCCAGTTTATCGTTATCCCTGGAAAACGCAACATCCCCCCTCCTTAAGCAGTATACCTTATGATACACCCCTCTCTCCTTGGCAAACAATTCTGACGCTCGCCATATCGAAAAATAGGACAGTGCCAGACCTATACATAAACACCCTCCCCCCTTCCCCCCTCGATGAAGTGCGTCCTTGCATCCCCCTCAGCATCCCCCAAGTCAATGGTCTTCCTACCCTCTGCTGACTACCCGTCTCTACGTGTGCCCTCTTGACACCTTGCCTCACCGATCTGATCAATGGGTTACTCATGGGCACCGAAAGCCCCACGAACTGCTCATGGTAGAAAATAATCGCCACCAACTTGCCTACTACCGTCGACTCCTTGTCCCCATTTTCTGCGCAGCAGTACCCCATGAATTAGACCAACCCCCCCACTAACTCCATCTCCCCCATGTCTTTCTGCAGCCAACACCCCTTCCCGACCAACGATCTCCAGCTCATCCACATCCTCCAATTCGCCTCGTAAGTTTTTCGCGACGAAGCTGCAACTCTTCCAAATGCGTACTCTCTCGCAATATCTCCGAACACATTAGGTGCTCCCCCGATCCCAGTTCCTGCACCTGCCAAGCGATTTCGGGACATTCTGCGTTCAGTTTCTCGGGAATCTGTTCCTCTCGCCACGTAGTCAGACCATCTGGCAACCTGTTATCGACCCCCCGTACGTGCCTTGCCTGAAAACACCATCTTCCCGTTGCTTCCAACGCCCCCATCATTCTCATCAATGCCCCTACTCTCGCTTGTTTCTTACCCCCCCACAACACCTCTTTACCCAGGTTACGGCTGCTTCGTTATCTGCCCTCATCAAAAATGCCTCCCCCTTCCTACCCGGTCTCTCCCCCTTCTTGTCTACCATTACGAACGCCGTCACCACCATGGCCATGACCTCCAACAGGTTAATGGAAATTAAATCAACTACCGCCTGCCCCCCCCCCCCCTTATCGTACGTTTCTGTACCCCTTCTTGCAGGGCGAATCTCCAGCACACCCCCGTTTCCATGCACAACCCCCCTATCGCTGTCAATGAAGCGTCCGAAAACCAGGTTCTACTCGGCCGCTGCTCCACGAAGGTGAAAGGCGGTGCAGTTATGCTCTCCCCCGTACCCTCCCCCCGTCTCCAAAAACCATCTCCACCATCCCACGTCTGCCATGAACTCCCGCGACAACCGTAAAACTCGTCTCGCTTCCTTCTGCTTTCTGAACCTACCCCACGCACCAAACCCCCCCCCCCCCCCCCGGCCGGCCCGCTACACCCCATCAAGATGCAGATTAGATAACTGCAGAAGCCGACGGACGAAGTACCGTCCGGGCCGGATTACAAAGGATGCGTGGTGCAACTTCCCTGCTAACACTAGGACCTCCCTCACCGTTGCTGTCTGCCGCCAGGCTGGCCAATCTGCCAATCGCGCGTGTAATTCGTCCACCTTTCGTTTCGGGAGGGCAATAGTCATGCTATCTGTGTCAACATCGTACACCAACACCTCTTGTTGCGTTGCCCAGCCTGTCACCTTTTCCCCCGAAAGTAACGGCTCCTCCCCTTCTGACCTCTCGCCCATAGCCTGCTCGTGGATTCCCGCTAGCGATCGAGACAAGCACAAACACCGCGCCCCTTCCGGATCCCACTGGACCTCGACTGAGATGGCATCATCCATAAAGAAGACCTAAAAGGCTGGGTCGTCCGGCCCTCCCCCGTTCGCTGGCCGAAGTACGCACTCTGCCGGCCACTGTGCTACTGGACGCCCCGTTGCCTGCGCAACCGTCACGTGCTCTACCGCGCGGTCTCCCGCCCGCGAGAACGACGCGGATGCTCTCGTCGTGTTGCGTTGCGCATGCTGCATCGCAGCTGATATCACGCCCCACCACCCCGGACTACCCCTCCCCCCAAACTGCGAGCGCAAATCGACGAAAAGGTAGTCCCCCAATACGCACCCGAAGGCCGCTGCACCGTCAGGGTCTACTGGGACCTGTCTGAACGCATTTTTGACGTCCATTTTTTTAACAAGAATTCGCGCTCGATCCACGAACTTAACCCTCAACCCCAGTACCCTTTGGAAAACCTCATGCATCACCCCCGCCAGCGCACATGCCTGATTCTCATCCCAATCCGACGTCGAGTTCACTGACCCGCGCCCATTTTCGTGGTCGAAGGTCGTGTCGTGGATTTACCTTATCTTTTCGCGCTCTTCTACTACCCCAACTGGGGTCACCCGCAGTCCCGGAACCTTATCTGCTTGCTTCTTTGGGAAGACAATCGCCCTGCCCCCCGCCACGTCCGCAACCGCCTCTTCCCACACTGCGTCGCTACATTTCTGCGCGCTTTAATGGTTTCCATATGCAAGTTCCCGTGTAAGGTCCCCCCCTGGCCCAACGTCTACTGGTACCCCCACGCGCGCTATGTACCTCGACTTGTCTATTTACGGGAATTGGTGCTTGTCCCCGAACGACGCTTGTACGCGCTCTGGGTCCACGCGGGGTGCTGTGAACGAACCCCCCAACCATTGCACAACCCTCCCTACCCCCCTTTCCCCCGCCCCGGTTACTCGCGACAAAACAGCCCCAGCCGTCGTAGCTAAAACTGGCACTAAGCTTGCCGCATTCACCGATTTCCCCGACACATTCGCCACCAACACCTGTGCAACCTCCCAACGCTTGTGATCTTCAACGCGCCGCCCGGATATCGCACCTGTTTCCGACAAAACCACCGACCCCGGAGTCGGGCCCCCTCTTTGGCCAAGCGCCCAACCCGAACCCCCCGCCGTCGCCCTCGTCGCCGTCGCCCCAGAGCTCGTGACGATTGCTCGCTTGGTTGGCTCCGCTGTGCCGCGGAGCCCGTGTCCTCATTTCTTCGCCGGCCCGTCGTTCCCCTCCCTTCCTTCTCCGTTCCCCGTCCTCCTCCCCCACACTCCCCCGTCCCCCTCCCTCTTACGCTTCCCCAAGCCGCCTCCCTCCCTCGGCGGATACGCACCCTTGGGGGTTTTGTGCCTGCCTTCGTGCCTGTACCTGCACGGCAGCCCCTTCTTAGCCTCGTGGAGGCACGCACCGAGTTCCTCATAATCCCGGCAGGGTCGGTCGTACGCTCCTTCCACCCCCCCCGTCCCCCCCCCGTCCCCTCCCCCTCCGACCGCACCCCCCCGACCCGCCCCCTCCGCCCCCCATCCCCGCCCCACCCCCACTGCTCCCCGTCCCACTCCTTGCTCGTTCCCCACCCCCTCCACACCACCGTCCTGCTGCCCCGCTTCCGCTCGTCCCCCCGCCTGCTCTCCCCTGCACCCCCCCCCCACCCCCCCGTCCTCTCTTGTACCCCCCCGTGGCGTGCTCCTCGGCGTGTCCTACATCCCCCAGGTGGATGGGCGCTGCCGTCACCCACGTAGGTGTCCGCGAGAACGGCGGTAGGGGCAACGGGTAAACGTCGCTCAGCCCTGGAAACGTGCCGATTTCCGGTTTCAACATATGTGCTTGCCGCGCCACCTCCTCCGACCACTCCTGAAGGTCTTTGTTAAAACATTGCACGAATTTTGCTTTAAACAGCTCCAACAGGGCAACCTGCGTGTTCTGCGCGTGGTACGTCCTCGCCCCTTGCGCGACAACCCGGAAACGCTCCACCAGCTTATTCGTCCTACGCAGCGACGCTTGGCCAAAGGCTTTCTTCCCGTCCACCACGTACTGCATGAGGTGCGTCAACAAAAGAAACACTGCCTCCACCCTGTGGTCCAGCGACACCTGCGCGCTCCCTCCCCCGAAGCCAAAATGGTCCCTCTGCGCGAAATTACGCACTTCAATGTTGTTCAGCGCTGCTACCTGGTGTGCCCCTTCCCCCTTGACGATGAAAGTCCCTGCGATCATGCCCAAAGCATCCGCCGAATCAAAGGGTGGGGGTTTCCCATCCCCGCGCAGTGATGACCAGACTACTGTTGTGCGGTTGCTCTTGCGCCACATCGTCTCCGCTACTGATGGCTTGCTTGCTCCCGCTCCCCGCTCCCCGCCCCCCCCCCCCCCCCCCCCCCCCCCCACAACGTTGCAACCCGGACGAGAAATTCGATGCTCCCCACTCCCCCCACTGAGGACTGGTGCTCAGTGATGAACTGATGCCGTCTCCCCGCCCCGGAGCTGCTTCGTGCTGTGACTGCCGGTGCAACCTCCGTGCTCCCCTCTCCCACGGACTTGCCTCCTCCACCCGCCCACCCCCACTGTCCTTCGGGTGCCCCCATCTGCCGCTGTCGCGACCCCGACACGTCTATCTCCCACTCGATTACATCCCCGAACCCCCCCCAGGCCTGACTGCTGCTGCTGCTGTAGCTACATGCTTGGCCCCTGTTGCTGTTGTCGCGGGTTCGGTACTCCCCCGCCCCAACCTATCCCCCCCCCCCCCCCCCCCCGCGTTTTCCCTGCTGCATTGCTCTGATGCCCACCCTTGCTGCTGCTGCTGCTATGGTCCCAACCCCCCCCCCCCCCCCCCTCCCCTGTACGCCCCCCTTCTTGCGGCGGTAGTTGCTGTGGTGGGATCCGGCTATGCGGCTGCTGCGGTGCCCACCCCTGCTGCTGCTGCTGCGGCGGCGGGCCTCCCGGGCCCCAGGGTGCCTGTGAGGGCCCGTTAAAGGAAGTGAGCTGATGGCTAGCCCGCATCCCCCCCGCCTCCTGCTGATACGAAGTCCCTCCACCCGACCGTGGGGGGCCCTGAAACTCGTTTCCGGGGAAAATTTGGTCGTTGCGCTGCGATGGGGCCTGTTGCATGGAGTTGGACTGCTCTCGGTTCCCATACGAGCCGTTCCCACGCACCCTACCCTGCGACGTGTAACCCCCCCTACCCCCCCTACCCGACCGCATGTGAGCTCCTTGGTGTACTCATGGCTACCCTCAAAGTGCACGTTCCTACTCGTACCCAGACCACTCAGGGTATTTGCCCGCACTCGACCGTCGTCGTTGTTGCCCGACCCTCCTGCTGAAGACTGATCGTCCTCCGCGTTACCGGGCGCCCCGTTCCCTTGGGTCGACCCCCGCCTTGGCCCTGGGGCTCCGACAAGATTGTCGTGCTCCTCGTCCTGCTGCTGTTTCGCGGTAAGAGGTTCCCCCATCTTGCTCGTCGACCCTCCCAACGCACGGGCTCCACGACTGCTGACCACTTGACGACTCCTTGACGTCCCTTGCTCTGTAAAAAAACAACTAGACGACTCCCTGACGTCCCTTGCCCGGTTCTATTCAGCTCGTGCAGGGCCTTGCCCGTCCGCTATCTATTCTGGATACTCGCTGCACCTACGACCCCGCTTCACACCGCTCTACCGCTGCTCGATCGTATCTGAACTGCGTTGGTCTTTCTTCATCGAACATCCGGAACTTCTTTTATTTTTCGTCCCTACTCCGTACTAAACATCCCCTGTTATTATATGAGAAACCCTCCGAAACCGTCTCATTCCTTCGCTGGTTGATCTTTTGTACCCGTTCCCCCCAAACACCAGGTTGCCCCTACGACAACCTTCATCTTTATTGTTGCCATGTACCTCGTACGTGTCAACAAGCGTCATCACTCCCATGGCTATTCTTGTTAATAGATGACGTCCTTACTATTCATTTTATACATATATGTTTAATTAACGTAATAGTATTTTAATAGAGTGTCGTGTGATTATCGGGTACTCTGTTTTCTTCATTTAGTCTACCCTAGTTCAGCAAATGTACATACCGGGTACAGTATGTATGTGTGTATACCGATGAAGAGTACTATTAATACGTACAGCAGGAGTACACAATCTTCTTCCTCAATGTTCCTACCCTTTCAAGTCTCTGTCTTATAACCTTCGTCCGGGTGGTCGTGCGGAGCAACGTCTTCTCCTCCCTCCCCACTACTATGCTCTCGAGCATGCGGTCCTTTCTTTGATGCCTGCGTGTTGCTTCGGGAGAGTATTACCCATTATTGTTTGCATTCTGTGTTTCTCGGCTATTATATTACTTCCAGTCTTCCGCGGCGCACAGGCGTCCCCGGTGGCTTCGTAGGTGGTCCGCGTGCCTATCAAGATCAATGTCGTGGGTTCAAATCTCTACGAGCGCATGCTCGTAGGGACTTTTTCTTGCATTACAAATTGATAAGCGGAAAGCGCGAGAGCGTGAATTAGCTACATTCAATGAAAATCGACGACCGGTAGGAATGATGAACCCTATGCGCGCTAAAAATGAAGGCACGTACCGGGGTGGAGAAGGGACGACACCTGTGACCACGGCTTGTCCAGCAGATCGTCGAGGGTAGAACCTCCTACGAGTGGGCTGGAAAGGAAAGGTGATGATGAAAAAAATATATATATATACATCCAACTATAAATACGATTTTTGAGGACGTTGTCACTTGCTAGCTCTTGGCAGACAGACCGACTGATAGACAGCTCTTCGCAAACAGCCCTTCTGCTTTGAAACAGCCGAACAGCCAAACAGCCAAACAACCTTTTTTCTTTCTTCGTAAACTGCAACCAATAGACAGCTCTTCGCACAACGCCTAGAAGAGGCGTCTCGCCTTCGACGAACGGCATCTAGATGCAGCTGTAGGCGGCCAAGCTGCTTGCTGCTGTGCTGCAACCCCCGCTTCTCCCTTCTCCACGCCCCCTAAGCTCACCTCCCCCTCGTCGAGAGGCGCGTGGTCCTCGCTCTCTGGCAAGAGAGCGGCAACGACAAAGACCGACCTGGTGCCGACTGTTGTTTGCGACCGGTGCACGGACCAGCACTTACTTACTCGCCCAAGAACTCCGCGCCTGGTGGCAAAAACGTGGCATTCGCCACCTGCGAGGATCTCATGTGCGATGGTGGCGGGATCATCCTGTATTGGGCAACCAACTGCGAGTTATGTGCTCGCCCGATCAAGGAAGGGACTGTCTCGTACTCCCTCGACACTGCTGACAGTGGTGAGTGTCTTGGGTCTATTGTTGAATGCTGTCTGTTGCCAGTACGTTTTTTTTTGGGGTTTTCAATTGATTCTTTGCATACAAACCTACCTCAAAGCGTTTTTTTTTAATTTTTGGACTCATCCATGCTCGTTCTTTCCCCTTCGTGCGTTGCGTCGGCTCCTCTTACACAGTGCACGCGAACGCGCACATGCACAACTGTTTGCGGGACGTGAACGAAGGAACGAAGGATTCAGCTGTCGCCGTCACCGCTGCACCGAACGATGTGAGTGGTGCAACTACTGTGGTGCATTTTCGGTGCGCACGATTTCTATGTGTACATGTTTTGGTGACCCTACGTATCCCCTTTGCTCGTTTCGGCCGCTGCCGCTGCTGCTGTCAGCACCACGCCATGAGTGCTGCTGCTGTGCACCTGCTGCTCTTGTGCACTTGCTGCTGCTGTGCGCTTGCTGCTGCTGTAGTGCTGCTGCGTTGTTGCCGTGCGTCATGCTGGAAGTGTACATATTTTCGGATCGTCAATAAAATTACGTTGAATTCGCGATGACGGCATACTAGGGTACATCATGCTTCTTTCCTTCCATATTTTCATGTCGTTGCTACGTATGCTGCTGCTGCTGCCAACGCTGCTGCTGCCAACGCTGCCGCGATTCATTGCAGCTTCTGCTACCGCTAATGCTGTAGCTGCTTCTGCTGCTAATGCTGCCGCAATATCCACTGAATGTTCGTGTGCACTCGGATTATTGTTTTTATTGGTCGTTTTTGTACCCAAATGGTTCTTTTGATACGTGAAAATTTTCTTGGTCGTTTTGATCCTGCATTTTGCATACGTACTGCTTTTTCTCGTTTTTGGCTTGGTTTTTTTTTACTATCGTTGCTATGCTGCTGCTTGCTGCTGCTGTGGTGCTGCTGCGTTGTTGCTGTACATCATGCTGCACTTGTGTGTTTACATATTTCTGTATCGTCACTTAATTTCCGTAGGTTTGGCGATGGCGGCATACCAGGGTACACAGTTTTCTTCTTCCTTCTTTTCGTATCGTTGCTGTGTTGCTGCTGCCAACGCGGATTATTGTTTTTGTTGGCCGTTTTGGTACCCAATTTTTTTTTTTGATGCGTAAAAAAAATATTTTGGTCGTTTTGCTCCTGCATTTTGCGTACGAACTACTGTTTCTCGTATTTTAGCTTGGTTCTTTTCGTATTGTTGACATGCTGCTGCTGCGTTCTTGCCGAACAGCATGCCGGGGTGGGTCTATCTATAGTGAGGTACCAAAAATACTTTTCGGGCGGACTCGGGGTACATCCTTTTTTTATTCCTTCTATTCATATCGTTGCTATGCTGCTGCTGCTGCTGCTGCTGCTGCTGCTGCTGCTGCTGCTGCTGCTGCTGCTGCTGCTGCTGCTGCTGCTGCTGCTGCTGCTGCTAGTGGTGCCGCAATATTCATTGAATGTTCGTATGTACTCGGATAATTGCGTTTCTTGGTGGTTTTGTCGTTTTGTGGGCTGCTGCGTTGTTTCCCGTATACATCACACTGGACATGATTTGTGTGCACTTGTGCGTGTGTACATATTTCTGTATCGTCAACGTTTTTTTTCGTGGTGTTGCTGCGTTGTTGCCGTACATCATGCTGGACGTGATTCGTGTGTGTATTACACTCGTGTGTGTGTACATAATTCTGTATCGTCAATAATTACCGTACGTTTTGCGATTGCGGCCGACCAGGGTACGTACTTTTTTTCTTCCTCCTTTTCATATCGTTGCTATGCTGCTGCTGCTGCAGCCAACGTTGCGGCGATCCGTTGCTGCTGCTGCTGCTGCTGCAAATGCTAATAATAATGCTGCCGCAATATGCGCTGGATGTTCGCATGTACTCGGATTATTGTTTTTCTTGATCGTTTTTGTACCTAAATGGTCGTTCGGGTACCTGGGAAATATATTTTGGTCACTTTGCTGCTGCATTTTGCGTACGTACTGCTTTTTGTCGTTTTGGGCTTCGTTCTTTCCATATAGCTGCCACGCTGCTGTGGTGCTGCTGCTGCGTTGCACATCATGCTGGTCATTTGTGTGTACATATTTTTGTTTCGCCAATGAAATTCCGTAGTTTTTTTTGCGGTCGCGGCATACCAGGGTACATACTTTGTTTCTTCTTTTTTATCATATCTTTGCTATGCCGCTACTGCTGCCAACGCTGCGGCGATCCATTGCTGCTTCTGCTGCCGCTAATGTTTCTAAGGCTGCCGCAACCACTGCTCGAAGCCGTTGCGGCTGCTGCTGCTGCTGCAGCTGATACTGCTAATGCTGGCTCAATATCCACTGATTGTACTTATGTTTTCGGGTTACTGTATTGCTTGGTCGTTTTTGCACCCAAATTGTCGTTTTGGTACGTTGAAAAATGTTTTGGCCGTTTTCCTGCTGCGTTTTACGCATGTACTTGCTGCTCCTGCTGCAGCTGCTGCCGTCGTTTCGCAAGCGATTACGTACTGCTGTTGTGCCGCTGTAGAGCAGTACAAACAATGAACTCTGCCCCCCCCCCCCCCCCCGCCCTCCCCCCTCCCCCGCCATTTCCTGCACGCCACTCCCGCCCCGCGCACCCTGTTTACTTCGACCAGGTCGGTGGCAAGTGCTACAACTGCCGCCTGACGGATTCCACCATCAAGGACGGAGACATCATCATCAAGCGCAAGAAGACTCCCTTCCATTTCGCCTGCTCCAGGGCTTCGCGGAATTCCGAAGCAGGACGCCAAGGAGATTGTCTCCATCCAGGACGAATGAGAGGCAACAAATTGTTCCCACATTTCCCAAAGTCACGACTATTTCTCCCTACACATACCCAACGGGTTCAACAGCGGACAGATCCACATTCGGGGCCTCCCGCCTCGTTACTACAGCAGCCTGGAAGACTACTTACATACCATGTCTCATCCAAACTCCTATGCTGGCTAAATCGAAATCGCGGCCGCCAAGCAACTATACAAAATTTCCATGACCGTTGTCGTTGCCGGCACTGCTGCTTTCCCCTCCGTCCCGAACCTTCCTTGAAACAACAGCCTGTATGTTGAATATCATCCGCCATGCCGTGCACTACTCCACTCTCTCCCCGCATTGATGAAATATGTTATCCTTATTATTAGACGAATGCCATTCTTACTCTTGCGTCACCCGATCTTACGTTTCACATTACACTCACAAATAAACGCGATTATTACATCCTTCACCCTTTCTTACACAAATACATTTAGTTTGGTTGGCTTCGGGTATTGCCCCAATTGCAATATAACTGCAATTGGCGTCATAACATTTGGTTTGGTTGGCTTTGGGCTATTACCCCACTTATACTGCAATTGGCGTCAAAGCCCAGAGCCAACCAAAACTGTAATTGGCGTCATGGCCGAAAGCCAACCAAACTAAATGTATTTGTGCAAGAAACGACGGAATACCCACTCCGAAGGAAAGTCTTGTTGATATATATATAGGTTCTCGCCTACAGTCTTACTTCCGCTCATCTCTGCTCACCTCCGCTCACCGCAGGCTATTATTCTATATGAGTTCCGGTCGTGCGTGTCGTTGCGTGCCACATGCGTGATGCTGATTCCTACGGCATCTAGCTGTGATGCTGTTCTCGTCACACAAAGATTTTCGCGTACAATTACAGAAATTCTCCTAGGAGCTAATCATATCTATTCTTGATCGCACTGTTGTTGTTGTTTTCTTCACATTAATAAACCGTTCTTTCTACACGTCGACATCCAGCACAACAAGTGTCCGTGCCGAATCTCAAAATCCTAGAGACACACAAGTTCTGTCGTCACAAACTGCCTGGCCAACAACGGATTTCTTCTTTTTCGTGTGTACGATGGCATCAAGCGTCTTCACTCTCATGGCTATTGCTTACATATTATATGTCTTATTAAAATAATAGTATTGTCATCGAGTGTTGTGAGAATGTCGGGTGCTCTGTTTTATCCATTTCGTCTACCCGAGTTCAGCAAATGAACGTACCGGGTATAGTATGTATGTGTGTATACCCACGAAGAGTACTATTAATACATACAGCAGAGAGTACACGGTCTTCTTCCTGAATGTGTCAACCCTTTCGAGTCTCTGTCTTACAACCTTGATACGTTGTGGTCGTAGAGCAAGCTCTTGCGCTCCCTCCCACTACCATGCTGTCGAGCATGCGGTCTTTTCTTTGAAGCCTGCGTGTTGCTTTTTTGGTTAATTTATTCTTTTAATCATCACGTCTACTTCCCAGCCCACTCGTAGGAGGTTTTACACTCGACGATCTTCTGGACTAGCCGTTGTCACAGGTGTCGTCCCTTCACCCACCCCCGGTACGTGCCTTCATTTTTATCGCGCATAAGGTTCAGCACTCCCACTGCTCGTCGATTTTCGTAGAATGTAGCTAACTCACGCTCTCGCGCTTTCCGCTCATCGAATTTTTATGCAAGAAAAAGCCCCTACGAGCATGCACTCGGTGAGATTTGAACCCACTACATTGATCTTGATAGGCACGCGGACAACCTACCAAGCCACCGGGGAGAGTAACACATACTTCTTTATTGGAGTGTATAGTGTGTATTCTGTGTCTCTCGGCGACTTGTGTTCTTTATTCCGTCTCCCCGGAATCAGCGATTTCACGTACCACCTAGTATGTATGTATACCCATGAATAGCACTACATGCAGCAGTAATAAGTGTTAATAATAGTAGTTGTGGTCTCCCGCGCCCTACTGTTTCAACCCTTTCAAGCCTCTCTCGGTCTTATAACCGAGACCCGGGGTGGCCGCAGAGGAAGGTCTTCTCCTCCCTCATGGCAATAAATTTGTCAAGCGTCGAAACTCTCATGGCCATTGCTGTTCATAAATATAATTGTTACCAACACGTTGGATCTCGGGGAGAGGGTATATTGGTTCTGTAGAGCGCCCAACTGGACTGTTGCTCGTTTCCTGTGAGTATTATACTAACATTGCGTTAGAACGAGTTCGGCCCCAACGGTAACTCAGTAACATGGAGTTAAACCCGGATCGGGTTTTAGGGTAACACGGTGACGGAACGTGAACATGATCAGATCTTCACTGACGGTAACACCGCCACTTCATGTCACAGAGAATTCCACCGTAAAGCTAATATCCTAACATTGTGTTACCTATGGACCGGCTAAGACTGTAACGTACCGAGCGCACGTTAAAGGTGTTGCGTTACCCGACCCTAACGCAATCAGATGGGGGGTTCGGATAACGTAGTGTTAGTAGTGCTGGCCATTGCGTTATGAGACGCGTTAGTGTGTTTTCTGTAACAAGATGATATGTATTGGTATTGGTGGCGAACATGGTAACGTTATGTAGGGTGTTACGTATAACATTCCTCCTGAGGGTAACATAATGTTAGTGTGTTACGTATAACGCTGCGTCGGCAATAACATGATGTTGTCGTGTTATTGCGGGGGGCCATAGTAGTTAACACCAAATTATGTAAGTATAAATATGGAAAGATAAGGGTGTTTGTGTGTGCCGTAAGTCGTATTAACTATGGTCCCCCTTCATAGTAAATATGGGGATAACGATCTGGGCATGTCATAGTGATAACGTGCGGGTTTGGTCACAAGGACTGATCTCAGCATAAATATACGGTTTCTGTATTAAAGATGAACGAGACCGAGAAGCAACATAACGTCAAGGCAAGTGCACGTTCGTGGGTTTCCAGTTAACACTGTGTTACCGCGCCACCGTGATCGCTCCTCTGTCGTCAGGTTCACAACCCCTGTCGCGCCCGATGCTTTCTTTTAGCGTCTTTGCGTACCGGGCACTGCCGTCAAGAGGTGTTAGCGGTTGACCCTGATGGAGATTGGGTTGGCAGGCAGGGATGTACATTATTGTCTTTTTTCCGTGGCACCACCTGCGGCAAAACCTTCCACGGCATACAACGGAACCTTCCACGGACTGGGTTAGAGTTAAGGTTAGGGTTAGGGTTGGGGTTAGGGTTAGGGTCCCATGGTATGCCGTGGAAGTCCGTGGAAGGTTCCGTGGTATGCCGTGGAAGGTTTTGCCGCAGGTGGTGCCACGGCATGTCGCGAAAAATGACAATAATGTACATGGTAATGTGTTTTTGCGCCACGTTGCTTCCGGTGCAGATTCAAATTGTTGTGGGGACCGTTTGAGGTCTTCAACAGCGCCGGCTTCAAGGACACAGAGTAAAAGGCAAAACGATTAACTTTCATCTGCAAGAAAACACGCGGCGTCGTCTTCTCTCGGCAAACGAGATAACAAGTCATCAATAAACCCGCGGCTTGTTAACGTCATTTCAGGAATAAATGTGTTGTCTACCTTGTAATTTTTGTAGCTGCCCGCGCAAAGTTAACGGCACGTCAACCATAGTACAATGTGTTGTGCAACAGGAGCGTACGACCGTAACGGATAACCCCCGTGTTGCCTACACCCGATGGTGACCGCCATACACATTTACGCAAGCTAGTGTTGGACCTATGGTTGGTTCGCGAGCCGAGTGCATTCCATTGGCGCTCATTATGTCCACCATTTCCAATGACGAAGTTCCTACCTAGAAGCAATGGTGGCTTCGCCAACCACTCCACGCACGACCAGTGCGACGTGATAAGTAGAAAAAAACAATCGCAAGAATATCCAACCGACAAAACAGCCCGCAGTGGCGCGGGCAACATCGACCAGTATAGCGTGCGAGCGCCGGAAATCGTTTGTATATGTTGCGGCTCTTGGATACTCCGAACGGCATGCAGTGGTGACTGACGAGCTTTCGTACCAAAAAAATATTCTTCCAACCCAGGAGTTGGCACAACGACATAAACACGAAGAAAGCTAACGCCATGTGTACGTATCGCGGCCCGTAAGTGCAACAATGGTTATCTACCTTCGTGGCATATAGTCCACCAAATTTTAAAAGGCCAGCGCAATGAAATCACCGCGACCGTCATCAACCATTTGAGTGCAGGGCGGTACAGTCTAGCCGCAGTGGAAACCATACATTCTGTCGTGGATAAAACAAATGTCACAACAATGCAAGAGGTACCGCCCTAAGCTCGTATAGACGATCATGCAACAAATAGTGGGGACGGCAATTGTAGCGTGCGGCCGCAGGGGAATTTGGGTTGTCGAGATTGAAGATCCAAACAATGATAAGATACACGCGGCATCCAGCAGCCTCTACGATAATCGAACAGAGGGTGCAGCGGATACCTCGCAGCAGCATGTACGGCAGTACGATGTAAGCACCGAGCGGGGGTCCCGGCTATAGTACTGTGGATTGGACGGGAATGGGAGTCCGGTCTTCGGACTTAATAAGAAAACATGAAACGGAAAGAAATCACGAAACACCCGCGACGAAGAGCATACAACCTCATGTACGGAGATACAGCTCGAACCGTTCAGTGTTTCCGCCAGCAGCGTGCATCCGCAGCGAATAGTTGTTGTCGGAAATAAATGCACAAAATACATAACAAAAAATCAACACACGACAGCACCGAACCGGAATGTATACGATCGTGGCGTGCGACCGAAGGCAATCCTTCGTCGTGTGGATTGAATAAAAACCAAACCCAAAAAGTTGAACGTACCCGTAAGCCTGGTGAATGCCAGGTATATCGTGTCGTATTTTGAGGAGTTACAGGGTAACTACAACTACAACGAGGCAACGACACGCACCGTCCCCCCTATGTGTCCCGTGGTCGGGCCAAGCATACCGCAGCAACATACGCATCGTCTCCGGTTAGACAAACTTCTAACTTAAGGGCGTGACACCCACCTCAGCGACCGGTACCCCCGGCACTAGAAGCAAGATGAACCCGCGATGAAGTACCTTTGTAATAAGACATCCCGGATGTAGTAACATACCTTTGTGACAAGACATCTTCGCCCTTGTACAACCATCCCCTAGTCACCACCACGACGCCGACGACTATAATCCCACCAAACGCAAAAGCAAAAGTGGATACTTCAAGGCGCCTTCTTAGAAAGGGCATCTACGTAAGCAAAATATGTAGCCGAACGACGGAGGTAAACCCGCTGCAGCGCCGCCGTAAAAGGTGGGATTCATCTATATTCAAATGGAGCGGTGTTAACAGCGACCAAGTACAACGGCCCCAACAGACAAGTGTCATACTGCATCGCCGCAACGTCCTTTTTCAAGGTGCGTTCTGACTGCGCGAAGAAAATCGCATCGGGGAACTCCACATGTCTCTCTGCGACAAGCTTCTGGCGTCACTGGTATATAGGTGTCCGTGCTTGGCCATTACCTATCCCACTTGGTCTCAGCGCGAGGCAGATGGAAGTCTAGAGATGCGTGCGCTCGTTCCTTCGCGAACATATCACCCGCCTCTGGTCTATACGCCGATCCCCCGCCGCTGACCCCCAATCGCCCAACACGGAAAAAATAAGTGACAGTATCGAGGGTAAGTACCTATCCAGTGCCGGTTGCGCGGCCTGTTTCCGGCGTTTGTCACCGCGCTTCGTCCTGGGAGCCTCAACAAGTTTTGACGAGAAGAACTTTCCACTTCCACGATCCTTGTTGTCGCCGGGGTTGTCGTCCCCTACATTCCCACCTTGTTCTTCCCAGGGTCCAGTTCCGCCCAGGCCTGCTCCTGCCCCCGATGCCTCCGGAATGAGCGTCTGCGTGAACTCCAGTAACTCGACCTGAACCGAACAGAGGTCTTCCATGTCGAGGGCGTCGGTGCCCCCCTAGGTAACAAGGGCGGTGGGGTGTGGTGCGTTGGAGGGGGGGGGGGGGGGGGGGGGGGGGTGGCGGGCCAATGAGGGACCGACAGGAGAGGGAGGGGGGGCAGGGAGCCGGGCGTCACAGGGGTTGAGGGAGTCCAGGGCAAGTGCTGTCAACACAACGCAAAACATAGGAGACTAAAATTACTGTGTGGGTGCCACCACCATATGCGCGGTCGAGGTAGCGAAGTTTCGGCGACGTTGACATACCTACATTGTCCATAAACTGAACCTCCACCGTTTTGTTTCCTGGGGGGGAGGGGGTTCGCCGTTCCTCCGACACAAAAACGCCTCTTAGCTTCTTGTTCAATGACCCGAAATACATTCACCACCTGTGGCGAAGGCCAGCGGAGGCCGAGCCTAAACTCTCGCGCGTATAAGCAACAACATGGCATAGGTTCGTCGTTGAGTGGATGGTAGGAACACACACGAAGAACCCACAACTATTCATTTACACCAACCCGTACATATTGTATCAATTATGGACAGAGGTTGGCTATTCGATCGGACGCCGGCCCCAGCACAAACGGCAGCACTTGAGGTTTTGTTACATATCCCTCCATTGGGTTCGCCCATCCCAGATTTCTAAAATTGCGCTTATCATCGGGGGATCATCGGGGGAGCACGTGTGTAAAACATTAGAATAATCAAATTATGCGTAACGAACGCAAAAGTTAGCTCTTCTGCTGAAACGCGGCCATAGTACGAACGGCGGGACGTTTGATTCAGATACACCTTGGCAGAAAACACGGAAGGAATCACCCGTCCCAGATTTTGTGCTGTTCGTCAGGAAGGAGTTGAAGTCATTCATCAAGGTGTTCTACATGTCGACGAACGTGGCGCGGCGAATACAAGTCCCATGACGCGCACAATCGTGGCATACATCCCATACGCGAAAGTCCAATGCAAGGAGTGTCATCCATCGACACAAGAGAAAACAATTGAATATCGGGCAAAACCGCCTGCGGGCGAAGGTTCTGTACGAATGATCCAGCGGCGCTCCAATTCATCCGCCACTTGCACTTCGGGAGAAAACAAACTGGACTTTGCGTGGATTCCTTTACGAAGAGAAATGCCCCGCGGGCATCCCGACGCCGCCCATGGAACCGGCGCCTGCTTGCGGGTAGAGGGAGGTGTTTGCAAGGAGGGCCGCCAACGTTGGCGTCGGCAGGCGTCGCGTTTGCCTAGACCCAAGAAGGAATGACGTCATTGCCCCGTTCTAACCAACGTGGCGTGCGACCGCTGATACTGTCGACGTGTCCACCGTGTTGTTGGATACGAAAAAGAATGCAAGGCGTGCTTCTGTTTGGAACAAAGCCGTTGTGAACAGAGAGGGCAAAGCAGTCCGATCCGATCAACAACTTGGTCGACCTGGCGCACGAGGGCCACAAAGAGCGAGGCCACAGTCCCCACGGCGGAAGGGAAGAACAGTCGGCCCTGTGCGAATCGGTGGTGAGGTCGTGGCGAGCCTATCACGCGGCGGACGACGCCCCGAGTGAAGGTCCCCTCTTGATTTTGGTCCTATTGGCCTGGTCAAGGGTGTTCAAATAACGGCGCAGTATTAGTACACGGGAGAAGGCATGTTTGCCATTCCCCTTCCGTGTCGATACGAAGACGCAGTCGTTGCTTGTATCACGAAACAAACCCCTTGAGATGATGAAAGAAACACTAAACGATGCGAAATACACCAATCAGTCAATAATAGGCAGAACGTCCTTGCATGCCTGGCAAATGAAGAGGCCTCCAATGAAGACAACAAGTTAAGAATACGTTCCCCAATTACGAAGTTGCTATCGCGATCGAATTTAGCGAGATCGGTTAGACATGGGAATGGATTGGTTGCAGACGCAAAAAACAGATGTTCTATACGATAACCCGTTAAAAACGAACCAAAAGGAGAGACTTCGAATTTTCTCGGGCGACACCCTGTTTTGTCCGTTTCTGACGACATGTACGTCAAAATCGGGGCACGCGATTTAAAAGCAAAGGAAACCAAGTGGATGACGACGCAAGACAGACAGGCACCGCACATGGAGAATGATAGACCGACTCGTTCGCCATCTGTGAGCAGGCCCTCATGCTGCAGGAAAGGAGCCACCACTCGCGTTCCGACGCCAACACACCACATTACTTGCCTCACGTGGGGAAATGATCGATTAGAAATATTCCACCGTACCATGTCCGTAAAAGTTGGATACATTTAAGCGTAAACATGAAGATGAGATGTGTTCTTCATCTCGGCACAGGGTAGTGCTGCTGCACGACCACGTGCAGCAGCAGCATTAATGTTCGAGGCGTGTGGTTAATGCACCGAGCGACTCAAGGGTCGGGCCAGGCTTCAACCATGCCAATGACTTGGCTGGGAACTAGAAGCCGTGGGCGCGACGAGGTACGTGCAGGCAGCGCCGTCCAAACCCCGGCCTTGGCCAAGTGCTGTATTGCCACACGATCCCGAGCGTCGATGCCGTGTGTGGGTATGTCCTTGTCGTCAACATGTAGCGAAGAGCAGTCAACGAGGAACACACACTGCGAGTCCACCCGTACAACGTGTGTTTCACTGTAGTCGGGGCAGGGGGGGGGGGAGACTCTAGAGGAAAGGTGTCCTCGATCTCATGCGTAGTCGTATGGACACCGTCCCCACCCCTTCCCCCCCCCCCCCCCCCCCCCCCCCCCCCCGATTAATTAACGCTCGCGCGTCCGTGGCTACGCTGCTGGCGTAGGCCCTGGGCTGGGTTGTGGCCTGGGCTGTACCACGTCGCACGCCAAAGACGAAGCTGCCGTTGACGCTGCAATAGACCAACGCCACATCACTGATGCCGGCACTGCTTTCATGTTGTTTCCGAGAGCCAGCAACATAGGACTCAAGTTATGATGGCAACGTGTTTTTGTTATTAACACGGAGCGGTCAATACCCTCAAGTTTGTCTCTACCACGTAACTACCACGGCGCCTCCTTTAGCGTCTGGGCCGTTTCAACGAAACCATTCCCACCCCTGACTGTATGGGGGGGGGGGGGGGTCGCAGAAAACGGATGCGAGTGCAGGCAAAGATGTGATCGATAGGGTTGACAACACAATTCTTGCGCAGCCAAACAAGCTTGACACCATTTGTGTGCGCCCTTTGCGGAACTCATGCTAATAAACAAGCGGGGACCGTTTGGGGCAACAACAACCTCCATCATCAAATTTCAACGAAGGAATGTATATTACAAAGAGCAAAGGTTGAGAATCGAGTAGATTTGAACGCCGAACAGTACCAAAATGTAGTTGAATCTACCGCAAGACCTAGCTTGAAACGGACGGTAATCGAAAGGGTGCGACGTAAAGGCGCCCAACTTCCTCTAACTATCACAAATACTTCATGTATGAGGGGTCGTGTGACGCGGGTAACTCGGAAGGTCATGACATGGTCCCAAAGATGGTGAGAATATATTTGTAGCCGGGGCTCGGGTAGACGACATGGGAAATACAAGGACAACGCGCAGAACCAAAGAAAACGACGACGACTTGGGGAAAATACGGGGCAAAATATAACTTAGTTTGAAGCAGGCAAAAGGGGAGCATCCGCGCCTGCTCCCTCCAGCGAACGGTCGTCGTGTGCAGGGCAAGCGCTTGCACCAGCCAAGCCGATAGATCGAACTAGACTATACAAAAAAGTTATCGAGATTGCCACATTATGCTCTAGGCAGAGCCTTAGCAATCAAAACAAACTCTACGAAAGTTGAGAAGTGAACCTCCGCGACCCAGCGCCGGACCGGAGTTGGTATTTCGGAGTCGCACCGCCCGCCGGTACCGCGACACTCGGAGACGGGCGTAGTGGGAACACCAATCGGATACGACCGACCGCGACACCAGCGGGAAAGCGGTTGTATCGGCAATCACGACGCCTCGGAAGAGCAAGCGTCTGAAACCCCACGCCTAAATTCAACACGGTATACACTGCGAATGATTCTCTGTATGCCGCGGAGGAGGATCCTATCCGCATATCATGAAGGTATACCAGGCGAGAGTCTCGTGTGCACGAACGAGTCATGCGTTGTACGGCCCGATGCCGTTAGACAATGTATGCTTCGAGTTTGCCCCCGTATCTTCATAGTCTATGACACAACGTCCATGAATCCAACAAACGCTGGGCCGCCGCGCACCGACGGCTGACGGCCATGTTTCTCCTCACACCCCCCATCGTTGATCGTACGACACCCCTCGAATCCACCGTCTCACGAACAGCGTGGATCAACCAACAGTTACGCCCTCAGCGTCTACGGGGCTTTGGCGGGGACATCAGCAGGCGTCATCCCCACAAGGAGGCGAGTCGAGTACGCAGTAGTGTTTATTCAATATGCTAGTAAATATGGTTGGGGGGGGGGGCTTGTCGCAAGCGGGCACCATCGCCGTCCGTCCTGTTGGACAGAGACACATCTGGAAAAGGTCTGACATACCACGGAGGGCACAACATACGACGCACACGTGCACCCGAGCGCAAGGGGGATTGAGTGATCGGCGGCGAGGGCGGATTGTATACAGCAGATTGCGAGGGGGCAGACAGCCCTAGCGGCTCACAGCGGACTTGCGACCAGGGCGGGGGTTGAGACGCTGAGTTAACGTGGGCTGTACGGTGCCGAAGCGTGCAAAAGTTCTTTTTGTCATGACCAACCAGGGTGTGGTACCCGCAGCAGCAAAGAGGCAGATAGTGGATGAAGGTCCACACGCGACGGGAAACGGAATAGTATGCTGGTGGAATGCTGAAAGCTGCAGAAGTACCTGAAACTTTTGACGTGGAAGTTTTCAAACCATCGAGGCAACCGTTCGCTATAGATCATGAACAATGAATCGACAATACAGGTGGGCGAGGCGAGGTAAAGAGGTGGATGGTGGAGGCAGCCGGTAGGCAGAGCTGCGGATATGACTAGCACAAGACTAATTTCATTCAACATCCTTGTTTTGTCCACACTTTGCAGGACAAAATCTACCCCGGGCGTAGTCTGCCTGCGTCTACTACCTGGTTACTTACCCGACGCCATGGGCCTGTTCGAAGACTTAGCGATGGCGACAACTCCGGCCGCTAGCCTCTTCCACGGGACGCCCCCAGGCAGAATGCTGGTACTGCTGCAAGCCACGGCAGACCACACATTGATGAGGACCACCAACAACGGAGGCCGTTGTAGCAAGACACAACTTCAGTACTTATCGGAATCCTTCCGCACGCATTACGGGCTCACTTCCGAACAGTACGAATGCCTGACGGCAATGTTCGACGCAGCTGGTGCGCCCGACGTACGCGCCCTGTTCAAAGAATCACTGCCGGCGTCCATCGCGGGCGTCTGTCCCCCGTACGTGAAGAGGTCTTTCGTCCCGGATATCAACGTGTGCTGCACGAAGGCCCTTCGTGTACGCAAGATGCAGGCGACAGTCATTGAGGTCGACGATTGCTTCAGCACTTGGCACGTGGTGAAAACCTGCGCCGGCGGCTGTGGGGCAACTTACTACGTAAACAAAAGGGTGATCCATGAAGTAATAGGCGAAAAGCGCTGCAGGTGGCATCTGTTCTACCCTTGGTCTGATGGCCGGATCCCGGAGTACATCACAAACAAATCCGGGAAGATGATCATCTCCACCAAGTTCCTGACGTTGACTGCTATCATGCAGTGTTCTATGAGGTGCGCACAATATCTAGATACCTAGACAACGAGAGCATGAGCTAGTCCAGAATAAGAAAACGTCCGACGAAAAACACAAGATACTATTCAGCCCGGTACTCACTGGGGTCGAACTTTATAGATCTCGAAGATGGGAGAGCGGTATGCCTGCATGCAAAGCTAATTTGACGTCACTAAGTCGGGAGGGTGACGACCCCACAAGCGGCGCGAGCGCCTTCATCTTCGAATTGTCAGGGGTAAAAACCGGTCTGCTCTTCTCGGGTCGGCTCGGATAGGGTCGACTCGGGTCGGGTACGGACAGGTGGGGTGAGGCAGGGTTGTCAAGTGCAAAAATAAAACGCAGGTCGGGTCTGAGCGGTCTGGGCCGGCAAAGTGTTACAAAATTAATCACCAACTGGGTCGCGACAAGTAGGGGCAATAGTTCATATGTTCTGAGTCGGGTCGGGTCGGGTCTTCTCTGGAGTTCTCAAAGCAACACGGGTTGGGTAGTGTAGGGCCGAGTAAATTCTCCAAGTATGAGGGGTTGGGTCGTGCGGTGTCGGATGGTGACCCGCCAGCTTGTCGGCCCTACGTGACCCGCTAGGTGCTTGTGCAAACACAAGGGTCAGAGAAGCGGCTTCGTTAACCGGGTCGGCCACTTTAATCAATGCACACTCTCCTACCCGAAGGCCTCTCGCGTACCAACACCCAAAAGTGCCCCTAAAGTACAATGTCCTCAATGTTATAATCCGCCGTGCTCATTCACACATGCACGCCTCCATTCGATCCCTACGAGAAGGACTTCATACGACCTCAATTCGCCCTGAGGCTGACATCCATCCTCCAAGTGATAAGTATGCGATGTCAAGTTTTCGGGAGGAAAATAGGACATCGGTGTAATCATCCAGTCACAGGGCGTTTGCACGTGCTCTCTGACCTGGCATTCGCCAGTTTTCCCAACTCACACCAAAGGTAATATGTAGTCAGCTGAACCCGCCGCACTTCATGTCTAGGTTTCGGACTGCAGAATGAAGATGAAACCTAATATTATTATTTGCGGCCGAATCACTGGATATTTATGCAAAAACGCAGCAAGATGAACACATCGGAGGCAGACAAATAGAGACACAAGCGATACCAATTCGCATTCGAGAACACGAGTGCGACAGCATGGATGTCAGCCGGCCTCCCACAGCCGAACACGATATGCAGAAGACGTCCATCCCCGGTCCACCGAGACTGTACAAGGGACGTTGTTTTCTTGGCAAGCAATACACTAGGCCTGGCGTACACCTAGGGGTAGGGAACGGTAAGGTGAAACGTTTTAGTGTGCCCTTCTGGTCGAGTATGTGGTGAACGCAGGTAACGGGGTGTTGAGTACGTCGCGTGTGAAATCCTGGAGAGTTGAACGTGTGAGGCTGCTCTGCAGAACGCGGAGAGGATGTCGCGATGAATAAATGCCGTATGTTAAGGCCAAGTCTACCCATGGCGTTCAATACAGAATGTGGTGTATTTACTGCTGTACTGCTGTATCGCCAAAGAGCACGTTACAGGAGAGCCCAACGTGAACTGCATCTCTTGAGGGATCCCCTCGTCGGACCCTGGCCCCGGTGTTGGTTGAGAGCCGTAACGTTTGAAGTACGTACGGGGGTGGTACCCTACGACGTTGGAGTGATGTACTACGTCACCTGGAATCCTCACGAAGAAAACAGATACTGGAATATCCAGGCGGTTCTTACGAGTTTTGGTCCGAGATTTAGACACTCCATGTGTATTACTATTGCAAATGAAATTGCGACAGCACCTCCGTGTATTTCTGTATTCATGGTGACATCCGTTCGTCGACAAACCAATAGATCCATATCCGCAAATATCGACGTAAATAGGAAAAAAAATTAAAAATAAAACAAAGGAGACCGATGTGCCATTGATATTGTGTCGCTACCACAAATCTCATGTTTCGAATTGGCGGACGAAAATTTTTCGAAACACCAAGGACATTTATGTGGATACTTCCTCGCAGCCTCTGGGCAAATGCGATTCACATGTCGCCCCCATCCTTCACATCGCACCTATCGCTATTTTTGCGATAAACAACAATTGGAAAGACATCCCGGTTGCTAATTTACCCGATAAAGTACTTTCGCCCATCTATACACGCCATAGAAGGCCAGTTCGCGACGGATCCGGAGTTGGAAGCGTCGAAAGGCTGACCTCCTCGTATTCTACAACCTACGTGCTTCAGAGCACCATGTCAGTTCGGATACACCGACAATCGGGGAGACAGTCTGTTGTTACAGTTGGGAAGAAAAATCAAAAACGTTAACTTAGTAATGATTATGTGTGCGAGACGGACATGACGCGCAGAGCTAACGAGAGCAGGCAGGACGACGCCCCGACATTCGGCCGACATTATCGCCGGACTACGTCCAACGCAGAATATTGCATTACCACGACGCACCGACAACGGGGCAAATTGCGTGGTAGTAGGGAAAATGGGCGGCCGAGGTGACATGATGTTGGTCGACACGCACAGAGTTGTTGCACGATGAAAATTAAGAGGGGGCCACAAACGACAGGATGACGTTGTCACGTCGAAATTTGACTCTCGCGACAACGACCAACGCCAAAACAATTTGCACAGCTATATCTACAGCCACAACTCGTGCGACGGCAACGGGAGGCAGCACATGGACGCCGTTGACTCATGCGGTCGAAGGATAATACCAGAACAGTACACGTTCGAGTGAACAACTACCTAGAAACGACCCGGACGCGTGCAAAACAAACGGAACAGACGACTAGCACAGAGCACGACCACAAATACGTCGCCCGGGCAGCACGAGCACTCCTTCAACACAAGAGTCGGGCGGAATTCGTACGACCAGATACCGCACGCAGTAGAAGGCAGGTATGGATGTGGCATGGAGTAGAGCGGCGGACGTGATAGTGGGAACAACTTATCGGCATACAGCAAATGAAGAGGGCAAGAGGGACAGCACGTAGAGGGCATAGAGGATCAACCGGAAGAATACGGACTCCGACGTTTTTTTTGGTGACGTTTACCAACGCGGTTGTTTGTGCGCGTCCCACATTGGCATGGAAGGGCCACTGATATTGATAATCGACGCAACCTTAGCTTGTAGGACCCCTGTACGTGTATGGAGCCATCGTGTGGACTGTCGCAAGCATTTCAACAGGGATGGGATCTTCCCCGTTACCTCGCGGTTCGTCTCGCAGTTGTCGTCTTTCGATGGTCTTTTCTTTGAAACATGTAGAGAAATGGCGCAACTAACACCGATGGAGGAAATGTACTAAAGACCGCCTTCTGCTTGACCGCTCCGTCGTCAATGGCAGCGCGGGCCTCAGGAATCCCGCTCATGCTGCATGTGGGACACGGACAGGACCTCGCCGTGGTCAGGCACATGTAGTCTAAGTCGACTCGCACCGTTGGGCACTGGTCGATACCATGCAAAGTGGGACGTTTGTTAGGATTTACAAGGGCTGTAGTTTATTATAGCCGTGGCACAGCCACAAGCGTACGCAGCTTCGTCATTCCGCGCAATGCCCTACGTACGGACACCACCTCCTTCCGATTTAACAACAACCAAGAACGAGGAGGTGTACATGGTCCGTGTGCGTCGTCGTTACCCGCCGGGACTCGCGTTCATCCTCCTGGGGTTGAGCGCGGCGGAATACGATCGAGAGATCTACGGCTGTTTAATACGAATAAACAAAACACACACTCGTGCGACCGACGCGCCAAAAACACAAAAAAAACAACAACGCGGTTGTACGCCATGGTCCGTAGCGGGGCACTGTATGAAGCAATAAGTAATTCTTTTTTTTTCGGACGACAGTTGTGCAGTTGCGTTTATTTCACGGTGCTTTCGCCTACAACAAATCCACCCTTCCAAGTATTCGAACTTCGACCGCCCGAAGACGAGCGCCTGCAGGGGCTGCATTCCGGCTATAACTGGCGTCTGAGATGAGAGTTGCCCGTGGTACACGCGTACACAAACGACCCGGACGAACCACTTACATTAGCCCTAGAGCCCAGCCCAGCCGTGGCTACCGACAAGCGTTCATCCTCGCCTGCCCACGCTCGACACGCGCACCTGTTGCCTGTCGTACCAGTGTTTCGTCGGTGAACAGCGCGGGTCGCGCATGATCAACACGTGCAGAGGCTATCATCCTTTCGGCGTCGTAGTTCGTGCGGACTTGCCCTACGTCGTGCCTCGGAAGCTTCGCCGCATCCGTTCAACCTTCCACCTACGCGGCTAGCGTGTCGACGAAAGAACGACCTCTCGTGGCCACCACGCGGCGAGCAAGTCGATAGAGGTAGGGGAACTCGGGTCGTCTCGCCCCCGGACAAGAGGTCCGCCTCGAATCCGGGAAATCAAATCGTTTTTACCCGACAAGGAAAATCCAAAAGACCTTCGACTGAGCTAATGTCAGTTCTTCTAGGAACTCCTTCGCACGGTCATGTTCGCCTAATCAGATATACTTCATGCCGTAGCATTCACGAAACAAGTGCTCGATTACACGTGGCGTAAGGTGTTGCGCTTGTTCCAAGCAAACATCGATTACAACGCGTACATATGTGGGCGAACCACAACAAAGACGCGGGTGCTGTCCGCAGATGGCGGCACCACGAAGGATCACTATGTCCTACATCTAACGAGGCCATTGGAGGAAAGACGTACATGACGCTAAAAGCCAAGGGGTGCGTCGCGTATGCGCGCCACAGTAGGCCACGCTGCGGAAAATCGCCACATTGCGCATGTGGCTGTAGGTTATGGACGAGGGCGCCCTTGTCAGGAAACGCGGCGACCACTTCGCCGGAAGTGCTTCGGTGGACCCCTGGGTTACGTGCGTGGCGTACCATAAATTATCGAGAGGGACAAAACTTTGTGGTAGTCTGTGTCCCGAGTATATGAGTGAAATGTACATTTCGACGTTCAAGCACTCCAGGCGCAGTGCCGCGTGGAATCCTCATGAGGTCGGATCGATCTTAACTGGCACTTTCGCGTGTAGACTGCGTCGACATATCACCTGCCTCAAGACACTGACTGCATTGTAGGTTTGTTGTTGAATTTCATCCTAGCCATTGGCGGCGCACATACATCGCAACACGCAATTTGTTTAAACAGCCACAGCGCGTGCAATGCTTAGCCGGAGACCAAGAGGTTCTCTAGGGGCTGAGATCCATCCCGGGGTCAGCCCTGGCAATGGAACGAACGCAACCGTCGGCAACCGTTCTTGTTCGTCAACACATGCTTGGCCGTACCAGCCCCCCCCCCCCCCTCCCCCGGTTGGGTTGGCGTATTTGGCAACGACACTGTAAAACATGCCACTCAACACGTGAGCCACACATCCAGGGTACCGTTTTTTTTTTTGTATTTGTTTTGTTTTCTTTCTTGGCGGTCGCCCGCAGGTGGTTGTCGAGTGAGATCATTTGTGCGAAGTAAAGAACCTTTACTCTGCACAAAGGAATTGATCGTATCACGTAGTGCTCAAGGTAAGGCACCCAAGAGGCAGTTACATAGTACTCCCACTGCAGTCTCTGGAAGTGGCAACACCGGAAATTAAAGAAACGCGTTTACGCTGTCATCCATACGCAAGTCCGCCTCACAAGCGGTTCTTAGTAGGATGCAGCTCACCCTTAATGCGACCCAGCAGACACCTCACGGCCCTTCGTGCTTCGTGCAAGCAATGTATGTCTGGGCGACTCCTTAATGGATCGAGGAACGATCACACGACATTACACGCTGTCATGGTAAGTCGGTAAGGGTGTGCAAACACGCGCACATGGACAGTGCCTATATTGTTGTCGCCGATTCTTACGGCGACGCTCGTCGTTGGACCTGCTGCGTGCCTTGAACAGAGTGGGGTTCAGCACCATCGCCAACCTACATGCACGCACGGTGAGGCGGGACGGAAGGGCTGGTACGACACCGCTGACAGGGCCGGTTCTCACCGAGTGTTGGGCTATTTTCGCCATACTCAAGCACAAACAGGGCGTGGGTGAGTGACGACCTAAACCTAACCCCCAAGATGAGGTATTCTAACGTTAAACCACGGACGTCACGTTGGGGTTGCAGCCCCCACCCCTGTCGAGCGGTGAGGTGAGAGCATGGACCTACCCTCTCCGAACTGTTGTCCCAAGGAGGGGACAATCCTCGTTGACTCGCAATCTTTCGGCCCGACAAACAGTCTGCTCACGAGGAGGGAGGCTGACGTTAACTCCGAGGGAGCGTACGATCCCTGAGGACGGGGGACTCGCAACGGTCACATGTTGCTACGGTCATTCACACGTATCTCTCCATCAAACCCGCCCACGCAATGAGACGGTTTCCTATACAAGCGAAACCTAGACGCCACTCCGAGTTGATTTCTGAACGGAACAGGTGCTCCCCCCGAAATTTCACGTCGAACGTGTCTACGTAATGCCCCGAAGGTAGCTGTGGGGACTAGATGCACCTCCCACGAGCAGTATTAACGGGCCAAGATCAGTGATGTTGAAGCACGGGTAGAAATTATCGCGAATGAGACAAGATAAGTACTTGTTCGAGCATTGAAGATTGAACAGGGTATCCCAGGGAAAGCCAGGGGGGCGAACGAGGCACAATGCAGCTAGGATCACAAGTTCACATACATGAACGCGGAGTTAGTTGTACTTTGCGCGAAGTTGAGTGATCCACCAATATGATGCTAATTATAGGTTTGTATGTTACCTTCAATATTTACTTATTATTACGAGAGGGAGACACGTTGTTGTGGTGTTTGATTGTACACACGAGACACCATGTTCGTGCAATTTCGCGAACCGGTGTAACTAGCGCGTAGACCTTCTACATCACACCAGCGTCGTGGACCATTTGCGCTACCCTACACGCCTTCGCGATGGACGCAGCAGTTCGCAGGCCCACCGCACGAGCTCAGGAGTGGACAGTGGTTAGGAAGTAGCTGCCCAAGTGAGGACAAAAATGCAGGGGTTCCAAATTTTAATTTGGGAGTTGGGGGGCAGGGGGCCTACATGAACAACCTAAAACACCTTCCTACCATAACACCGAATCAACCTCGCCGCAACTACGTCATGCGGTCATCCGACGTCACTGTCCTAAGAACATTAACGACGCACACCACACACGTCCTTGGTGCGATGCACTCAGGTCCGTGGCTATGGTTTGCGCCCCCCAACGCGGAGATTCTGGCGCACACACCCCAGGAAGTGCCCATACTGTCGATGTACGGAGAAGAGGCCGGATCGAACGAATGGGGGGGCCTAAGAGAGCCGATGACGGAAGTGTTGCATACTGTGTGGGAAACCTCAGCTTGGGCAGGGCATGCGTGCGACTTGTGCAGGAAGGACATCGTCGTAGACGGTGAATCTCACTCTGTGAAGGCTGCGGTGGTGGACGGCATTACGGCTACACGACACGCCATCTTCCACGGGTGCAAGCTCGACCTGCCAAAGTTGGGCGGACGAAAGTATCATGAACAAATAGGAATCCCACGTTTGTGCAGGACTATTACAATACGAAAAGGACGTCGACAACATAGACGTTACGCGCGGGACACACATGCTGCTCGAACGTTCACCATCCTGGGCCTGCCTCAACGTTGTCGTACACTTGGTGAAGCGCGCGGCCTGGAGGCGGTACGGACACACCCCCAGTAACGCATACATGTACGACCCCGAATATGTCACCACGGTCGAATGTTGGAATACGTAACGCACAGGTCGCCCGTGGACGAGAGTTTCTCGACGACTAAGAGGGTAGGGGCCGTGTGTTGAACGATGCTAGGGGTTTTGACGTTATGCCACAAGGGCTACACAACAATGTACGTCGTGGGTTATGTGGTGCCGATGTAGAGGCGTTGGAACGATACATATAAAGCGCGCCGTGCTATCGTACGACTTCATAGATTGTAGTGCGTTGGCGGATGCGCTATATTAATCATATGTCCCAAATGGCGTGAGAGCATCAACGTCACATCGCTGAGTTGACACACTGACTGCTTGACGACATCCGGCGGAATCAGATTGTGTGCAGCGCATGAAGAGGAAGTCGGCCACCTGTGCGCTGTGACGACGCCACAGCAGTGCACAAACCACCACCAACCCAACAGACTGACGTGCGGGGGACACTCCCACATGGAGGATACGTGGAGGAGCCACAACGAGAAGACGGGGTGGAGGAGGCGACTAAACGCGCAGGGTGCAGACGACATACCCGAGGTAAAGCATGACCACCCATGGAAAAAGGAACAAACAACCCGTCCTGTAGCGCACAACGCAGGTGGGTTCCTGACGAAAAGAACAACGCACAAACGTTCGTTTGGGCCGCGACGACGGAACTACGTTAAAGAACTTCGGGCCTCAATGTCGGCGGGGCTAGTCTGTACTTTTACCGCTACGTAAGGACTTACACAATAGCATCGACATGGACATTGGATCAATGTCGCCGATGCGCTGGGGTAAGACAAATCAGGCCTGGACTAGAGTGCGGGCTCGTGGATCAGAGTAACCACGACAGACATATTTGTTGACCACAGGCAAAGGCGACAAGATGTTATCGACAGAGCTAATTATGTGCGACAGACGGAAAGGGCTTCGGGCAGAAGCCATGGTGCTGGGCTGCACAGGAATCTGGCGTTAGTCAAATAAGCGCCACCGTGACAGTGGCGTGCTACATAAGGCGTAGGCGATAGAGACTTTCATGGATTATTTCAGTAGGATGGGCACGATCCGGATAGACGAATGGGGACGTGCTCGAATGCTCGAGGTTTAACGCCTACTACCAGCGTGAAGATAGGTGGCACCCCAACAAAACCAGGCGTACAAGACGACGACCTGAAATAAACAGCGTTCAGGAATCACGACATGGAAAGGACTTGCAACATTACACATCAGCAATATACGAATTGACACGACTTGTCATAAAGGATCTATCCGCGACGAGGCACATCGCACACGCAATAGGCTCAAACAGCAGGTGCAGAGCCATGTCAAGGAGGAGCTTTTCGATTGCTTTCCCTGCAAGGCATACGACACTTACGCCATCGCTAGCGAGAGCGTCCAGGAAACCATTTGGAAACTAGTGTGTGAAGTCGATGATTAATACATTGCCGCCCTGAACAGCGCCGTATAAGACCTCCTAAATTGTCACTATTAATTGTCCGTCAGACCCAGAATTCCCCACATGGCTGTTATGGGGGGGTGTCTGCATTGAGCTCCAGTAGGTACACAAGATTAGGCTTAATCGAAAACAAGCTCAAAGTGCGCGGCTGACAGTGACCACAGTTTGGCCGATACTCGTGCGACTAAGAATAGTAGCCATCGTATGTTTAGATACGAATTACAGCAAACAGAGGCGTTGAAACTCCTCGCGGCACCCACCGTACGCATTCCTTCCCCGTGCTGGCGAAAAAGATATATGTAGGGGAATTCGTGTACAAGTCTACCTCGTCTCCAACTAACGGATAACCCACACCGCGCCGCACCGTCCGCACTATTTATCGCTTCAACGCGCCAAAGGAGGAACACATTCGACTCCTCAGGTTCATGTTCGCACCCAGGACAAGCTTCGGACACTTTGTCGGGAGCTACACTTGCGGCATCATTGCAGGGATAGCTCCTTTGTGGGAATCAGAGGGGATGGGGGAGGTCCAACAGGCGCTAACGCATATATGGAAAGAGGAGGCAGGGCGACCACAGCTGCTTTTCTACGACTTGGCGTGCCGACGCCGCCGATATATGTAGGGGAATTCGTGTACAAGTCTACCTCGTCTCCAACTAACGGATAACCCACACCGCGCCGCACCGTCCGCACTATTTATCGCTTCAACGCGCCAAAGGAGGAACACATTCGACTCCTCAGGTTCATGTTCGCACCCAGGACAAGCTTCGGACACTTTGTCGGGAGCTACACTTGCGGCATCATTGCAGGGATAGCTCCTTTGTGGGAATCAGAGGGGATGGGGGAGGTCCAACAGGCGCTAACGCATATATGGAAAGAGGAGGCAGGGCGACCACAGCTGCTTTTCTACGACTTGGCGTGCCGACGCCGCCGGTACTTGCTGAACCACCCTGACCCTTCGTGGGGGGGCACCAACATCGTCGACCGGTAAGGATAGTTGGAGAATAACGTCCCTTCGGCAGTTGGCTACAAAGTGGCTGCTGCCGCAGGGAATGACACGTCCAGTCTACCATTAAAAGAAAGACTAATATGACATCGGCCTTCGGGATATTTAATGGCGACAACACTATGATGTTACTTTTCGGTTGGCGACAGGTTCCCATTCACCGTTCCACAGTTAGGGATGGGAATGGATTCCTTCTAGTACGCAAAAAAAAACGAAGGATGTCGCATGGTCGTTATCGGGGGGAAAATATCTTTGGGAAATTAACCAATCCGTGATTGGTAAAAAACAAAATGCAACCAAAAACTCCGTTCTATGATGCCGCCTCTCGAAAATAAAATAAAAAGCAGTGCCGGCATCGATGTTGTGGCGTTGAGCTTTAATTGGAAAAATGTCAGCCTTGCCTTTTGCAAGACACGTGTTGCGGGACAGCGCACAACCAAGCCCAGAGGATGGAGTTGCAGCGTAGACACGGACGCGCGAGCGTGAACGAATCGCACGTTCCTGGGGAGGCCTTGGGATTGGCGACAGGCAGCACGAGAAAGATGCTCCCCCCTGTGAAACACATCTTGTACAGATCAAGTTGCAGCATGCGGTCGGTACTGTTTTACCGTTAACAAGTAAACAAGAAGAACATACCTCGTACCTAAACACAGAGCATCGACACTCGGCTGCGTGTTGCTATACTGCACTTCGCCGAGACCGGGAGATCGACGGCGCAGCCTGCACCTCTGGGGCAGCGCGCCCCACTTCTAGCTCACGGGCAAGTTGTTGTTTGTGCGTGCAGATAGGCTTGAGCCTTGCGGCCAAGGCTGCATTCACCTCGCGCCTGTAATCTGCATGCTGCTGCTGCATGTACTCGTACGTACGTCGTACCACTCTGTCCGGAAATGTAAATAACAGTTTATTTGAACATTTATGATTGAACCATTCCTATAGTTCCGGACAGGGTGTTACGCTAGCGTGTTTTTACTCCGTCGTTTTCTCACGTGAGACAACAATAGTGATGCGTTCGCATCTGAACGCTAGGGGTAACTCGCTTCCTGCTGCATCAAGGCCCGATCAGAGATGGTATTCGCTGCTGCGATGACACCGGGTGTGATGGCGATCGCTCGGCGTGAGGCCGCTTCCATGTCCGGCACCGTCTGCCCGACACCACGAAGACTGGACGTCCTTTGTTTTTATCTCGGGATATTTTGTGTCGGATTTCCCATCAACAAATTGACTCTTCAAAAGAGGGTCAACTCGTGCTGCAGATTTCATGTCGGCTACTTGTCGGATTCAGGTGCGGATTGCATTGCTGTGTGCGCAAAGTCATTCCGCATCGATGGACTGGTTTCGATTTGCGACGATAGTCAAATAGACGGAAAGAGACGAATACAACCTGAAAAAATCGAGTTTTGGAGCGTATTTCCACAAAAACTTAAGGGATACAAAATCTGCAGATCAAAACACAACCTGTCAAATGATCATTTTCCGTCAGTGGGAGGTGTCTGTCGAACTTTATCATCCAATTCGTTTCCCTGGTCGAGTAATCAGGTGCTCGGTGCTACACGTGAATGTAGTCTAGAACCAAGTGAATGGGGTGGTGGGCAGACTATATAAAAAAATTGTGCTTTCGACTTTTTTTCAACAGATTCTCGAATAGACTGGACATTTATTTTCGTCTAAAACGAGTCCATTCCCATGCCTAACAGAGAGCCTCTGTGCGAGCGCTGTCCACGTTTTCGTACAGTGCAGAAAGTACACAACCCACCTATAGATAAACGCGCGCAGCGAGGATGGCAGGGAGACTAGGAGTAGGTGATCCAAACAGGCTGAACGCTCCCATCGAGTATTGTTGCGTGCGTCGGGGAGGGCGCATCATTAATTATAGAAGGTTGGCGAGGTACACGTATGCACATGAATAAAATTAACGGTCAGAACGAGAAAAAACGACTCGTCACGGGAGCAACTGAACGGTCTACTACTTCTAAAATCGCGCCCACGTGCACGGCAGGTTCCATTTCAGAAGCCATAAGGAACCAGACTGCCAAGAATTCTGCAATCCAGAGCAGCAGGACGATCCATTGCTATGGCACCGGGACGAACAAAACAGGCCGAGGTTTAACTGGAACTCCAGCATGGCTGAAAGCAACAACTCCTTTATTGAAGGCGCATATGGATGATAATGGGAAGGGGATCCGCGCGGAGAGTGGTGATTTACGAAAAACAAGTATCTACACCCAGATAGATTCGTACATACATGTGCTTTACGTCCACTTGAGGGTACGGTATAGAGTTGGTTCTGTCATAAGTTTGTTTTCCACGGACGCTGTAACTTTTCGCCAGCGGCGGGGGGGGGGGGGGGGGGGGGGGGGGGGGGGGAGAATGCCGTTGTCCCTGGTCCCTATCCTACAACACAGATTCAAACGACGCGACTACGTTACGCGACCTGAATCAGATAATTCATTCGCAATCCATTGAACAGGATGGAAAGACGCAGACCGCCTCGCTGGTGAACGTCACAAGCGAATGCTAACCGCGAGGAGTGCAGCCGACATAGCTCTACACAAGGGGGGCATTGCTTCTACACGCCGATCCATCCACACACTATGTCGTCGTAGAGATAACCCCAGGCGAAACTCTCAACTCCAACACGAAAGGACGACGACAACATACCTTTGCTTTCCTAGAAGTGGGTTGGATGTTGGTCAAAGAGCTGTATGACGCTTCGCATATCATGCGGGTTGATTAAACACAGGGTACATAGTTCCACTAAACGTCGTGGTTTCAGTGGTTAAGCCCTTAACTTGAAGGCCTTGTACAACGCGGGTACATACAACGAGGGAATTGAACTCGTCATTGCCGGCTGGGATAAATGGGGTGGGGTTCAATGTGACATGCAGTCACGACAGAAATTGTGCGAGTTTGGTAGTGAAAGCCAGTATGGACAGACATGGTTCCTGAACATTCGCTTTTATCTCAACTTATCAGGTTCCGCCTTGCCGCCACCACTTGTGATGTTCTGCTATTCACAGGTTTGGGCCCGGTTGTGAAAAAAATGCCGCGTATCCTCGGGCACTTCGTACTCAGCGTCAACGTCATTGTTCACAACGAACTCACCTTGGTGGAAAAACTATGGAATAAGAACCCAACATTCGCCGCTTGAGTGCGTGTGTTGGCAAAGTGACGCAGGGGTTGTGGATGTCGGTTAGGGGTGGTGATTTGGGAAATGATAAATACTGCATGAGTCACGACATGGGAACAGAACGGCGTGTACCCGACTCCTCCTGACGCTTCAAGACAGCAGGACAATGCGAACAGACATACGATGAGCCTACTTCAGGAACATTCGACACAGGTGTTTCCCTGTCGGTCAGGAGAGGAATTCAAGATAACCGAATACACTGCATGATGCCCGGCATGCTAAGCGTACGGAGTGTACCTGACATATTAAGGCGCAGCAAGACAGCAGGACAATCACGCGTACATACATGGAACGATTCCTGGTGCATCCTACACAGGTGTTTTGGGGACGACCTAGGACGTTTCTTTGTGTGTCGATGCTCGCTACCCATAGGAACCACAAGAACATTCACGACTACTCGGCGTCTGACTGTTCCCCCGAATTGTCACTAGGGTTGGGCGCACCTATCCGTAATCCGCTGGGAGGGCGCGTGCGGTGATGGACATGTACCATTCTTGCGGGCCGGTCAAATGAGCCGTTCGGTGTTGGGTCCTAGACGCCGAAACACGGACAAGCTGTATGTCAGGGGCTAACCGCGTGTATCCTTTGCATTGATATTGGTGCAAGGTTATACTACTGTGTGATACGTTACGTGTGCTCCGATTGTGATCACGTGCACGGTTAAAAGGACGTAGATGCGTAGAATCAAACACATAAAAAAACAGGAGCTCTGAAAAGGAACGGCGTTCGTCTTGGATATAACCCGCAAGTTACAAAAAAGGTAATACAGTACCTTCAGTGTCTGTAGTGAACCACGACTTTTTTCCTGGCGTAAATATCCGGTTAGATTATGCTTTCTTCCCATGTCGCAGTGGCTTGCTGTCCTTTATGTTTGGTACATACGAGTAGGACACAGAGCATATCGAGAGAATACTAGAAGTACCTTACCTGGGGCATGTATGTATGTACGACATGTGAACGAGCGCAGCGGAACATCGACCGAGACGCAAAGGGTAGGTGGTGCCCGAGCTGTTTTCTGCCAAAACCTGTCGGCGGGACTGTACGCGTTATCAACTCGCCAGGTTGGACCTGCATGCAAAGTCATGAAAAAACAATATACATACAATCATGGACTTCTAACCGCTTCGCATAGTCTGATGTACTTTTCCTTCCTCGGCGCGTGTGGCCGGCCGCCCGCGGAGCGAAAAGACGTTCTATATACGTGTAAATAGGTCAGAGTGTTGCACGCCTAGTACTTTTATGGACGTACTTCACGGCTCGATTGAACGGGAAATAGTACCATCACATTTGATGGGCATTGATAGACAATCCGTGCGTATTATTCATAATCATAATTGACCTGGCGATTACGACGTCCCCAACACGACGCTGTAACAATTATTTCCTAACGACAATAACAGGGGGACACGCAGTTGCGCAGGGATAACGACCGTGTAGACCAAACATACATGTTTCCACCCGACCTGATACTAAATACTACTGGTGTAGGAGGGTTAGTCGAGACATATATGCGTTCTACCTGCCTAACGTGTGACACCTTCTACGTGTACTTAGGTTGCCATGGAGTGCGGTGGGGGTCTCCGTGGGGGTCTCCACGGTGATCCCCACGGTTATCACCGTGGGGGTTTCCGTCGGATAACCGTGGGTATCACCGTGGAGACCCCCACGGTGATCAACCGTGGACCCCCACGGTCATCAACCATGGGGGGCTCCACGGCAACCCCCACGGTTACCCCCACGGTGATCACCATGGGGGTCGCCGTGGCGGTTGCCGTGGGCATCGCCGTGGGTATAGCCGTGGGGGGTCGCCATGGTAAGCCGTGGGCAATCCCGTGCGGGTTGTCGGGTGGAGTTTCGTGGTCTGGCGTGGGGGGTACCGTGGCAAGCCGTGGATGTACTTCTTACGTGACGGGGACCTTGCCGCCGTATACCGTGGGTATCGCCGTGGGGGGCACCGTGGGGGGCACCGTGGGGGGAGGGGCATGGTACAGCACATGGAGTCCCATGTGATTGTACGGCGTACCATGCCATTCCGCGGTATGCCGTGAGGACGCCTATGGTGTACCACGTTGCGAGCCCCACGGAGACCCACGGGAAGTCCAAATAGTGTAGATCCCTGGAGCAAAAAATGAAGGCACGTGCTGGGGGGGAGAAGGGACGACACCTGTGACCACGGCTTGTCCAGAAGATCGTCGAGGGTAAAACCTCCTACGAGTGGGCGGGGAAAGTAGACGTGATGAAAAAAAAAAAAAAAAAAAGTATAATATAGTCTGTCCTCAAAAATATGCTGTGTGTTCTTCACGTTAAAATGATGGGTGGGTGCAGGTGCTACTTCTAAAAAAGTGTGCAGGGTTTCATACGAGTATTATTATTTCGCTCTTGCGCCACTCCCCTATTAATACGGCACCTCCCGGAGGGGAACCTTGTATATATATATGCGGATATCGATCTGGGCGTGTTAGACAATGTTAGTTCAAGGACTGAACACACGGCATAACATAATGTTACTACTGCTGTACCAGAGCTGGACGAGACCGAGCAGCAACTTAACGTTAAGGCGCGTGCGCGTTCGTGGGCTTCCAGTTCACCCTTGTGTTACCGCTTTACCGTGATCTCTCCTCCAGCGCTAATAACACTATGTACCATGTTGGTTCGTTACCAGGTTCCTCCTGTGTTGGGCCCGATAACAACGTAGATAATACCTGGTATAAGTGGTATCCGAGTGTTGAGTTAGCCGAAGTGTGCGGACTTTCCCGTTCTGAAAAAATCTAGCGCTGCAAAACGATCTCACACCTCACACACCCCTGTGCTACGAACTCGACGCTCTGTACGGACGGAGGACGTGGTGGTGTGCCATCGAAACGTCGGTTGAGTCAGCTACATACCAAAATTAAAAGTTAGACCTGCCGAACGGACTGCGAAACGTTGCCACACTTCACCCCCGACCCCCGGCCCCAAGTTATGTTTCCAGATAACTCCTATGTTACTACATAACGCCAACATATCTCCGTAACACCTTGTTCACAAAGTCAGATGATAGAGTCATTCCCATTGATTGGTAGATTGGTAGACAGATGCATGCGTCGACTTCGTTCTGAAAAGTTCAACAAACTTCGGTCCGGGTATAGCGCGTTCAGGCACATACATACGTATGTCGTATCCATGTTTCGGTTTGCTCTGCCTCGCTACGTGTACACGTACTACGCCGCCCGGACATACTTGACAGTCGTTGGAATGTCGATGATGTCTACTGCGCCAAGAAGAGCAGCAACAGCTGCAACAACAACAGCAGTATTCCCAGTCTCCGCGCCTGCAGCGGTGCCCGTGTACTTCGATCATGACGGAGGCTACGACGACTTCGTTGCACTCGTGTACCTCTTGAAGCACCAAAACAGGTGGGTTGTTGTGGTCGTTGTTCTCGGCACTATACGGGGTAGGTATTCACGTATTCACACATTCGAACAAACATATACCTGGTACCTGGTATGCATCAGCGGCTGCGGAAAGGCGTCCAACGCAAGTTGCTGCGCAGCAAAACCGAATGCGGACGCTGGAAACAGCAGCAACGCAACCTGCCGCAACACACATTTCGCGGCAGGCGAAATAAATGTTGTTAACCCTTTTTAAGACTTCAGTCCCGTTTTGGGGACAAACTACTTAGAATTTGTTTTGTTTGTCCCCGAAACGAGACTGCAGCCCTAAAAGAGTTCAGGGGTTCGTCTCGGGTTGCGTCTCGCCTTCGTCTCGAGATCTGCGACGTGTGGTCAGCGAATACTTGCGGAGGTTTGGTGTTTGGTGCTTGGCGCCTAAAAATTGGCCTGCCGCCGAGAAAACAAAACGAGCAACTGATCAAATTCTATCGGATTTCATGTACTAGGTATGATAATAATGATGAACGTCATGACAATTTTCTGCTGAGTGAGATGGGGCTTTTGCTGACCATTATACAACAGCTACTCGTAGTAGTACGTAGCTCGGTAAATACGTACCTGGTAGGTGCAGATGAACCTGTCCTCTGTCCTCGTCATTAGATACTGGTATTAATAGCTTCTACAGGTCGTGAGAGGAATGACCCCCGGAGAGGACGAACGCAATGCGACAAGACAAAAAATAAGTCAAAGTGAAGTGCGGGGAGGATGACAACTGACAGACTCGTGTACCGATACCTGTATTCATACCCCAAGTGACAAATGACAAATGCCTCGGAAACTTATGGAAACTCTTATTATTATTATTATTAATAATAGATTAATAGTGTAGGGAAAAGTAGACTAAAAATGTCACGTAACAAACGCTACCCGAATTTAAGGCTTATAAACTCGATTTCCACCACATTCTCCCTCACTACAGCGGACTTATCTCTTTTTGCGAGTAGGTCAGGAATCCCGATGAGATTCTGAGTATCCAAGTTTTTTCCTCCGACTTTTCGGTACTGGACTCAGTATGCGATTATCGCATTGGTCTCATCGTTCCTTCTCCTGGTGGGTGTTTTCTAAGTGAGTGAGTTTAACAGCTTGTTGAACGTGAGATGTTCCCCTCTTTTTTTCCTTTTTAGGGGATGAAGGCGAGAATCGAACGACGGACCTCGCTCTTTATAATCTCACGTCCTGCCGTCGACGCCATTGTAGGGAAATGTAGGGAAAAAATGTTGCGTAACAAATGCTACCCGATTTAAGGCTTTTAAACTCGTTTTCCACCCCAATAGATACCTGACCTGCTATGTTTTTTTTTTTTCAAAAAGGCCTTCTGCCTTCTACGACGCGCGGTACACTGCGTACTGCGCACCTGCATAGCTGCTGTGCAGCGCCCCTCGCCCCACCCACAGAAGATTCCTGGCTCCTTCGGCAGCAGACTACAGTAGTAGGATGGCATCCTCTAACGGCGAAAGGTGCCCTTGCTCTGTGGAGAGTGGCTGCCGGCATCCCAATCTCCCTTCCAGCGGCGATTGTTGCTCAACATGCGACGCACCGCTTCACCATCGATGAAATTTGCTGTAGTTAAACGCGGCCGTCCGTCTCCTGTTGTCGACGGACGGCCGCGTTTATTGTGGTAGCGGCAGCGGTGAAGGAGCCCTATGCTGCCAGTTCGCGCGCACCTAGGATACCGCCTCGCGGGCGTGGTCTGGCTTGATGTCCCCTCAGGTGCAGGCGGGAAACGCCACGAGCAGCTATTTATGTGGTCGGTGATGACGAGGGTGATGATGCTATGGACACCTCGATCAGCGAACGAAACTGCACCCGTATGGGCGTCTCAACCAGAGGGAATCTTGCTGCGGGTCCGATATTTTCGAAAAAAACAAAGGTGCGAGTACACAGCAGGAGTCATCGTATTGGTGTGCGTGCTGTGTTCTATCATGGCTGTGCATCACGTGTCGTGTGTTTTGTATGGTATGTCGTGCTTCGTGCAGCTGGTGTAGTGTGCATGATCTCTGAAGATGGATCGTACTGATCGTAGTGCATGGTTCGAAAAGGGCAATAACCAAGAAAAAGTACACCCGTTACGTTGGGGGTCCAAAACAAGTACATGTACAGACTGGAATCGAGTCAAGAGGACCCCCCGAGCCATCATGCGTTTGATTGGCCAAAACACACATCGTGCCCGTCCCTGAGGAGCAATGACACAATGACCCACGTAACACCTGGTGGCGGCTAATTATCTACCTCGACATATCCAGGTTCAGTTTGGAGGGCTCAGGTCCGGGTGGGATAAGGTCCGGGTAGTGTAATGATATGGTATCCCCTCTCCCCTGTTGCGGCGCTATAATTTGTAGCAAGTGTCCCCTTATCTACCTGACAGGCGTTGTTGCCTGCCTGGCTGATGAATGTCTCCCCCCCTCGTTCAGAAGACATGTGGCGAGCAAGCGAGCAACTAATACAAGAATGACAAGAATGATAACCTCCAGGCGCCTTGTGTGAGTGACCAGAGCAAAACCAGAATCACTACCTGCACAGCAATAGTCTGTCTGTAGGTCCGTACTGCCCTCACACTTAACAATGGCGTCGTCGGCAGGACGCTTTTGGTTCCCTACTCAAGGTCATTTTTTTTTCCGACGAAAAGTTCGGCTACTCGCTCTTCTTGTACGTACGCAACCTTTTTTTGTTTTGGTGCTCTGCAGATTATTTTATGTCTTCTCCGGTGACTGCGTTCGAGAGTGCCATAGCCGCCATCCTTCCGTCGCGCCGCGCGATGCGACTGGTGCAGCCGCTGTTAGTCCGCGGTACGCCGGGAGATTTTCGTGCTCTCCTGGTCTTTCTGTTTTTCCGCCTGACGGCTGTGATGTGATGTCGAGTATCCGTGACGCTGCTGTTTTTTTTACAGCAGCACTCGTTCCTCCGATACTCCTTGTACAGCAGTCACAACTTGCACCAATAGAGATACTGTAGACCTACTGTCCTTTCACCTACACTCACGCTGCGAGCTCGAACACAGCGACAAGAACGCTAAGCCCCAAGACGGAACCGCGGGCAACCGGTTCCATCCTGGGTGCGGCACGCTAGTAGAGGTCGAGCCTCTCTTGGGTCCCTGACGGCCAACACGCTGAATTTTCCACTGCTTTAATAGTGATCGACCCAGCCTCTTTTCGACGTCCAATGACCAACATGCTCCACAGTCTACCTCTTCTATAGTAAATGTTCTGTAGTATACATATCGATAGCTCGTTTGCCGAAGCTCTCGATGCATTTGGCCCTCGAGTTTCCCCCTCCCGTCTGTTTATAGCACCTGGGCCCAGCCCTGTTATTCCAGCGGGAACCGCGCTTGGCGGGTAGGGTCAGGGTGCCAAGCGGGAGCGGGGTGCTTAGAAGCAGAGTTCTGGTGGCAAGCACATGTTTTTTTGCTTGGTTTCAGCGTATACCTGTGTCGTACCCTTCAAGAGTAGTGCAGCAGTTGTATGAGGTTTGTGCTGGTATGTGATATAAATACCGAATAACACGGAAGAAAGCACACCCCGGTGATAAATATTTTGGCCTTTAAAAATACTGTCACCGGGTGTGCTGTTGTGGGGGGGTGCGATATCTAATGCATCCCCGGTGATATGCAACATGCACGGGAGCCCCGCAGCTAGGCGGTGTGGTAACGGGGGGGGGCGTGATAACGACGATGTGTACTAACGGGGTAATGAATGCTAAGGACCCCGTCCAGATTGCAGGTGCCGTGATAAGAAGAGGGTGTGATAGCAAGGGGATCGACATCAAAAGAGGGTGATACCGACAACAAGGGGTGTGATAACAAGGGGTGTGCTAGCATGTGAGAGGCATTGATCTGAGACCAGCTTGCTTTTCCATTCCCACGCAATACTGCCGGTGATGGTAAGGCCCACGCCTGAAACCGGAGATGACATCGAAGATCCCTGCCTTACTGCAATGCTGCAGAACGGTTACCGCTAGGGCATGAAGTAGCTGTTGCGCTAGCGTAACTTCCTCGTTGGAAGTCATTGCTGATTAGTGTAGTGCAGCAGGCGTTTGAAGGTGTGTTGCGCGCAGTGCAACACCAGGTTTCGCGCCGTGCAACCTTTTATGCCGCTGGCGAAAAACCTGTTGAGCATGCCCTTCCCGCCCGAGGCGGGAAATATAATAATTCAGTCACTTTTTTTGTTTTCGCCGTGGTCGAAAAAAAGCTCTTAAAACACTATTCGTCAAGTGGTTTTCGGGCGTATGTTAACGCAATTGCCGCATTTTTTTTTTTGTCTCCGGAGGCCCCTGTGGGGGAGCTGAACGCCTGCGGCGCGTGAGCGCAACGCGCTTTCCAGCTCACGTTGCGCTTCACGGAACAGTCGCCGGAGCCCTAAGTACTTGATGCCGTATGCCCTGGTTGCAGGTATCACCATAGGGATGCAATGATGTCAAAGGATTGTACCTCAGAGGCCCTTGCCCCGCTGAAGAACGAACTGCTGCTACAATCATGTGAAACCTGTGCTTCTAGACAACGCCCCGAACAATAATACACCGCCGTAGCATTGCGCACTGGTTTGTTTCCGAGATACCTGGTAAAGCAACAATGACCACAAGGAATGTCACGCGATAAGTTTCGTGATTGGCCACAAACCTACTACCGGCGCCGGTAGTTGGGGCTTAGGGCACAGTAGCAAGAGTAAATAGTAACAAGGTTGTGGGTGAATTGTATCTGCCAGGCGGTGTGATATTTTTGGAGTTTGATGCTGTTTTCAGACGCATCTCCGGAGGGGGCGTGGTATTCAACGTGCCGTTGGTGATGAAGTGGCGATCGAAAGACGGGCCAAAAAATTACCAGTATGTGTATCACCGGGTGTGCTCATGTGTGGGGGGGGTGTCATCTAAAGAGAGGTGTGCTTTCGTTCGTGATACACGGTAGGCGGATGGTTTGTACATACTTGTACGAGCATAAAGACGCACGTACCCAGGTGCGCAAAATAGTTGAACAGAGTGAATTAACAGTGAAAGGCGAAAGGGCTCAAAAGAAGACGGAATAACAGAAGAGCCATCGCAGCAGCGGTGGGACACAAATCACATTATACGCAAGTGGTTGAACAAAACTCGTGACCAAATCAGTCGAAACCCAGGCATAAAAACCATAGTCAGTTGTATCTGTGTCAATATTCCTCATAAACAGGTACGATGTCCATTCCGCTAATCGCGTGGCTCGTGGGGTGTATTTTTTACTTGATGTGAGTACATACCTGCTTTTGAGTGAAAGCGGACCATATATACCTGTTTCTGGTTATTGCCCGTGTGAAAACATGGACATCAATACACTGCACACATGTATGTACACGCATACCAGAGGGCATTAAAAATCCAAAGCTGTTGCGCTGGCGACAGCATTTCAGCCGCAATTGCGGTTTTGTGGAACAGACGCCGAAAGGCGTGTTGCGCGCGGGGCAATACGAGTTTCGTGTGTTTTTTTTCGCCCGAGGCGAGGAAAAAAAATGAGACACCTTTTTACAGTCTCGCCGCAGACGATAAGAAAAACGCTTTTAGGCGTCTAAACGCACGTTGTCAATTTGTTTTCGGGCATAAATCCACGCTTTTATCGTATTTTTTTTGCCTCCGTCGCCCCCACCCTCCGCTACCCTCCGGGGGGGGGGGGGGTCTGCCAGGGCTAACATGCACGCACCCCTTGTTGCGCGCAACACGCCTGCCCTTTCTGCTCTAGTTGCGCGCAACAGCCGGCGGAACCCTAATTAATGCCCTGATACATACTACTGTAGACACAACGTTGTTGCAGCATCGCAGAAGCAGTTTACTAAACAAGCATACCTGGTACTGTATACGGTAGGCACGGTGGCAATGTTCGAAGCATGCAGCTGCAGTGACAGGCCTGACATGTAGTAAATCGTGCTTAGGCCGACGACTACGGGATCGGAATCCAGAATCCAGACTAGGCCTTCCCTTCATCGTGCAGAAACCTGCGAACAGTTAAGTCGGTAGTGATGAGCCATTTCTGTACGGTGCCCATAGGAAAAAAAACGCGTGCTTTTCGGACATAGCACCCACCGCCGCCGCGAGCCCTCGCTTCTTAGATCACAGATCACGCTAAAACATCCGTGGATGTATGCTCTATTTGCTGGCGGTCCTCGCCTCCAAGTTTGAGGGTCGCGGGTGGCTTGTGTCTGGAGGCTTCGCTTGATTTTCTGTATGAACGTTTTCTGATCGGAAATGACCTCCCGTTCTGTCCAGCAAGAAGTTGAGACATTAATGGATCGGGCTACCACACCCCAAGTGAAACCTCCAGACACAGACCGCCTACTACCCTAAAACTTAGCACTGACGACTCTCTGCTCAGTGGAGCATACACCCTCAAAGCGCTGTAGTGACCCGTGCTGTGTGAGGCGAGCACTCGGTGGCGGCGGTTAGTGCTCTGTCGAAATGCGCTTTTTTTTTTGCTGCCTCGGGCAGATTTTGGAACAGAAAAAAAGAAGCCAGAGCCTTGTGTGGGTTTCACCACCACAAAGTCTTTTTGTTTTAATCCTCCGGCGGATTGGTAAAAATAAAGCTTAAGCTCACCAAACTTCCACGTTCAAAATTCGTGTCGTATGTCAATTTAACCCATAGTTCCCGTTACAACATCAGAACAGTCTGCTGTTGCCACTGGCGCTAGGGCACGTTGACTACATAGGGGAAAACCTGTTTTGTTTTCTGTTTTCCCGATCCCATAATAGTCGGCCTTACCTACACCAAAATACCTTCCTATGTAGGTTCTGTACTTGGTCCTTGTACTCGCTGGCACACAGTTCTCTTCATGGCTTCTCGTTGTCGAAGAGTCGCAAGGCCGTCCTCGTGCTGTGACTGACTCCTTGCCTCGTTCCGTCTCCTTGTGCCGGGTAACGACAGGGTCTCGGAAAGACCTGGTGCACATGTTCTGTCTCACACTCATCGCGACCTTGCACGTCGGGAACGCGTCCAGGCTAACGACGCAAGCGCAGCAGCACTTGCTCTTTTTGCTGTATTTACGACGGCGAGGTTACGAATGGTCGGGTCTGCACCAAGGTCCTCGCTCGCCGCTATATTTCTTTTATTTGTGTCCACAAGTCACTTGGCGAGCCACACCTGCGCTCGTTGCAGTTTGGCGATTGAGGCAACCTGCGCGCGTCTTGCAAGACACCCGAGCAGCACTCGCGTTTCCTGCTGCACGACGGCAAGGTCTCGAGTTCGAAACGTCGAGTCTGCACCAAGTCCACGCTCGCCGCTGTCTCCTTGTGTTAGTCCGCAAGCCATTTGGCAAGCCCAGCCTTCTGTATACAGGCGCAGGCACGGCTTGCCAAGCGACTTGCGAACCAACAGAAGGAGATACCGGTGGCAGCGAAAGGCGAGTGAGTGGTGCAAACCCGACGTTTCTAAACCTCACCGTCGTATATACAGCAGGGAGAGCGAAGGCTGATGCGATGCGCCAGTAGCTTCGGCGAGTTCCCGACATCCAAGGTCGCGATGACAGCGAGGGACAGAACGTGCCCACCTCTTGTGGAGATCATGTCGTTACCCGGCATTTCACGAAGACGAAACAGGACAAGCTGGCAGCCGCCTAACGATGACGGGCTTGCAGCTCTTCGACAACGAGGAGCTATAGAGACAACTACTGTGGCAGTACTTGCCACTTATGCATCAGTACATTTGCGCGTGGTTTACCATGTGGTAGGCACACATCTGCAACTGTGGTGTGCTGCTACTTCGTATAAATTGTTAGGCTGTGCCCATGCACGGTAGCTGGCAGACGCTGATTTGGTGCTCTTGGTCCCCCGTAGTCTATACCTGTAGGCAATGATGTATCTATTATTTCACTTCCTGTGTCGATTATGCCTAAGTCATTGTTATCTTGCATGTTTATGTCTTTTTGCGCGGTTTGTGTTTTGTTTTCCAACCGCAACATGCACAGGTGCCGAAGGTACGAGAACACGTCATAAATGCGCTGCGGATGACTGCCCATCTTGCGCAGGAAGGGAACGATGTCGGGCAGTCCCCGACCCGGCTATGCTGCAGAGGACATGCGGTTCCAACTTGTTTCCCGTGCCAATATTCGAAAGCGGTGATGATGTCTGGCGACTACTAGCAGCTCTTGCCGCGGCAACCAACCGACGCTTCCACGCGAAGCTGGGGGCATCAGAGGTCCTTGGTTTGCAGGTAGTCGAGAGCGCAGACAACGCCGAGTCGAACATCATCTTCATGGCGGTCCACTGAGAGGTGATAAAATAATGCATGCAGTCCAGTCGAAATCTCTTTCGCGTCTCTTTGCAAGCTCACAGGGTCAGAGAATCTGTGTGTACACCGCCATTTTTGTCACTGAATTGGTGTTCAGCCTTGTGTTTTTTTATCGTTGCACGATTTCTTGCCGAGTAGTCTAACAAGTTTGCTTCGTTTGTTGCCCACGTCGCGCACAATATCAGGAAGGCTTAATGCCGCACACCGGCATGCTTGCGTTGGCGCCGATTCTCAAGGTTACCCCAAATACTGACGAGGTTGCGTGGGCTACAGGCGAGCAAATAGAGAAGGTCAGCTTGCGCACAGTTTGGTGAACACTTGTATCTATATCCTTTGATCTGGCGTTCTACGTAGCATCATAGAGCATGAAGTAGTGCGCGAATCCTGGTGCGAGTACGATAGCTGAAACGACGGAGCTTACTGCATGTACCTGAAGAGACCCGGCTTGATTTGTGGTGCTGTGTTCCTACGATTGGCCGTGTACAACACCTACGTTCGACTATATTTTACCAACCATTAGCCTTGTTTTTACGTTATCAACAGGTCATTAGCGGTACAATGAAGGCGCCGTCTGGTGCCGACGCTCACAAGGTCATGGGCTTTGCGAGCGACGGGACATCAGCCATGGTCGACGATCGAGCAGGAGCAGCTACCTTCCTAGCGCAGAACAACCCGTACCTCGTCAAGGTCCACTGCGTGACGCACATATCAGGTTTTGGAGCTGACAGTGCGTGCGCAAGCGTGGAGCTGACGATTGAGACGGATTATGTGGTGTGGGAGGTAAGGCCGGCCCTATCTTGGTGGCTGTCATGTCTTAATTTCTCGCCGAACGACCTCAACGCACGCCACGCTAGCTCCTCTTTGGCAACCAGACGAGTTCGTTCCCGGCCACTTGTCTTGGAAGATTTTTTTTTTGCGGGAGAAAATATTGCGGGGTGTATAGCCAGTCTACTGACCGCTCGACTTCGCTGGGCTGGCTACACGGCTCTAAAGGTACACGAGTTCTTAGACGCAGGCACAAGCGAGGTGCTTTGTGTTGTATTGGTGTATTGACGCTAGTAAGGATGGCACACGTGTCCGATTAGCAAGAAGTTTTATACATGGTACCTGGTAGTCGGCACCTCCGGAAAACGACCGAGTATTGGTCCGACTAAAATATAATTGGCGGCTTCAACCGTGTCAACTAACAGCTCCACCGATTGGTGTTGTGCTGTTGGGCGATGACCGGTAATCGCTGTGGCGGTCTGGCCTTCCTACTGTGTCCTCCGCTGCCCCCAGGTTAACGACTACCTACATCACAGCCCTCTCGGGCAGGCAAAGCTGAGAATCCTTCGGAGTTCGATGAGCTACGTCCCTGACGTCCACGAATGCTGTGGTATTAGTGTCCTGAGCCGTGGAACGGCGGTCACCGCTCTGGTGAAGAACTACGCAGTGCTGCTCACGTTTTCGAGAGCAAACGCGGGACATGCCACGGCCCTGGCAGCGAACGAGCGTCTCAGGAAGGAAGAGGTCGCACTGGAGATTCGTGCCAATGAATCCAGACACCAGGCCGAGTAAGGAGGCGTTCGAGGCCTCCAAGAAGGCTGTTCTGTACACGTGTGGACCAGACCCTAGGGGTGAACGACGGGAACGCATGGACGCCGTTTCGCTGCAATTGTCCCCAGGTGAGTAGTGAGGAGACACGAGGGGGGTGGTCGAACCGTCAGACCTCTCATCCCTCGAAACGACTGCAGAAGTGACCCATGGCGCAAGTGCAGCTGGTGAAGGCGACGGGGAGAAGGAGGGGTCGGAGGCGGACCCAGCGGCGGGGCGCGCGTTGGGGTAGGGAGAGAGACGGCGCAAGGAACTGAGCGAGACCTTTGTTAAGCTGTGTGCGGCCTTTTGGAGGAAGGTTCAGCGGTCGCGCGGAGGTGACTACCCTAACCTGTACAAGCTCTTGAAGATTACATCGTGCAGACGCTTTCGTCCATCGAGTGCGAACGCGGCCTTTCGGCCCAGAGCAGAATCAGTTCTGAGTCCCGCAGCAAGCTTTCGGTGGGACGCCTTGAGCTGCTGATGCAGCTCTCTTTGCTGCACAGGCAGCGAGGCTTTGACCTTGATAAATCGTGGGAGGATATCCTCGGAGACGCGGCTACGATTTTCGCCCAGAAGTTGGGACGTATTAAGTGCAAGCAAACGATCGTCTGTTACCCCTGCAGGGGCGTGAATATACTGCAGATGGAGAACATGTTCAAAAATATCGACCACACACGAAGCAGCCCAGGCTACTCGTGTAGGCGATCTGTCCGGACGGCAATGTAAGGAGGCGTACGTACGATATGTGCTCAGCATGGTGGTACTCGTAGTGCCGACGCGCGCTTTTCCTCCACCTAAACGCTTGATTGATGTGGTCGCGCGAGTCGCCTTTTTGTTCGCTGTGCTATAAATCAAGCCTGAAGGGTTGTATGAGTTTGAGCGAGAGCGACACGAGTAATTGTTGGCTAGCTACTTCAGTGAAACATGAGATGTGTGTGGTGATGCCGACAGGGCAGCAAACATTGCTCGCAGTGAAAGTAAGTATGATGTGTGATATCGACAGAGTATATGGCTAGGTTGTTGCAGTGAAAGCGTGGTAAATGGCAGCAGCAAGGTTGAGGACGGGCGTCGCCGGAGGAGGGGGGGGGGGGGGGGTCCTGGAGAAGGCGGGCTATTTGTTTGTTTTTCATTGCGGGGAGTAGGTTTCAAGAACATGGCACTCGATAGTCAACTGATTTCTGAATTCAAAGTTTGAGGTCGTGGGTCGGGCTCTTTGCTACCCATCCCCTCTTGTATATAGTACATGAAGTATAGGTTTTAGAGTAGGTTTATTTGCTCCCGCTTTCCTGTGATTTTCGATTGGTTTTTGCCCAGGTTTTTAAAGAGGCTCATGGTTGATTCTTGACAAGAGAAGCAGATTTCGGCTGGTGAAACTATACTTGTCCTTGTTTTGATCGCCTTACGCAGGCCCCGATTGTGTTAACATTGTTCAGTTATTTCTTCGCGCTCCCCCAGACCGCGCGTTTGCGTGATGCACACAACCCTTCTCTTTATTTTTTTCTCCTCTTCCCGGAAGGTTTGCCCCATTATACTACGTACGTACCTGTGCCTCAAGAGGAGCGCGGGGGCGGGGGCGGAGGTCGCAACGACCATAACCCCGTGCGGCAGCCGACCTCAACTCTCCTTCCGCCGAGTAGTACCCCCCCCCGCGCGCCGTCATCCATATGGAAGTCCGCTTCATAAGCGGTTATTAGCAGGATGTAGCCCACCCTTCATGTAACTCGCCGAACACCTCACGACGCTTCGCGCTTGGTGCAAGCAATAACTGTCTGGTCGGTGAAAACCCGACGTGCTCCGTCCCGGCATTGCACGGATGCGAGGGTCTATCCAAATAGAGACATGAGAAAGTTGAAATGGCAATATAGAGAGTAGAACATGCCAAAAAGAGGTTGCCAGCCATAGTTGATAGGGCTGTATGGGAGGAAGTAACAAAAGGGCGAGCTGGAATAAGATAGGATGGCGTAGTTGAGAAAGTATGGAAGGATATATAGGGGGAAACCAATAAGAGGTGATGTCCGCCGGGAAGTTTGGGAAGTACAAGGAAGAAGTAGAAGTGATAGGAAGAAGGGAAAGGCTAGCGCTAAGAAACAAGGTGGAATCAGAAAAACTCTTGAGATATACGGGGGATTGAGAGAAGGAATAGGAATAAAAACGCTTTTGCACGGCCTAACGGACTTCGCGAAAACGCTGAAACTGCTCTTTCGTGTAGGTGACCTGGACCTGCCAGAAAGAAGAAAGACGTATACCAGTAGCCGGAAGGAGGAGGAAGTAGATGCACAGATGTGCCCGTGCGGCAAAGCAATAGAGTAGAACTCACATGGTAGGAGAATGTGAAATATACAAGAAGGGACGGAATGCGTAAGAAGAGGAGATGAGGGAAATAGACGAATGTGACATGGAGGAGTTTGATGCACTAGATGGCAGCGGAAAACGATCGTTATCCTAAGAGATAGATGTTGACCACAGGCGACCAAACAGGAAGGGGATGAGATTAGCAAAAAGTTTCGATGTAATATATGGAAACAACGTAATGAGCGCTCATTTGTTGGAGGTGTCTCTATTAGGAGTAGGAACGATGCTCCGTCTCGAAAGGCATGCGTGGTCATTGGTCAAATGACCAAGGCAAGCAACAAAAGAGTACGCCACCCCCCCCCCCTTCACCCAAACAGCATTTCTCACTTTCAAATCAGTAAGTGCTCTCCTCCACTTTTCGTGTTTCGAGTTTCATCGCGTGCGGCCCTCATGACGCCAACCTTACTTCCTTTCTCCCCCCGGCGGTTGTAGTGGCTAATTTGCTGAAGCCTGTCTTTGTGACCAAGGACTAGATTGTGACGAGATGATTTGGGACCCAGGTACCCTGTATGGCGACCTAAGAAGCGACATAGTGAGCGTTCTTGTTCCGGGGGGAGCATGCAGTAGCAGCAGTACAGGTGTCATCGTACTGCGTCTGTGTTGTACAGCTTTTCACTGTTGTTCGGACACGCACTCTGCCCTAGCGACTCTTGCTGCTTCGTGCGGCCGATGTTGTATTTAGCACCATGTATTTTGGACGCCTTCCCCCTCTGGATTACTCCCCAGGGTAGGGGTGCGGGTTGGCTGGACTTCCCGGCTAGATTACTTGGCTGGCGCACCCCGTAGCAAAAAAGCCTACCATGAGCAGGGAAACCCTAATAGCCGGATAGTTGGCACCGCTGTACAACCAGCTATGATGCCTAGTCATCCAGCACCTAGCTGGTGCCTTTTGGCTATCCAACTCACAGCTCTACCCCAGAAGGTTCGTGTACAATCGTCAGCAACACCAAGTGGCGAGTTGGCAAAAAAAGCCCGGTCCATCGCTGGTGGGCTAAATTTACCGCTGCAGTATACCGGTATCCCCGCTATGGTCATACGACTACGACCGTGCAGGACATGAGCCCCCCCCCCCCCCCCCCCCCTTGGCACTAGGATTAAGATATGTATCCTGATGAATGTGATTGTAACAAAGTTATAATATGCAGTAGAAATATGGGGAAGGAACGCGAACTTCGTGTTTCAGCTGGAGACAGCACAGATGACAGAGGCTGAAAAAAGTAGTAGGATGCTCGAGTACGACGAGAAATACAGTACTCTATGATTAACTGGGAAGGCACCCACTTAAGACAAATAGAGACGGGAAAATGTTGAAATAGCAGTATATACCAGTGGTAAATAACGTGCCCAAAAAGAGGTTGCCAGCCATCGCTGGTAGGGCTGTATGGGAGAAAGTAACAAAAGGGCGAGCTGGAATAAGGTGGGATAGCGCAGTCGGCAAAGTATGAAAGGATAAAAGAGGAAACCATGAATAGATGCTGTCCATAGAGACGTTTGGGGGTACAAGACAGAAGTAAAAGAAATGACAAATAAGGGAAAGGCTAGCGCTAAGAAATAAGACGAAAGAAGACAAACACTTGGGGATATACGAGGGGTTAAGAGAAAATATAGGATTGAAAACGTATTTGCACGGCCAATGGATTCGTGTAGTTTTTTTGTATTTATTTTTTATCCTCCGGAGGATTGGTAAATATAAAGCTTTTAAGCTCACCACACTTCCACGTTCCAATTTCGTGTCGTGTGTCAATTTAGCCCATAGCTTCCGTTGCAACATCAGAACAGGCTGCTGTTACCCCTGGAGTTTGGGCACGTTGACCCGACCTGATCCCCGAGAGGAGCAGGTGCGGTGGAAATAGCCACCCGGGAGAGTCATCTCATCGGGTAGTGTGGGACTTGCGCGAGCTCACCCACTAACAAAAACCGAGGCTATGAGGCCTTCCCGCCGGACTTGGGCCAGTCACGGTCCACCCTACCTTTTGGGGCGTTGGTCCTCAGATTCGTGTAGGGGACCCGAACCTGCCGGAAGGAAGAGAGAGGTACACCAATAACCGGGAGGAGAAGGGTTTAGATACACAGATGTGCCAATGTGGAAAAGCAAAACAGCAGAGAGTGCAACTCACATATTGGGAGGATGCAAACTATACAAAGGGAACGGGTTGTGATGGAGGAGACGAGGAAAATAGATGAATGCGACAAGAAAATTGGTTCAGTTGATAGCAGCGAAAAAACGATCGCTATCCTAGGAGATAGATGGTGGCCACGGTCGGCGAAACAGAAAGGGGATAAAATTTTAGTTAAAATTGTTTATGTGACACCAGGTATATGGAATAAACGTAATGAACGCCAAAATGTTGGAGGTCTCTTTTAGGAGTAGCAACGGTCTCGAAAGGATGCGCGGTCAATGGTCTAACGACGAAGGCGAGCAACGAGTGAGCACGCCCCCCCCCCCCCCCTCGCCACGACTACAGCCATGCATGATAATGAATACACCCCCCGCCACCCCCCCTGACATCGCCTCCCGTTCACCCTTTGTTCTTCTACCCGCGCTGCGCAACCAGCTCGTAAGCATTAAACTCCCACCACAGTAACCCTTCAGTCAGTTATTTCGCCAATTCGGTTATCTTTTCCCACTATTTGTACAGTACGTGCGCGTCGCCAGATTATTCGTTTTCCGCTCCCCGTGGTCGTCGCTTTTTCGGCTTTCTCGTATCCTTCCGACTGAACCAGTGACCAAGGTCCTGCCACTGTACGAGACGTCGGTACGAGCAAGAAACACAACATTTTAACATTTTACCTTCGAGATATAAATTGACTGGGTACGTTGAGTTGTTCGACACCATGCATATATATCTACATGGTCTCATCAACGAGAGGCGACGCCATCAATGAAGCTTGTTGCGGCCTGTGCACCGTTCATCGCGAGATTACGTACTATTCTTTCGTAATATTTTGTGCAGGCGTTTCATGCGGGGAAAACAAACGGAGAAAATATGGTAATAACTTTGGTCGTGCTCTCGTTGGTGGCTGTGTATCTGCTCCTTCAATCATGGCCTTAAAGCGACATATCTAAGCTTGGCTTTTGATGCCTGGGCGCCAGCACGCTCACCGAACGATATTAAGAGCTTGACTCTCAATACCAGGGCATCATCATACTCACCAATGCTCAGTGGCGGCACTTCATGTGGTTCAAGCACAATGATCGCTCAAAACCGGCTCTTTAGGCCTACGAACTGATTACCAATTTTCGGTTTGGGGCCTATTTTTTGGCCAAAGTTGCTCACTTTCCTCCAGTCAGTACTTTCCTCGTAGCAGGAAGTTTCTTCCAGAGATTCGTTTTAAGCTACTTTTTCACCACATAATTTTAGCGCCGGAAATTAATTTTTTGGCAGGGTTGTCCGCCACCAACTTCGTCCGTTGATCGATGCCACGGGGGCAGTTTATTCTTGTTCCGCTGTACCATTATATCATGATATGGTGAGGTATAGACGGCCAGTACAGTATCCATTGATTCAGAGCAGTCTTTGCCGTACACAACAAGCTTGAAACGCTCTCACGATTTGACCCTGCGACTGACTAATATTCATACGAAACAGGCGCATCTACATCGAAATGAGGTATGTACACGTGTGAAAGACCAGAGATCTGTCGAATTAGCCTACAAGGGTATATTTCATCCTGCTGGTTAGTCTGGCAACAAAGTTTTGCGGCCGGTACATGTTATACCCCCCCCTCCCCCCCTGCTGTGCGAGTGCTCGTCAGTAAATCATCGTAAATGACCGGTACATGTTTGCATCCCCTCGGCGCCGTGCAACTTCTCCAAACATTTACACATGGAGCTCAATTTTTGCTTGCTGTGCCTACCTCCAACTCCGCCTACAGGTTCAACCTTCTGGGGGTGACAGTCACGCCCGCGAACTCATGGTGGGACGTGGGGGCCCTTACCACCCGCAAGGTGCTTCGTTTGTTCTCGTGCAAGGATGCCCATAAAGCGCCCATCCCGGTCGCGGAAGCCACCCTTGAGGGGATGCACGCCTTTCCAGACGGTACGTGGCGAGTGGAGAGGAAGGGGGGGGGGGGGTGCCCGGCGGCGGCAGTGACAGTGGCGGCACATACGAATGTGAATAGCGTGACAATTTAGTACTGGTGTTGTTCACTTTGTCGTTGCTTCTTCGTGGCGCCGACAAGCGAAGCACGCGTGACATATACCTGATGTGTGATTTTCCCTCCCGCCCCCCCGTTCTCCTCTACCCGCTCGCACCAGTGGACATGTGTTATTGCTGTGTTTCCCATGCTATCGTTGCTGGCACTTCTTGCACCGGGTAAACGAAGCCTTTCCAGCAGGGTGCCCGGAAGAGGCGCACCTAAGAGCTGTTCCACTTGCGGAGCCAATAAAAAAACCGTGTCGACTCCTCCTAGCTTCATTCCGCCGCAAGTCTTTGCGAAAATAAAAGAGCGCGCTGTCTCTCCCTCCGTCCCTCCATCCCTCCCTCCCTCTCGTCATCCTTCCTCCCCCCCGTTTTGTTACGCTCTTGCCGTGCTTGATTCCCCGTCTCCGGGTGGACGGACCACAGCATGGCGTCTCACCGCCTGCTCAGTGAATCTGCTGCCGCAACTGAACAACTTTGAGACCGAAGAAGATGCTATGCGGTTTGAAGAGGGGGCAGGAGACGGGGCGAACAAGAGCGTAACAGGTGAGCATCGCGCGGCTGTGTATGCGCAGACAAGCAGGCAGGCCAACACATTGACAGGCGGACCTGCAGCCAGATGGGCAGGCAGGCAGACCGACCGACAGACCGACGAACAGATGGACCTGTAGACAGACAGGCAGATGTCCGCCAATGGGCCGGGGGCGCATGGCCCATTTTACGTGGCTCGCAGTGCAAGATCGTTTGCCAAGAGCGCCTGCCGCGGCAACGCTAATGGACAAAGATGCTGTGACAGCGCGTACTGCAGTAGCCAGCCCTGCGTCTCGTACAGCCGTCCACTGGTGCTGCTTTCGTTGCGCTTTGAGCCGCCTGTTGCCTTGCGTCATGCTCGCAAATCTCGGCGCCTCGAAACGCGATGAACTCTTGTCATCCCCGCCAGTCCACCTCACTATAGGTTCTTAGTAGGGTGCAGCTCACCCTCCATGCGACTCGCCGAACAACCCACGGCGCTTCACGCCTGGTGCAAGTAATGTCTGTCTATGTGGTTGGTGAATATCCGGTATGCTCCGCCCTGGCATTGTAGGAATTCGAAGGCCTATGGCCATAATGCTACGGCCATGCATGACAGAATTACACACCCCTCAACCCGCCGCCCCCAAGTAAGCCCCCCACCCCACCCACCCCCCCACCTCCCCGCCCCCATCTCCGCACCCCGTTGCCAACGCTAGTTTTCGCCCTTTAAACTCAAAGTCTCGATAATGCCGGGGAATATAAATAAAAGAAAAATGTCCTCAAATTTGCGAGATGAACGGTTCTTTGATCTGCGAACAAAGTTTCAGAGCAAGGAAGAGCGAGTCGTTGAACTCACACTCCATGCGTCCTACGACAGCCAAGGTTCGCCATTCAGCGTATTTCGGCGCGCCCTATGATCGCCTTACCCAGTCCGCCGATCTCAGCAGTTCTGAGATGCCAGATAAAATGTTTATTCTTATGTGCTCTCTCCTGATGTTGCTTCTATTGCTACCGCTGTTGCTGCTGCCGTTGCTGCTGCCGTTGCTGCTGCCGCTGCGCTGTTGCTGCCGTATGCTTGTGCTGCTGCTGCTGCTGCTGCTGCTGCTTCTACCTTGTGCTGTACGCTCAAACCGGGACACGAAAGGCCAGCTGCTGATGGCACAGACGCTACTGGCCGCCGACTCGCCCGTGACGGTCGTCGCTACGGGGCCTCTCACCGCCCTCGCCTGGGTTTTGGACAATTTTCCACAGGTGTCTTCCAAGATCGAAAAGGTGCTCATCATGGGTGAGTTTCTGCCCCCGCCCACGTGTAGGCGAAGTGTGATCACCGCGATCAGGGCTACCATATCGTCTCCTGAACAAAAGCAATCAATACATTGGTCGACACTGACGCAACTAATAAATTAACGAATTTCCCCCACCCATACGATTCGTCGATATTCGGTGAGCGGTGGGCGAATTCTGCAACCGATTGTCCCGGGAGAGAGGTACACACGTAGTAGGGCCGCAAAACTAGTGAACGTGAGAAGAGACAATTTCGGGCGTTGTTGTTCGAACACCGTTCGAATGCCACTGCTGAGCCTCCGAGCAGGCGTACCCGTAGCAGACCTCATTTTCTGCCGCGCCCTCCAGTGCATGCCATGTCTCCAAAAATGGTGCCATTCTGACTGGAAACGTATGGACCGTTTTGGTGTTGATAGCAATGCCCCCAAAACTATCCTTAACATTTCCGGACAGAGTTGTACAGTAATTCTCTTTTTCTAAATATGTTGTGAGATAACACAACTCAGCACAGCCGTGTACCCGAGAGTAGCGAATCCGCCGGCTGAATGTCGGCATCCCGCGCCGAAAGAGAGCGCCGACGCGGCGCCGACGCGGCTTGTCTTGGGGCGGGATGAGGCGGGGTGCAAGCGACCGACCGTGCACACAACCTGTCGAGCAATGTAGTCTTGTTTATGCTCGTATGCGCATGGGGGGAGGGGGGCTACCATGAATCGGCTGAGCTAGCAGTCAGCAGTGACTGCTAGCTTAGTGATTACAGTGAGCGTCTAACAAAAACACATGCTGGGGTTCGAATCCCCTCGTCGTCCTTCTTAGCCTTTTTTTCACAGTATTCAATGAGCTAGCAGCCAGCAGTCAGCGCCTGATTGTGAGCTCTGTGGTTATCGCGTGTCTCTAGCAGGGGAGTGCCACCTCTCGCGCGCCATCCTGCCCCCCCCCCCCTCCTTCCCCCACTCTCTTTCATGCTCTAGCGTGTCGATGTCCTAGAGCCATGCCTTATGCTTGGTCCTCGAAGACACGTTGTGTAGAAAGCGCGAGCATTCTCGCATCCTCCATCTGCCATCTGCATGATTTATTCTACGTACATGCGCACGCAGGCGGAGCCATCGATGTCGCGGGGAACGTGTCCGAGACTGGCTTCGATGGAAGTGCCGAGTGGAACTTTTTTTGGGATCCGCCGGCGGCCAAGCGCGTGAGCGATCGCGTGTGTCCTTCGGTTGCCATAAATTGTATTTGTTTAGTTTCTGTCCCTTCCGTACTGTAGTATCTCAAATTTGCAGGCCCACAACCTTGACAAGTTTCACGGTTCGGTTCGGTTCGGTTCGGCTCGGCCGTCTATATTGGCCGGGTGCCGGCTCGCGAACGAGGACAGCGAAAAGCCACAACCACCGCTGATGCGTAACAATCACGCGGTGACGGACTTATGAGACCGGAACTGTGATCAGCTGACCGTACTAATCCTGTGCTTCGGTGGGGCTGCTCTACTGTTGTTGTGCTTAGGTAGTTTTGTACCTATACTTTCACAACAATAAGCGGGGTGAACAATTACCTTGGTCTGGAATCTGGCCCTTTGAACCCCGACTTGTTCGGCTGCAGAAACGGCTGAACAGTCAAATTCATTTTTTTTTCATTGTTTTGCGCATTTGCCCATGCACAGGGTATAAGAAGAAGCACCAACTGTTGCAGGTACTGTGACAGTGCCGCATTTTGATCGCGAGACAGGCATGCGTGTAGGATTGGGGTGGTCTCAGCAACTCATCGGTGTTGGTTCCGCCCGCGTTTGCACCCTTGCTTGCCGCGCCCGTCGTAAAAACGTAAAAAAAAAACGGTACGGTGACTCATGGCATGCGCTTGACGCCGCGTGATCGTTGGCACGCACGCAGCATCGCGGCCTCCGAAGGATCCTCGGGGCAGCGACGTGCATCGCATTGCACGCGGACGCAACCAGTTTTTCGCTTCTGCTGCTACATACTGCTGCTGCTGCTGCTGCTGCTGCTGCCACCGCTACCATGCGCTGTTGCCGTTGTCTTCACGGCCGGTCTCGCTGTGAATAGTGCACAAAATAGCATAGTAGGCACGGAAACGAAATGCAATGTGCAGTGGGAAAAGGAAAAACACAAAAAACACCCGACCTACGCGACTTGTTGTTTATGTACAACGGTTTCCGCTCCGTCCAGGTGTGGGATTCGGATCTGAAGCTGGTGCTGACTCCTCTTGATGCCACCAACGAAGCTCCCGTCACGAAGGGTCGGATTCAGAGGCACGGTGTAACTGTGAACTTGTGGCGATTGCTCCGCCTGGCGTTTGTTGCATGTGATGTTGGACATGTTAATCTATTTTTGACTTCGCAGCTCTCGTTTTGATCACCACATGATATCGAACACACGTTTTGTCTACCCAGGTGGGGGACTAGAGCGGTACGTTCGGGCATACTTGGTATAAAATATACCAGGTACTTGTTTGTTTTGCTGTCCACAATTCTTTGGTTTTTCATCGCCGCTGTCGTTGCTTTCTGCTTTGGTTTCTTGCGCCGCCTTTTTTTCTCGATTCCCAGAGTTTTAGGCTTGTGTATCGCACAGCTGTAAGTCACGCTAACCTATTGCGAGAGACACACACGGGTATCGTCAGCACCAATGTGGCATTCCCTGTCACGTCTATTTTTTCATGCTTCTTTCCGCCCATCCTTCTTTCCTTCCTTATACCTCCCGTTCCAATATCCCTCTTATTTGTCTGGCGCATATATTTTCGGGTGGACAGGCTAGGCAGGCAAGGTGAAAGTGCGGCTTCGTCCCTAGTGGCAACCATCTGGTGAGAACACGAGATGCCAACAAGGGCTGTGAAGTCATGTTGGTTGGTTGATGTTTACTGCTGTTTTTCTCCGATTGACCGTTGCAAAGCGGACGTCGACCGGACACCGTGTTAACGCACCGCGTACCTCGGTCGGCGCTCGATCCCCCATTTTTCCGGTCAGCCTCGGCGGCACGGTAGCCGCGGTGGTCGTCCGAGCGTCTCAGTGAGACCCTCAACTTTGCTTCTACGACACGTTTTTCATTTGGAACGTGAAACATGCCCACCCTGTTGCCAGACCGCCCGGTTGCGTTCGCAAGGCGTTGGGGTGTCGTCGATTTGGCTCTCCCCTCGCCTGACATACTGACCATAGCAATAAACCTAGATATTTTACGGCGTGAGAGGCGTATCGTGTCGTGCATTCGACCGCCGCCCTAGGCTGCGCTGCACCCCCACCCCCCGCGCGTGCTCCTCTGCCGCGAGCAAGTGCATGAGCGGCGAGAGTCCAGCCCTGTCCAGTGGCAGCGATCAAAGCGCAGTACCTGAACGGGGAAAAATGGGACGGACGCCCTCCGCCGCCGGTCCTACCCCGTCATCCACATCAAGAGCGAGACGCTCAGTTTCTTGACGTGAATGAAGAGCAGCAATTATATGACAACAGTATCAGGGGAAGCTATTTCCTAACGTGTAACACCCAACCCAATTCTGAAGACTTCCTCCCCCCCACCCCTCGACCTGTTATCACCGTCGCCGCCGCCGCTGCCCGCTCCCTCGAACCACCGCTTCCTTGACTACGAGGTCTCTTGCGGGAGCGCCAATGTTAGAAATCAAACAACCGTTCTATGTGTGGGATCTCCTTACCGTCGTGCAGTTGGTGCACCCAGAGCTATTCACGACTACCGAGGTAAAATGCGATGTCGTCGTTGACGGTGCGAGCCAAGGACGCATCGTGCGAACAGGTAAGAGATTGCTGCTTTCCCCCAAATCGAAGGTGGAGGGTGTACTCATGTCATGCATGGCCGTAGTCGTATGACCATAGACCCTCGCATCCCTACAATTCCGGGACGGAGCACGTCTGATTTTCACCGACCAGGCAGACATTGCTTGCACCAAGCGCAAAGCGCCGTGGGGTGTAGGGCGAGTCGCATAAAGGGCGAGCCGCATCCTACTAATAGCCGCCTGTGAGACGGACTTGCCTATGGATGACAGCTTCGAATTAACTGTTTTTTTCTGGTGTGGCCACTTCCAGAGACAGCAATGGAGGCACTATGTACCTGCCTCGTGGGTGCCGTAACATATACACACTACGTGATACGATCATCCCCCTCGTGCGGAGTGAAGTTCTCGACCGCCAGCCGTGGTGATCGCCGAAAACAAAGGGTACCCTTGGTTGTCCAGGTCACCCAGTGCGAGGCGTGTTTTACAGTGTCTAGGGGGGTGTAGCAAGGCGCCGGCTGTTGATTTGGCCGTGGGGGGGCGGGGGGGTGTTCTGACGGGTTCGTTGTTGATCTGGCCGGTGCGGGCGTGTCCTCTTGAGTGATCGGACGGCGGACAGACTGGGATAAAGGGATTTGAGGTGATCGTAGCGCCCACGCTAATAACTGTAGAGAGAGGTAGATACTGTGTGTAGCTGTTGTTGGCGTTGCTGTTGGCGTATTTGCTGTTGTTATTATTGGTGTTGTGGTTGTCTGCACATCAACTCATCGTGTTTGCCCGTTGACTCGTCGCCGAATTGTAGGAGTTGTGGTTGCAAGACGGGCTCACTTGAAATATCGGAAAATATAGTATGCCCCCTTCCGGAAGAGTGCCTTGTACGATTTCAATCAATCGCGCACGGCGGGATATCATATACTTTGGACGAAGTATAACGTCAGTGGATAGGGATGTTCCCATTGGCGAACGCGATTTTGTCTCGCTCTGCGCTACTCATGCTAGACTTGACAGTTACGAAAACATGGCGCAGGAAGACGGTAGATGCGTTGAACCCTTACTGAAGCGAGAGCAAGTTTCAGAAGCATGCCCACGACGAGCTTGGCGAGTTTGATCACGTTCGCGGGCGCAACAACGGGTGGTGCTTTTCGCTACCCCTGTCGAGTGTGGATCTGGTCGCTACACGACCCCTTCCGAGCAACGACCGATAACGCTGCCCTTGGTTTTCGGTCCGTTCGTTATGTCCTATCGCCGTCACCGCCCGTCTACCTAGCAGGTCAGCCCAACGCGAGTGGCGACGGTCAAGGTCGAAGCGTGACCGTGATCCACCCCCCCGACGCGAATGTCCTCTTTGATGTCATCTTTAGCGACCTGGGCTCGCCGTAGAGCACGCGATGAAACCGCCATCCTCCGCACAAGGAAAAATAACATGGAGATGTGTAAAATATTGACTGATGTGCATGTTGAGGAGGGGAAAAGGGAGGCCTGCCTGGTTTTCGACCGCAGATAACGTCCACGATCAAGTCTTGCCTGGCAAAAACGTTTCCCATATTATTAATGCATGTGTGAGGGTATTCCCTCAAGCACGCGTCTTGGTTCCTCAGTAAGAGAAGCTTCATGTATCGCCCGTGCTTGTTGATGAGACATCTGGCGAGGCAAGTAGATATTTTGAAGCTCGTGTGAGTGTCTTTAGGCGTCACCAGCAGCAGCAGAGAACCTGCGTATGAGCACAGTAATATAAGCCGACGTATATTCACAAGCTGCGAATATAAAGTCAAGCGTGTCTCTCATGTCTTCGACCGTGTGGTCCCGAGCCTGGAGGCGGATCGTGAAGATGCTGTGCAAATTGCATAACACGATTTCCCACAGCCATAAGTTATATAGAACTATTTATAGGTATCTCGATCTCTGAGCGTGCTCGGTTGGTACATCCCTGGCCTCTCAGAGCTCCCACTTGGAAATCGCCTCCTTTTATTACTTGCCGGACCCTTCCAGCGGGTCTTTGTTTTCTCTATTTCTCGTCGTACTTTCGGTCCTTTTTTCCTTTTTTCTTCTTTCGTTTCGTGTGCGTGCGTGTACTCCCAGCACGGTTGCGCGGGCGAACCCGGCACCGTCGCGGGTGTCAGCGGATGCTGGCGGGTAGAGGGGGAGTTGCAAGGAGCGCGGTCGCCGCTTTCGTGCCTAGGCGTCGCGTGTGCCTCGAGACACGAGGGATGCATCAATAGGCTCTGTCTGGCCTCCATGTGTGATTTTTGATAGAGTACATACGAGTATTTAAGGGTCGTTCGGGATTGTGAGATAATATTATAGCGATGCTTATTTTTGCGACCGGGCTGAAAGTCACAAGAGGGAGGTACCCCGAATGAGCACCAACATTGTCTAGCTTGCGTCGAGGTCCACGGTGAGCACCGGGCTTCACGCGAGGCGGGCGACGGGGCTCACTGTGGAAGAGAGTGAGGAAAGCTTTACCCGGACTGAATCGGTGACGAGATGGTCGCGAGAGCGGCGGGCGGCGGGCGGCGTACGGGGCCGAGAGAGAAGCTCTGCTGTTTGATTTTTTCTTTTTTTCATTTTTCCTTCTTGACTGGTGCAAGGTGTTCCAATCACAGGCAGGAAATTTTTGTACGAAAGAGGACGGGGATTTTTTTTTCTTTCAGATATTTTCGGTTTCATTTTCATTGTTTTTGTGTTGCTGTGCCGTGCTGTGCTTTTTCTTTCGTACATACGAGTACAGACACAGAGCATATCGAAAGAAGAAAATAAGTACCCTACCTGGGGTATGTGCGTATGTATGTACGACATGTGAGCGAGCGTAGCGGAAAACCGCCAGCGACGCGAAGCATATGTGGCGTCCGAGCTGTTTTCTCCTGAAGCATGGCGGCGGGACTCTTGGCATTATCAAGTCGCCAGTTTGCAACAAGCAATATTCAATCATGGACCTCTGTCCGCTTCGCATAATTTGATGTACTTTTCCTTCCTGAGCGAGCGTAGCGGGCGGCGTCGCCCGCGGAGCGAAGCGCCTTGTAGACCATACTTTTATCTTCATTCCTTACGGGGCTCCATGGGCACCTCTCTGGGCTTTCAGAGCTCCCACTTAAACAGCACCTTCTTCTAGTACTTGCAGGCGAGATTTTTTCCTTCTTGAGTACCAGGTATGTTTTAGAAGAAGCGCCTTCTTTCTGATGTTCTTTCGTTTTCTTGTTTCGTTTTTCTTTAATTTTCGTTTTTGTCCGACATCCTCTTCTATCCATTACCGGTTTGTTGAGTTTATTTCTTAGTGTTGACTATTTTCCGGGTATCTTGCTCTTTTTTCATTTTCTTCTATTATGTCTCGATTTTTGTTGCATCACTTTTTCCCGTTTTTTTCTTGTTTTTTTCAATGTTTAAAAATATATGTTGTGAGCCTTGTTCTTGCGTACGCAAGACCATGCTGTCGTCGAGCATCTACTACCGCAAGCACAACACAGTAAAATCAGCCCTGCGCGAAGAGACAAATCAAGTACGCACCGATCAAAGCGCGACAACGCAATCAAGCAGACAGAATTGGCGAGAGCCAGCATCTCGTCGAGCATTTACAGCTCGCCGTATTCTCCAAACGAACGAAGAAATCAAAATCATCTGCCCGGTGGTCAAAACTATACAACCACTCACATGCAGCTTATTAGTAGCTGATGCGATGTGCATAGGATTTTTCCACCTGAATCCAACCTCGACAAGACCCAACACTACTCTCTCTCTGCGTCCTTACTATTTCGTGAGGCATGCGGCGTCCGAGTTGTTCTCCTGGAGGATGGAGCTATTGGCATTTGCAAGTCGTCAGTTTACACCTAAGAGCATGGACCTCTCTGTCCATTTCAGTTGTTTACATAATGTTTTATCCTCCCTTATGAGTGCAGCGGATGGCGGACGCCGCCCACGGAGCGAAGCGCCTTGTGCGAAAAATGCCATGTCTTCCCCGCCCTACCGCGAAGCATTCGTGCAACAAATACAAGGCAGATGCGCTACGTAATACATGAATAAATTATAAGATGAGCTCTCATGCAGCAAATTGTATATTATGAAGTAGTACATTTGTGGCACAAACAAAACCAGGTAGCTTTTATGCACCAAATCTTGAGAGTTTACTCTTTCGTTTTCCCTCGCCAGTGATAAAAAACAACACGAGCGAATTTTGAGGAGGTTTCCTGTGTTACAGTATTAATAGTTACAACTCAGAGCACTATTTATTACAACACATTTTCGAGCAAAATCTGTTTTTTTTAGCACTTTCATTCTCAAGCTTGAGTTTTTTTAGTGTTAACGGGATATTTTCAGCGTTTTGCGCCCAACCTTCACGTCACGAGTACCGACAGCCGACAGACAGACCGACTGCATGCGCCAATCGATTGTCCCAATCCCCATCTCGTGGGGTGCCTTGTCGAGCATCGAGGCTCTTCTGTCTCTGTGAGAAATGGTCGTGGCCTCGAGGCACCAGGTAGTGAATGATGGCACAGTGTCAAACGCCCTGACCCATGACGTTCGAGATCGTACGTACACTTCGAAGTACAATATAACGAGGTAATACAACAGCAGTAAAACTCATAAGAGTATGATTCCCGATACATATACGTGCCAGGCGGCCTGTTAAGTTTGGAACCCCGAGGAAGCGATCAAACGACATCAACTGTGCTGTTATCATACCAACCGTGCAGGATCGGCATGAGCGCCCAGCAGTATACGGGCAGGACCATGTTGCGTCCGTGCCGTGTGATATCTTGCGCTGTAACTCGGACACCGATTTGTTACACCCCCATCAATCACGAAGTGGCCGTTGCTGTAGTAGTCGTCCATTGTCACCAACATTTTTCCTAGCATATGAAGTCCCAAGAGGGGGCTAAAATAGCTCTTAAAAACCCTCTCGAGCGGAATTGTGGCGTTCCACCGTCCACACGGTACGGGGGGGAGTTGGGCTTGTTGGCAAAAACTACGTGTCTATGTCTCAACTACCCTTGGTCGTGGCCGCACCATCGAAGGAAATGTTCCGCCGGTTCATGCAACTTTTTCGTGAGTCAGTCTTGGTAGGCGCTGGATAGAGAAAATGTGTTGCAAATCGCGGTAAATGATTCGCGTCAAGAAAGGGGGTCAATTTCCATTAGTGGTTTGAGATTTTAGTATTGACGGAAAACCTATACCAGGTAATAAAAGTTACATGTACTGGAGAGGACCAAAATGTACAGATCAATATTCGAGGCTCATAACCTTCTGTTCCAGTTTAACGAGTATCGAGGCTGTTCTGTATACGGTGTGTAAAATAGTTGCAGACGGGGCGAAGGGTTTGCTGTGTGCGAGTTGAAACAAATGTAGCATATATACGGCTGCAATGTAGCTTTATCTCTGCCCTCACCGTCTACATGCAAGTGAGAATCCCGATTTGAAGCACATCGTCGGGGCCTTTTACGTGCCCCACCAATCGTCATCAAATAGTATCAGCTTGATGTATGGAGACACCGACTTCCCGTTGACAACGTCGTCTGTGATATTGCCCCAGTTGGCGTCGAAAACGGATTGTCATCCCATCCTAACGAAAACTCCAAAAAAAAATGCGGGCACGAAACGTCTGTATCTCAGTGCATGCAAGTAATTGATGCTGGCGGCGGCAGGCAGTGTTTTGCGAGCCGGTTGTCTGGCGTGAGCTGCCGATTCTCATCGCCAATGACGCAAACGTAACACTAGATCACGCGAGATGCATACACACGAAATAAATAAGTAAGAGCCCAGTGCTACTACTACTAAAATCGCGGCGTATGATACCTTGCTGTCAACAGGGGTTCATGAACAACAACCATCCCCCAAAATTACCAAGCTTTGTTACCTCTGATTAGTAAGCACCGCATGCAAGCCAGCAGTACGTATATAGGAAGCAAAAAATGAGACACCCACTCGTGTCTCTTTCTTTGTGTGCTGCCTCATGTGCAAACTAAACTCCCCCCTCTCTTCTTCCCTCCCTACCCGAATCAATTAGAGCTATGCAGCTCACGGCCCGTTGGTGTATGTACTGGTACGCAGCCCATTAGGGAGAAGACGACGACAACAGAGCCCTAACTCAAGACCGAGTAATCCCGCCGCTCTTTTATTATTATACCCGTACGAATCGCGGTTTTCAGTTGCTGCTTGCCGCTATCCCGCGATCTTCGCTCAGATTCGATTTGCTCTCTATCGCAAGCGAATTGGTTACCATGGTACTTAAAACAAAAAAACAATCGCAACGAACGGTATGCGGTTGGTATAAGAGGGAAAAACGAGCGTTCTGTCACAACACGAGCAACCCACGATTGATTGAGTGTGGTACTTTCGTATCTCGAGACGTCTTACCACCGTACGTACACGCGCTGCCCACGGCGTATATTAAGTAGTGGGAAAAATCACCAGGTATATATTCTACATAACGGCAGCAGCGCACGAACAGACTACGGGCTGAGGCGGCTGCGGCTAATCGCACGTCCAACGAGCCAACAACCTTAGGTATCAAGTACCGTATGTATCATGTATGTGGAGAAACATCTAGGCAAGCACGACGGCAACCACCAACAACGGAAACTAAAACTGCTGCAGTATACAGACTGAAGCAGCAGGCAAGCAGTAACCACTCACTCGTGGCCTTCCACAAGAAAAGGGGGCAGCAGCAAAGTCCTACCAGCAAAAAAACGTTGCAAAGCATTCATTCATCAATATTTGCCTCTCTCATCTTCGCAGGCTACTATTTTACTGCTCTCACGCCGCATCGCCTCTCTCCCTGCCGTGCGGAGCATGCTGCCGAGCATACCCAACCTAATCACTCCAACGGCGAGATTTCTCCTAAAAAAAAACAGGACATTGCAAGACCTACTCTTGTAGAAGCGACTGTTGCTGCTGTTGCTGCGGCAACACAGCTATAATATCAACCAATGCAGTAACGGCAGCAAGCATCATCAGCAGTGCGTACAAGAGTGGATGCTTTATATATGTACAGACAGAGAAGAGACGTAACCGGAATCGATGATGGCGTGGCGTCACCACACGAAAGATAACACCGCCATCCACACGTCTTATCTTTTATCAACCAATCAAGTATTTTCCTCCAAACGAACAGGCCAATCGCAAACTACGGGTGGGTATGAAACCTCTCTCTCTTTCTCTCTCTCTCTCTCTCTCTCTCTCCCCCCCTCCCGCCCCCCTCCCTCTCCTGTAGTCGACCGTCTTTGTTAACGTTTCACTCTGACCGGCACCGGCGACCTGTGCTAACAAGCACAGATAAACACGCACCGCACCAATATCGCCCGTTTGTCTACTGTACTATAATATACCTGGTAGCTGCGAAACGGAGCAGGCTCACACAATAAACGGACGACCTCGAAAAATAAACGCTTCCCACCTAAATCAGAAGAGGACAGGTCCCCCCCACCCTTTCCCTCGTAACACAACATATGTTACGGCACACAGACCCTTTTACCCACTCTAAACCAAATCAACCAGTCGATATAAGTTTGTCGTACGGCTTTGCGTAAACTACATAGTGTCTGTGGCCTTTTTTTCGTCTAAAAAGATAATAACAAAACGCTAGCGAAACGGGCCGCGGTAGAAGAAAAAAAAACGGAGGATGCAGCGTACCGCCGCTTGAACTACGTGTACCACCAGAAAACAACGCCGAAAACGATCAAGCGAAACGGTATTTACAATTCGGGGGCGCGTAAAGCCAATTACTACGCATCCCATCGGTTACGAGCTACAACACAAGTATACTTACTGGCTTCAGCATCCCCGGGAAAACAACGACAACGACAGAAAAAAGATGCAGAGGTCGCGAACGTCTAAAAAGCAGAGGGAGGTGGGGGGGGGGGGGGGGTCCAGCGGGAAAAGCTAGTGGAAAAAAAACACGCACACAAGTTACATTCATCACAAGCCCCCGATACACGGAGGCACACACGCTCGAGGTCAGCCCATGCGCAAGGCACCAGTTCGAGCAGCGCACAGATAAGTACACGAAGAAAAACAAAAAAATAAAAGAGAGAGACAAGTCGCTCGTCTGGAAAAAAATACGAACGAACCATCCAGATGCAACCCTGGACAACTCGCTTAAAAACAATCAGGGGGGGGGGGGGGGGGGGGGGAGTACAGGAAAACCCAACAACTGAAACAACAGCCCGCAGCCTCCTTTAGAAAACATCGCGTTCGCCAAAATGAAAAAAAAATGAAAACGAAAGTACAAACTACATGAAAAACCCTGCCCACGACAGTCTCCAACTACCAGCGGATCATGCAGAGGCGTTGACCTTTAGCATCGCCTTGCGGCACCTGGGAGGTCAGCCATTCCCCTCTCCCCGACAGCCGGCCGCCGGATTGACGGCGGCATCCCCACTGCGCCCCGCCCGAAGCGGAAGCCGTGCATCCGTTGCTGCACCTGTGGGTACCGCTCGTCCTCGGCTGGCGACATGCCCCGCTCTGTTTCGGCCGAGCACTCGCCCGCCGGCGGCAGCACCATGGAGCTGCGACGCCCGCGCCTCTCGGCGTCCTCCCGCGACGCCGCGGGGTACTGCTGCTCTCCACCCATAGCCGAACCTCTCTGGTGAACCTGCTCCTCTTCCCCGTCCTCGTCTCCCACCGGCGGCGGTGGCAGCGACGACAACGGCGACGAAGAAAACGCGCCCGATCCCGGTTCCATAACTGACCCGCGGCGCCGCTGCCTCCCTTGCGCCGTCGCCGTAGGCTCCGTGTACTCCTCCGCGGGTATTCTTTTCGCCGGCGCGGCAGCGACAGAGCCGCGGCGAGACATCGGCGGCCTCATTACCCCTTCGCTCTGATCGGACGGCGTGCCCTGCCGACCCCCGGCAGTCGGCGCACACGCCACCGAGCATCGTCTAGCCTTGCTTTTTTCGGGGTCGAAGGCGGCGCAAGGGCTCGTCTCTGCGCGGGCGAAGGGCGGCTCTTCCGGCGCTCCCTCCTCGCTTGGCGCGCCCCACGCACCGACGAAAGAGCTCGTGCGCGCTCTTCGCTGATCGGACGAAACCGGCGCCGAGGGTGAGTGGCCCTGGAATGACCAGCGCCGCTGCGGTTGCGCCACACGCCCGTTCAGTCCCCGCGCTTCAGGGGGCGACGCTGAGGACATCATGGACCGTGGCGGTCGCCCGCCCAGGTGCTCGTCCCGCTTGTCCTCCCTCTCGCTCCCCCTTCCACCGCCGCCGAAAGCTGCGGCGTGTCGAGCGCCCCAAATAGACGTACTGCCGCAGGCCGTGTTCGCCCCCTGGCACGGAGCCGGTGCCTCTCCTGGCTCTTCCTCGCTCGTCGTCGCCGAGTCCCACGAAGGGACGTATGAGCTCCCCGGATTTCCGCGCTGACGATCCAACATGGCCGGCGGCTGGTCAAGAGCAGACCACCGCCGCGCCGGAGGCCCCGTCGACTGCCCGTTCGAACCCGCTCTTCCAGGTGGCGCCTGCCAAATCATCTGGCCGCGTCTTGGTGGCGTTCGCCCCGGCGGTGCATGTTCCCCGCCGCCGCCACTGTCACCACCATGCATCGCCATCGCCGTACTCGGCCCGTTTCCCGTTGTCGAGTCGTCCGCCGCGTCCGCCTCTTCTCGGACGGCGTCTCCGTTGCTATCTTCCTCGGGCGTCGCACCCCACGCGGCCACGAACATGGAAGGGGCGCCCTCCTGTTCGAGCGGAGGCGGCGACGATGAAGCCATCGCCGACGACGGCGATTGTTTCATGACGGACCAACGCCGGCTGCCCTCCTTACCCTCCTGCGGCTGCTCCTGCTCCTGTTCATTCGCCGTCGATGCCCGCTTAGCCTCAGAACTTGTCGGCGAGGCCGACGAAGCGGACGCCTCCCGCCCGGGCGGCGCTTCCTGTTCGACCTCGTTCTGCCGCTCCCACCCGCTTCGCCCCGGCACCTCCTCCGCCGCACGCGGCGGGCATTTCCAGCCGAACCTCTCCGACAGCGACGCCGTCACGGGCGAGGTTTCATCGCGCGGGCGTGGCGCCAGATCCGTACCGTAGGCCGCCGTCGCCGGCATGACGTGAAACATTCTCGCGGCCCGTCCCGCCGGCCTGCCGTCGGACTGCGCTGCCCCTTCGTCGGAAGAGCGCCACTCATCGGGAGAAGATCGCTTCCACAGTGCCGTGCTGCTGCTGCTGCTGCCGGACGGGGCGGCATGTCGACGAGGTTCTCTCCGCCCCCCCCCCCCGGTCCCCGACCCCGATCCTGACCCCGTCCCTTCCTCCTCCTGGCTTCCAGCCTTCGCGTCGAACAGCGGCCTTCCACAGGTGAACGGGAGGCTCGTGCTGTTGCCGCGGGCGAACGCGGTCACCGACTTTGAAGGCATCTTGGCCGATAGGAGGTCGCTGTAGTGGGGCACGTGCTTCCCCACCGCCGGCACCGCCGCACGCTGCTCTACCGCGGAGTCCCTCCTCCCCATCTCCGTCACCACCGGAGGAAGGGCGCTGCCATGGTTCACGAATGCTGACGCGCGCCGAGGCTTGCCGGGGTTCGCTGCGTCGAGTCCGTTCCTGCCCACCGCCTCCCTGGCTTCGTCGAACGATGCGGCCCTCCCGAGGGACGACAGGCCGGACTGCCTCCAGTCCGGTGCGGGGGACGACATGAGGTATCCGACGGCGCCTGGGCTCTGGCTCTGGCTTTGGCTCTGGTTTTGGCTCTGGCCTTGGCTCTGGTTCTGACCCTTGCTTCGGACCTGGTCCTGGCTCTGGCTCTCGCTCTGGTTCTGATTTTGGTCTAGGTGTTGGGTCTGGTTTTGGGTTTGGTTCTGACCTTGGTTCTTGTTCTGATTCCAAGCATGCCCCTCCGTTCCCCATTCGCCCTGGGTTCCTCTCGCCGGTCCAGAGAAGAGCATCTTTGTCCTGGTCGACGGCCTGGACTGTCCCGATGCGGCGGCGGAGGCGACGGCAACACCCGAACCACCCTTTCCGCTGGCCTCGCTCCCTGCTGAGTTACTTGTTGCGTCCCCACCCCCGCTCGCGCCGCCGCCACCATCACCACGACCACCACCACCAGCGCCGCTGCCGCCCCCGTTACCTGGCCTCCGTCCGCCGCCAAACCGGCCCGCTCCGAACACGGAGCGGGCAAGGCCGGAGCGCTGTCGGGGCACGGCCGGCGGGGGGCCAGAAGTCCGCGGCGCGTCCACCTCCATATACGCCGCGGACACCGCCGCCGTCGCGAGGTATTCCCCGTCGCGCGGCCGCTTGAGGTGGCTCCGAGGGACATCGTAGAGGAGAGAATGCAAGGAAGGGAGAACGCTAGCGTCGGAGATGGTGGCCCTGCGCTTCGGTGCTTCCCGGGGAGCATCGGGTAAGAACGGCGCCCCCGGCACCAAGAGCGACGACGACTGCGGAGCGGTGTAGCTTGCGCGGCGCCGGGGGGGCGGGGGGTCCGGCGTCGTTGCCGGCGCCGCCAGCAACGGCACCGGGCAGAGTCTGCCCAGGCAACGGCTCTTCGCGGTAACGCCTGTTCCCGAGCGGGAAAATCGACCCAGGGTCGCTATTCCACGGGTCCCCGTACGCGTCGCTCGTCGGCGGCTTGACGTCTGCCTGTTGACTCCTTGGGGACCGTCCCGTGCGCGCGGGAGCCGAGGAGTCTGTGACGTTGGTGCCGGCGAGCTGGAGCAGCGACGCGCCAGCTAGCCCTACCGACTTGTGCTTGTCTGCATCGGCGCGGGCGGAAACGGACAGGACAGGTGTGTTAGGCTAGGCAACGTCGCAAGCGACTTGGTGTATGTATTCTTCGCTCACAAGTGTTTTCACGACGCAAAGCTCCCCTCTCCCCCCTAAAGACGATGTAGCCACATGAAATTGACTCGACTTGCGCCGCTATCGTTCGGAAACACAACGCAGACATGAGTGGGGATAACACAAATGGCAGTGGCATCTATCGGTACGTTTTTTTTTGCCCTGGATGATTGTCCCCCTTGCCCGTACTCGTATTCGTACATATCTACATAATAGTAGAACGTACAGAGTACTGCAAAGGTACTGCATTGTACGGTCTGCTGGGATGTGTTCAAAGGTATAGTCAAGTGTGTTGAAACCAGCGCCGTCTCCGTTATCCCGCCTTTCATCACTTCCCCCGCACTGCTATAGTACACGCCTATTCGCTCACTCATGTGCTCGCTCCCTGCGGCATAGCAACGCGATGCCAACACTAACACGCGAACCACCTCGCGAACCATGACGCGTCTCATTTGCCCAACCAGTCGACCGACCGGCAGACCGACAGACCGACCGACCGAACAAGCTACCGACCGACGCACCGCAGAACTTGGACCGCACGCGATTGGCCTCGTGTCCCGTCGGGTGGCTGCACCCGGGGTAACCGCACTTGTGGCTAATCACGTCCACCATCTCCGCGGTGCGGTGGGTCCCGCAGAAGCAGGGCCGCTGCCCGGGCAGGCCGAAGCAGGGCCGCTTCGAGCAACCCGGATGCTTGCAGCGCCGGTTGCACACATCCACCTGGCCCTCCTGCTTGTGGGCGCTGCAGAACTGCGACTTCTGCCCCTGGGGGAAAGGGATCGCCATGTTTCGTATTGGGGTTGTGATACGTCCAAGCGAAAGCGTAAAAGCACAAACGCAGCAGAAGTTCGTAGGAGTTGCAGGAGCGAGGGAAGGCGTGCGCGCGCGGGGGGGGAGTGTAAGATGCAGGGCGCAGGGGGGGAAATTTATTGATCTGCAGACGGAAAAACAAAACAAATATCACTTGAGTGCGTTGAAAGCTAGAAAACTAAAAAATACGCTCCATTCATGGCTGGCTGAGGGGGGGCGGGCGGTGTGGGGCGGAGCGAGCGGGGCGTATGACGTACACCGAGCAGGGCAGGACGGTTCAGCGTTTAGGCGCGCACACCCGGGGAAAACGGCGACGGGTTGTCCACGACAAACAAGTGTTTCGTAAAAGTGAGTACAGCGCGGTCGACCTCTTTTTTTCTCCAAAGTCGCGCCGGGCCGCCGAGCACCACACGAAAAGGGGAACCGAACAACGTTGCAGAACTACTATCCTCGCCCCCCCCCCCCCCCCCCCCCCCCCCCCCCCCCTCCCGTCCCCCCCGCCACTTCTCCCACACCACAACTCCCTCCACTCCCCTACTCCCCCCCACTCCTAGATACATCCCCATCCACCCCCTCCCCTTTCCTCCACCCCCCTCTTTCGCGTACCCCGCCCATTACCTCGTAGCCGTAAAGGGGTCGCCGTCGACAGTTAGCCTTTTCGCATCGCCGCGACACCACATCCACCATCCCCTGAGCCTTGTGGGCCGCGCAGAAGCAAGCCCGCTTGCCCTCGTACCCGTAGCTGGGCTGGCGCTTGCAGCCCGACGCTGCGCAGCGCCGACTTCGCACGTCTATCATGGAGGGCCATTTGTGAAGAGAACAGAACTTGGCCTTCTGGCCCTGATGATGTCGGTAGCGTGGTGGGAGTTGGAGTTGGATGGGGAGGGAGAGAGGGGGCGGGGGAGGGACGGGGAGGAGGAGGGGGTCAACGTTGAAAACGATATGACGAGATGATTCCTCGTGTCAAACGACCCGCGTCATTCCTGAGTCATAACCGGTACCTGGTAGCCCTTAGCTATCAATCACGCTGCAAAAAGTATTCAAGAGCACGTACTTCCAAGTTTTTTTTTGCCCGAACCGTGGACGCAGCAAAACCTTCCAGGGGTCAAAGGAAGGAAGGGATCGAATCCCTCTGTGAGGAAAACGCGAGCATGCCACACCCCCCCCCCCGCACGCCACGTACAATATGACACACACAGGGTATCTTACATACAAAGCTGACACGAAAATAACAAATATATGGACTCCTGCGGCGACAAAAAAACTGTGTGCCCACAGTATATAGTACGGATCGTTTTGGTGCTATTCCATATTTATGCATCACAGGCAACCTTACCACTTTTCTTAAACCGAAAATGACCAGCTTAACTTCACAAAAAAATACGAAAAAAACTTTGTACGTAAACGTCTCACTGCGTATATGACACCAGGTACTGCTGTACCTGCTGTACCTGGCATATGATACGTACCGATCTCTGCCCGGCTGTGGCGACTTTACCTGCGACAAGGAGAAAGATTTTTGGTGGGACAATACTTGTACCGATCCCTCCGCCAAAATCAGGAAACTCGTGGCCGAACGGATCCCGCAGTATTTTCGGTTCGTTGTCTCCTCAACACAAAATATTTCGGTACACAATTCAATATTTCGGAAGATTGTATTAATAGTCAGAGTTGAAACAACATTAGAGTATCAAGAACACCGAACAACAACCATTCAACAGGTGTTTCAACATCTATCAATAGTAGGCTACTGCCCGTACGACATAGAATAAGTGTACATACAGAGACCTGAAGATGGGGACAAAATTAGGCGTTGGTTCATCCATATATACATACCTGCTACGTCACTCAATTAGCTAGAATAGTTGGCGATCCCAAAAATCATGTCTGGCTTCTACTTCGGAAATCAAATGTTGCCCCGATATGGAGACTTTTCACGATTGCTTGTCTCATGCCTTGCCGAAGGGTTGCAGAGAGCCAGTTCAGGTCAGACCAGTTGATTTCTAACTAACGAGTACCGGGTAGTTGGGGGCTCGAAACTTGAAGCAACGCAGTTTCGTCTTGTATTCGCGGTTCCTTCCGAAAGTCGACGTAATACATGGAAGTACGTAAACGGTTCTATGCGAAACATTGCTGTACTTAGCGCTGTACGATAAATGTTAAAACTTCTGCTGCTGCTGCCGCAAGCGCTGGAGGCGCGTGCTTCGTTGTTGAGACAGGCGCGAAATATCGTTAAATTTGGTCAAGAGCCAGCTTATCGGCGCTACGAATGTGGTCTTTCCACGAAAAAGTTATTTCCACCCAACGACATGTTTATATTTCATCATAATATGCATCTGCAATTCTGCTAGTGGGTACAAAAATGTTTTTCGCAGATGCATGTACACTTCATCAGCTTTTACTCTCTTGGTTTTTACCCCTGGCGGCTGTCAGGAAATGTCGTCATCATGATCACAAGCGTCTTCCCTTCCCCCCCCCCGTTGCTCGCCTTCTTTTTATTTTTTATCGTACAAACGTATGTAGAGTTCCAGCGTTTCTTGTGCACGTCGATTTTTATCGAATTTAGCCAACTCGCGTTTTCGAACTTTCGGAGATGACAAAATACTCCTGCTAAAAGAAAAACGCACTCTGCACAATATGTATAGTACATCGGCCAATATTCGAACCCCAGCGTATCCACCAGCAGGGTAGGCCACAGTCAGCGTGCGCAATAGGCACCTTCCCGACGAAAACGTGGCATTTCAAGCTGCATACAAAGGCAAACATGCAAACCGGTCCGCGGTATTTCAACCTACATACCTGATACCTGGTACCGTGTTCACACGGTATTTCAACCTACATACCTGACACCTGACACCGTATTTATCACACTAGGGTGATAATACAACACACACCCTCGGACGAACTTCCAAGCTGATTTTCACGGCAATGGGGAAAGCGCAAACGCCAAGAGACGCGCCTACACGTAGCACGGATCTCGACGATACCCTTCCAAAGCCCATATTTATCCCTGTGTGTATCCACCTTTTGGTTCGGAGAAGCTCGGCTCGGAAATTCATCCCAGGGGGGGTGTGTGATATATTATCCCCCGTGTTAGACGGTAGGCCCACATATACATGGCATACTTCGGTATACACATTGGTATTGCAGGGTAGACAGGTACATACCCTACATGATATATATGTGTACGTAGAATGTACCTATTGGGGCCGCTTGCTGATTATAGTCAGCGACAAGTACTACTGTAGTATGTGCACGTGAAGACCAAGACCCACACCGAGTGTATCAAAGCACAGACGGAGAACAATGAAGTAAACCCCTTTTCGCTAGAGCTGCCGGTCGGCACAACTCACATCACCAAATAGTTGTTAATAATACTCGGATCAAGAGTTCGTCGTTTCTCGGAGGTGCCGACTATCCGGTTCATTGAGTTTCCATACTTGTTAATATAATAGGAAGGATTGTTGAACGCGGGCTATTTTCGTACTATTTTGGGCGGGGTCCCCTGTGGGACCGAGTTGGCTCGCTTCGCTTGCCTGACTCAAGTCGGTAAGTCGACCGGGCACTGGCTGGCTTCGCGAGCCGACTTAACCTGACCAAAGTCAGATAGTTGGCTAACTAGCAGCACCCACCGAATAGATAGTCGTGAAACCCGGCCAAATTGCAGCTTCAACTCTCGGACTTGCTCAACCCTTCAGGACTGCAGTCCCGTCGGGGGCGCAAACGATGTAAATTGAGTGGTTTGAGCCCAAAAAGGACAGCAGTTCTCAAAGGAATACGTAAGAGAGGCAAAAAGTTACAAAAAAAATACCTGATATAACTTGACTGTGTAGTTGTGTAGAAACAGGGCTGCAGTCCTTGAAGGAATAAGAGGCAAGAATTACAACAACAACAACAACAACAACAACAACAAAACATGGCATAACCTGATTGTGTAGTGAAACATATGACTTGATTGGTTTTATAGCACATCATCAGCCCCACGAAGCACGGGGGGAAGGGTGGCTCTGCAGGGGTATATAGGGAAACAATGTGTCCTAAGTTCAACAGCAGAGCAACGTAAGGAGGACGGATGCGCGACAAGCGTGCAGCACGATGGCGTATACAGATAATTATAATTGTATCCACTGCTGCACTCTCTCTATTACAGGAAGCATAATATCCAGAGCCGAATAAGGTGTTAGCATGGGTCTGACTGGGTACATGATGCTTTCGGATTATCAATACTATAGGTACAGCCCCTCCGTAAATAGACGGACGTTTTTTGGTAAGACTGCCTTTCTCGCTTTTTTCGTTTTCAGGTCGCTACTGCACCTGGATCTCAAAAGTGTCAACATACGTATGATACCGCTCTGTACCTAGACGGAAATATCGGTTTGGTATTGGTATGTACCAGGTATTTATTTACTACCACACCGCACGGTCCTTGCATTCTCCTACGGACAACCAGACACAAACCAGCGGGGCCCATGCGATGCGACCTCCACGTGCCTCACAAAAGGGGTGGGAAAACGAAGGGGCGTATAGCACCGTCGCATACCCTACTGGTACTGACTGAAAAAGCCCAAGCAAAGGGAGGGAGGCAGGGAGGAAGGCGGGGGGTGGGGGGGGGGGGGGGGGGGGGGTAACACCCCAGCCCCTGCCAACATTCAAAAGGCATTTTGTATCAAAAACTAAAAAAAAACATCAAGGAAGGTTGATAGGACTAATAATGCCAAGGCGGGGAGTGGGGACGGAAGGAGGGGGGCGTGGAGCAGAACAAAGATGCTCACAAGGCGGTGGTGGGGCACAGGCACGGCGCCACGGCCCTTACCCTCTAGGACTGCACCCCCGTTGAGAATACAAAACACTCGGGGACTTTAGTCAATTTCGAGGTACATACACAGCAGTCAGCCCTGCAGTACTACAACAGTGAAGGGTTTACGTATAGACCTAGATTATACCAGGTATATTATTATTAATAATAGTTGTTTACATTCTACCGGAGGAGAGGAAACAATCCACTGGTTTCAACATAGTTTGTCCGATACATCCGCGAGGCAACACGCAACGCACAGATATTTATCTCGATTGATGAGGTGTGTGGCCAGTGGTCCGTTAGGTCGTTAGGGTATCAGAACTTCACAACGTGCCTACCTGGTCGTCATCACGAAGAAAGACAAATATAGTATATACCTGGTACTATTTAATGTAACAAGGTTTTTCCTCTTTTTTTGTGTTGTTCTAACGAGTTGCGCCGCGGATCCAGCTGCCAACCATCAAGAACAGCAGGCGTTGAGGTGAGAAGCGGAGCGGGCGGGATTGGGCGGGCAAAGGGGCGTAAAGAGCAGCAAATACCATATATTTAAATATATAAACAGCTCGCCGGAAAGGCGGCAACAGATCCAAATGGCGAAACCACAATGAATCCACCCAGCCATCCACCCACACTCTCGACTCAATGCGACATGCCAAGTGCTGCTGCTACTGTTTTGTTGCTGCTACTGCTACTATTTATACTGAAAGCAGTGTAGGTGTGCTGTTGTCTGTTTGATGTTCGTGCGCGTACATATGTATCCGCGAGAGCTCCATGGTTGTTTGTAAGCGGAAGCTTCGAGTCCTGGTGGGCCCTGTCTCTCCTCTGGGCGTGGAGTAGTGGAGTAGTGTGGAGACGTGGAAATGTGGAAACGGACTCCTCGCGCTATGAAATGTTTGCAAAAATTCTGTCGTATGATATGTATATACCTGAACTGTATTCCAAGGCGACATTCGCCTCCTCCTTGGATAAACGAACCAGAGGGACGGACTAAAAAGCTGAAAAAAGTGCTGCTGTCTGCCGTCAGCAGCCGAAGATGTCAGGAGTCCGGAGAGATGCCAAGCAAGGCAAAACTTGCGATGTCAAAAGGTGTACGTATCTAGCGCCGAGTATTTTCCGCACTAAAACCTGGTAGCAGTAGTTTGGAGCCATTCTGTCTATATATATGCCGTCAGCCGTACTACTGCTGTTGACGCACCCCACGACAGAAGGTACGTTAGACCTAACTTTCATAATGCTCTTCATTCGGAGCTCCAATGACAAACCAGGGGTAAAGTATACGTTAAGGGTCGTTTTTGTTGTACCTGGTATGAGAGATTTTTTTCCAGAATTTCCCCATTTGTGAGGGTTTTTTTTTTGCGCAATTTAACTTCGCTGACATTTTGTCCTCTGCTAACTTTCTCAAGATGTGAAAAGAACGCCTCCGTATCATGATACCAGTACAACTTTCCAAAAAATCGCACAATCTGGAAATCTGGAAATTCTGGAACAAAAGCTCACCGATAAGAATGGCCCTACGTCCGATTGGCTAGGCATCTGTGTAACGTAATTTAGTACTTCGTGTATAAAACTGAACTTGGACAGCAAGATATTAGGCGGACGAATGTCCGATTGCTTGGCATGTACAACCTAGTATAATACTTTGTATATAAAACTGAACTTGCGTAGCAACACATTTACGACTGCGTTCACTTTATGTGCGTTGGTGGACGAAAAACTTAAGTTTCCTTTTTGGGGAAAACGCTTCACAACCGTTGCGGTGTGCAGATATATGTACGGCACGTCGGGTTTGTTCCAAAGTCTTCTGAAGGGGTCCCCCTGTTTTTTTCTTGGCGCCGTCAATTTTAGAAGAACTCGCACATTCGCTCGTAAACAGTTAGAAGCTCGCACTCGCTCGAGTACTACATACTGCCTGTAAGGCTGTAACGCACTGATGTGGAGGCGAAGACACTGCCGGCGTCTCCGATGGCTTAGTAGGTGGTCCGCATTGCCTATCAATATACCATTTCGTGGGTTCCAGTCTTCTCACCGAGTGCATGCTCGTGAGGACTTTTTCTCGGATAAAAATTGACTATCGGAAAGCGCGAGAGCGTGAGTTAGCAACATTCGATGAAAATCGACGAGCAGTGGGAATGCTGAATAGATGCTGAACCCTCTGTGCGTGACAAAAAATGAAGGCATGTACTGGGGGGAGAAGGGACGACACCTGTGACCACGGCTTGTCCAGAAGATCGCCGAGGGTAAAACTTCCTACGAGTTAGGCTGGAAAGTAAAAGTTGATTGAAAAAAAAAAACCTCTTATGATGCTAAGTCTCTCGTCTCCGAAACGGGAGTGCAGCTCTAAAAGGGTGACAATGGACCAGGTACATCGGATTCAAACGATATTGGATATTGGCTACTGTGAAGACCTCAGGAGCTCGCGTCAGTGAGAAATGTTAGTGTTTGGCCTCAAAAGTGCAACTCCTAATTGCAACTACAGTACCTACCGCCCAGCTCCTACCGGCGCAGCACGGGTCTGTCGTATCACACTATTACTGGGGACCATAGTAAATAGGACCAAATATTGTTAGTAAAAATAGGTAAACATATAGGTTTATGTGGGTACCGTAGGTCGTATTTACTAGCGTCACCCGTAATACTGCTACCTGGTACATACGAGCTGCGCCAGCCAAGGCACTGCCAAACGGTTGATTGACTATGCCCCTCTCAATAACGCGTATTTTGACGTGATTTTTTTACACGGTGTTATTCATGTCCTCACCAACGTTTTGAGATGCCTTCCCTTTTTTTGTACCCCCTCTTTCCCCAGGATATACATATATATGACCGATCCAAAACTCCGAAAAAATAAAACGTGGTCTTAACCATTGTGATTTAACGATAATTCAAAAGGGATGGTTCAGAATACATTTGCACATACGGATCAGATACGAGGTTAAGAGTTCAGCCCGAAAATTGCAAAATTGAGCCCGGGGCATCGAAGAAATAACGCCATTCTCGTTATCTGTTGTATTGAGTGTATCATCGCTTTCATGTTATATATCTCTTGAAGGGTGACGAATTGGGCAACGAGATTTACATCGAGCTTGTCCTTCTGTCTTCAGCACTGTTGTCTCCACCAAATTTCATCTTGATCGAAAACGACATTTTTTTTCGAATTTAGTGTCAAAGTTTGTAGTTTTGAGTTTCGTGGATAATATATACCTGGTACCAGGTATATTACTACTGCTGTTGCACCTGGTACATACTAAGATGATAGATAACCAGTAGTTTGCTGTAATACAGTAGTATACTCAGTACGACACGTAGCGTTCGGTGTAGAATTTAGGGCCCGTATTAACGAGAAACCTTTTGCCTGATAATCGAATAAGAAAAAATGAATTTGATTTGATTTGAATATAATTCCGTGAAAAATATACCTTTGGGTCCTATCGAGGACTATTAATAGCGTATTCTGCTGAAAACTCGAATAACGCACAAGGGTTGAAGACACCCGAGGGCAACCAACGAGGCGAGCGACGGCCCGCGTCCTCCCCGGGGCGCCACGGTCAGCGGCCGATTGTTTCTGCCGGTACCGCCGAAGAGGCCATCGCTCTTGGGATGTCTTGGGTGGCTGGCGCAGCCCCGAAGCCCCACGCAGGTAGCGGCGACGGGGATACAGCGATCGAACTTCTGAGCGAAGTCGTGATCTGCTCGGTGCTCGTGTGGTTTGCAAGGCAAACAGGGATGAAAAACTGGGTTTGCGACGGCCTCGTGATTTTTTGAGGCGCCGCGGATGACAAAAAGTGCCCAAGACAAAAAATACAAAAAAATACGAATCGCTAGACGCGTCGGAAAACATCCCGAAAAACAAAAAACAAAAAACGGCCAACTACTACCCAGTGATAAGGCACTGAAAAAATATACATATACGTACATATCCGTCGGCGGAGAACAAGCCGCACCATATTACTCGCCTTCAGCGACAAAAGGCGGGGCACTTCAAAACCGAGATGCGGCTAACCGTGGTGTGCAAAAGCCGCGCCAAGCTCTGGGCCTCGCTGTGATCGCCACGCGCAAGTCCGAAGAACTACGTGCGCGTTCTTTGTTCTTTACTGGGGTCATACTTTAGATCGTGTTCGAATGACGGTTGCGACGGTTCCGACCGCTTCTTCCCCTACAGGGATCTTTTTTTTGTTGTTGTGTTCGCTCAATACTGGGGTCTCGCGCAGTACATATCGTTCTACCGCCGATGGCGAATGCTACTCATACCCTTATACCGCTTTGACCGGAAATATTAAACACCGTCTGGTATCGGCCTCAAACTCTAAATCGGTGCTTATATTTTCGGTCAGAGTGGTTATTTCTTTTTGTATTTTATTTAATATTAATAGACCACATACACGTATACATTCGAACTCGAATGATACGCTCGTATTCGGATACCACACGTACAGCATACTGGTACAGCAGCACCCGTATTTTTTTTTTTTTTTTTTTTTTAATACGAGTACCTCGTATGTCCAATACATACATAATGCCGTTGTTTTATTCTGTTGTCGTGCTTGCTTCACTTCGCGCGTACGCAAGACGCAATACCAGCTTTGCTTCCTTTTTCGCAACTCCGCCCCCCATCCCTCCTCGTCTCAGTCTCTCGTTCCTCTGTACAGCAGTACTCCCTACATGCGTGCAGCAAGTGGGTCCGCCCGGTCACGCAGGCAAAGCGGGAAAACAACGCATCAATAATCAATGATGAAATAAGAGCCCCCGCTGCTGCGGCTGCTGTCTGTAGCTGTTGATGGATGCAGTCCCAGTACAATAGTGGGAATTGTTGTAATTTAGTACCCCTTCGGTAACAACTGTCGTGATACAGCAGCAGCAAGAGCAAGCGGTGTATCGACCAATATTTGCGTGTCTGTCTGTCTGCCTGCCTGCCTGCCTGCCTGTCTCTGTTGTCGATAGTTGGATATCATGCACGAGCACACCAGCAGCACAGCAGTGTTCAAGTTCCCAATTACGCCGCGCGGTTCTCGTCGTCGAGCCCTTCCTTCCTTGCCCCACACCCCTCCGCCTTCGCCACCGTACAGCAACAGCAGTGCGAACGAGTACTCCTATTACGGGGGTCCACAGTAAATAGGACCAAATATTGTCAGTAAAAATAGGTAAATATATAGATTTTTATGTATACCATAGGTCCTATTAACTATGGACCCCCCCGTATTAGCATAAATAGCGTTTGTGATGTTTGGACAATACAGATTTTACAGCAAACCGCTACGTAGTAAGTTATTTCCACCCAACATCAGCACATTCAGCGTCCGTCCTGATTCTGCACGCTAGAAATGTACCGGGGTACAGGTTTCGTTGTCACGGACATGATAGCATACCTGCATCATTGATACTAGAAAAAACAGGTACGCGCACCACTACAAGGTACCAGGTATCATGTATGATATAATACCTTCTAACAATTTTAGAGACATTGGTATCTGGATCATTAATAGTCCACCACTGCGGGAGCCCCCCCCCCCCCCCCCCGCCCCCCTCCCCCCGCTAACATTGCTGTCGCTCACGACGAGGCGGCGGGATGATTGCATCACTTTTACGATTGCAACATTCAGTTTCTGTCTAACATTGCATCTCTTTCTATCATTATTATTGCCATGGTATCATTGCATCAATATATAATTATCATCGCGGTACGTATAATTATTGCATCGGTGTCATTGCACCACTGGCTGCCGCGTCGTGGTGAGCATTGCTACCACCGGGCGACGCCGAAGCGTATTTCCAGCGAGGAAGAACGCCGTATTACATTTTTTTCTCGCCTGCGTCGTATAGTCCAAAATAAAACGTACTGAAGCAGCAGTAGAATCTACAGCTAGAATAGTACGTGAAAAACGGCCATAAAAACATGGGAAAAAAAAAACAAGTTCAGCAAATAGTGTCCACGCTGGTGTCCGGTATCCTATCCAATTTCGTACCATCATGTGCCAGGTAATGGTAAGCGGTGACTGGCGTGTGCTGTCCGTGCGTATATACCGAGTATTGAACCAGGTTTCGCACTTGCATTACTGTTGGATATCGTAAGGAACGTGTTCGATGTATCGTACTATTAATATATGGAACGCGTTTTGCCCTCCATCCCGGTATATCGTACCCGGTATGGAACACATTGTGCCCTCCATCCCCTGGCATCCCCTGCAATACATTTTAGACGCTTATGCCGAACGAAAACGTGCACAAGAGCTCCGACACATCTATACGTGCAACATGATAGCATGTTCGACTGCAGACTAGACAACAAGCAGTGTGGCATCGACAATCGAAATAGTTGGCGTTTCATTTAATTAATGCAGCAACCATACCAGGCAACACATGTACAGGTATACGAATAGCAGCAAGGAATCGACCGCCGAAATCGCCTATGCATGGGTATGCATGCGTAATTCGACACGAGTCGACGAGGGGACAAAAGGGCGGAATGAACCTTTCTCGCGATAAAAACGCAAGACACGTACCGTATGTGGGGGGGGGGGGGGAGAGAGCTTGCTATAAACGTGACCATGGATCTGAGTTGCGACACTGCTGTATATATATCAAGTAGGAGGGGGGAGAAAGAAAGGCCAAGATACTGAGTCGGGTGGGGGGAGGGGGGGGGGGGGGGGGGGGGGGTGCCAGTCCGGATAACAAACAACAGGGAGATCTTACGATCAAAAATACAGATACGTACGACATTAACCCCGTTGAGATTCCAAGGGAAAATCATGTGTCAGAAACGTGAACGCCTACAGCATCCGCCGTACGAAGCAGGCCGGGCTGCTGAGGTAGGTAGGGGATGTGTCCGAGCGGAAAAAACGCAAGAGGTCAACATGCTGCTTGCCGCTGCTGCGCGCTCCACGAAGTTCGGCGTATCAAGAAGCCGGCGACACTTTTTCGACACCTATCTGCACCCGGTCCTCGGTACAGCTGTATTGTCGTATACCGAAGGACACTTTCAAGTCACCCTCCCGAGCATTAGGCACCGGGTTGGACATTGGCGTCGTGATGACGCGGCGAGGTCAGTGTGTACCAGTTGAGTTGTCTGTCTTGCGAGTTCGATGAGCCGCCTCTACGGCACTAACGAACTACTGTGGAATCTACCAATAGCTTTAAAAAAAAAAAAACCGGGGAATTCGGCGTGGCGGCCCACGTGTGGTTCCAGTAGCATAAAAAGGGAGAATACGAAAACTGGCCAAAACACTAACTAGACTAACCCTGACCCCAAACCCGCGCCCGTACCCATACCTGTATGGGCCTTGTCTCGAAAAAATCGAGAGTTTTTTTTTGTTAATTTGATCGATCACATTATCACCCATGTTCTGATATGTCTTACGCCTCCGCAGGCGGGAGCCCGCTCGAAGGCCGATGTATTACTGTAAGTAAATGCGGGGCGGTGCCCCTAGCGTGCCCCTGGTCGGTTTTCCCTTGTGTGGTAGTTGGTGTGGAGGCTGTATTATCTAGGGGAAAGGGACCTGGCATCAACACAAACCTCATTACAATGTAATATTCCCCGATTTCCATACTACATACACCCTATGAATAGATCCAGATCCAGTGATGCCGAAAACGCTACCTTTGGTACCTGGTACTTACTGCTTCCACTATAATTCTGTAAATGGTCGACAAAGCCGTACTCAAGCTATTCTGCAGTTTTGATTGCTCTGAATGTCATTGCTATGCATGGGACCCCGAAAGGTTTCATGGTTGTTAAATAGTCGCACTTGACTTGTAATTACAGCAGGACCAGTTTAGGGTGTAAATGAGGCCTCTTGTTGCGGCAAGACGGGGGCTCACCCAGGGTTATTACGTTAATACCCTTGCGCTGACCTGGCCAGCAGAGCGCAGGCAGAGAGTGACTACCTCGGTAACAAGCAAGAAAACGCCGTAGAACCAGAACTGCGTACTCTGACCTCAGAGCTAAGGGCGGGCAGGTTGAGTGGAGGCTACGTTGGACCCGGAGTGGCCTTCTCCCTCGAGCCTCTCTTTGCTCCCTCAAGTCAATCGCGTCAGTCACAGGAACCAATATTGTATTCGCATTGATTGGTTCCATCGCTTAGACCCAAATACCGGTACGCGGCAGTACCAGGACATCAGTCTGTAAAACTACTGCTGTAAATAACGCATCAACTATTTTTCTACCGTTTTACCGGCATAGCCCCTGGGTAGCCGGTAGAAATCTTCGGTATTGACGTACGTATATGATGTACTACGTACAGGCAGCAATATATGAATATTACATCATACCAGAGGTATACTTGCGTGCCGGTATGATGTATTACTACACTGCTTGTAATACCGTACTGGTGTGTACCCTCTGGTTCATCGTAGTGGGGAGGGGGGGGAGGAGCGCCTGCCGTGTAACCCCAGGTTTTAGTTCCTCCTGGGAGGGAGAGGGAGAGCGGGGCGAGGACAACAAATCGGACGAGGGGTGGACAGACCTTGATAGTAGATCTTTAAGGGGGTTTTGTGTTGGACGCCTAAAGCCGACCCTCCGACCCGAACCCTAACCCGAACCCGAACCCTATGCCAGTGGTCAGTGCTGGGATGCTGTGCTTGTTAAGACTCTATCATAGGTTGGCTCGGCCGGCGCGGATGCTGAGCTTGGGAAGACTCTAAGTTGACTCGGGATGACTCGGAATGCTGTGGCTGGGAAAGACTCGAACGTTGATTAAGCCGCGTAAAACATACCCCTAGCCAATCAGAGTGCCTAATTAGCTACCTCAGGAAGATCTGCTTTGTCCACTACTGAATCGGACACAGAAAACACAAAGTGTATAACCTGGTATGTACGTATCTATCCTATTACGTAAAATACTGGTACCGGAGAGGCAGGGCGTTAACTGCTCTTTCGAAGTACAGTATACAGCAGTATGGGCCCGCCAACAAGAACCACCTAATCTGGGCAAGCCTGAGATTCTTACTGGGGCGACATCTTCAAACAACCGTTAGTCTAGGCTACTATATTGGATTTAGTGTAGTTCACCACTGAACCATTTTTCTTGACCCAATTTTCTTAGCGTTCTCCAAAAAGTGAGCATTATGTTCTTATTGGGCACTTTCTTATTGGCGCGCCTATACTGCTGGACGTACCGTACACACAAGACGTACGCATAGGGACCTGGTCAGCTTTTCCGCTATTAATAGTAATAGTGTCGTTGCTGCTGTTTGTTGTTGTTATTGTTGTCACATCAACTCTCAAATCGAGCAGTCCGTGCGTGGTCACACAAGAGGAACGTAGACGGAACGAGGTAAACAAATTTAGCAGCGGTTTACAGCAGCGTATCACCCCTGTTACGTACAAATGAAACCTACAGTAAAAAACTAACACGATTACTCGCCACTTCTATCAATATTATAGCTATAATTTCTTGACGTAATGGTAATACATGCGGGACTCTGAACAATAATACCCCGCCATACATATATACGTACGTGTACCCCTACTGTACAACAATAGAATTTTACACCTGTGGTATGATATGATACGTGGTACAGGTATGTTCCACCTTGCTTCGCACCTGGGCGGAACACCCAGCACAACGTGCGTAAATGTTAAAAGAACTACTATTAATATTAATAATACCACGTATCACATACTGGTACCAGGTATAAAAACAATAGCAGTAGCGGAACGGGAATTGTGAACATGAGCCTCGCCAGAGCCCTTCACTGCTTGCGCAGTCGGATTTACGGGCACAACAACTGCTGCAGTGATCGCGATCGGCAGCGGTAACCACGGCGGCGCTTTACGTACGTATGCTATTAATAGAAGCTACCTCGTACCTGCCTGGTACACTGCAAATCCAAACTCGGTCCTTTAATAATATATATTTTTTATAGTTGTAGATGTATCTACAACAGATACCATCCATATAGTACAAAAGAGGTGCTTATGCAATATAAAAAATTGGCTGCTCCATTTTCTTTTTCACACAGCACAGCAGTCTACTACCACAGAAATAGTATATCTCTACCAGTACAGCAGTAGGATTAGGACGGACACTGGATGTGCTGGTGAATCTGGGTAGAAATAACGATTTTGTGAAGACAGCACGAGCAATACAAATTTTGATTTAAAAAAAAACTAGAAAATAAATAATCCCCCCCCTGCTGAGACGTATCACTACCGTCTGCCCGAATTCAGAAAATAAATGATTCCCTTCTATCTAATTTTGTACGTACGTACACGTTTGTTTCAGCACGGCAGCACCAAAACGACAACATCATGCATTACTTGGTACCAGGTGATTGGTAATCATGTTGCGTCCGTGCTATATGACTCCTCGGGACACCAATCTGTATAAACACCATTCCCCAAAATCACGCAGTTGCTGTGGCTGTAATCGTCACATTATATGAGTTTTCCTCTTTAAAATAAAAGAGTGTTTCGTAATATTAATAGTAATAGTTGACACCAGGTACTATATAGGCTGGTACCGCTGTCTCTTGATGAGTCTAAGATAGATATCCTGCTTTTTTAGTTTTTAATAAAATACTCGTACGTCCGCGGTGGCTTGGTAGGTGGTCCGCGAGCCTAACAAGATCAATTTCGTGAGTTCGAGTCTCACCGAGTGCATGCTCGTAGGGACTTTTTCTTGCATAAAATTGATTAGCGGAAAGCGCGAGAGCGTGAGTTAGCTGTACATTCGATGAAAATCGACGAGCAGTGGGAATGCTGAACCCTATGCGCGATAAAAACAAAAGGCACGTACCGGGGGGGAGAAGGGATGACACCTGTGACCACGGCTTGTCCAGAAGATCGTCGAGGGTAAAACCTCCTACGAGTGGGCTGGAAAGTAAAAGTGATGATGAAAAAAAAAAAAAACACGCTCTATGATACATAGGTCTATAATTTATTGATAATTTCAATCAAAAGATAAAGGCGGAATATCCCAGGCTGCAGGTTGGGCTGCGAGGGGGGGCGGGCAGACGTTGCCTTTTTGTTTAGAATTTTGTATTTTTTGTGCTTTTGGAGTTCGTTTGGCGGTTCGGCGGTGGGCCGACAGTTTTCCCGCCGCCGGAAAATATCTCACCAAGTACCAAAAGGACCAACGAATTGATGCGCAGGGAAAAAACAGAACGAACGAACGAACGAAACGAACGAACGAAAGAAAGAACGAACGGACCTGCATGCTGCACGTGTGTTCGTCAAGAAATATCGAAGGCTCGGAGCGGGGGGTGTGGTGAATGAAAGGTCGACTGCTCGACGACTCGCCCCGCCAACCAGACACTACTATTAATACGAGCATTAACGTTGCCTGCACACGTATCAGGTATCACATTACCTCCTATATACAGCAGTTATACAGCCTGAAAAAATAAACAGATACCTGGTACCAGGTAAGTATCAGATATCGACACCAAACCGACACCCCTTGAGGCGGGAGAACGGCCGCAAAATCCGCATATCCAATCTACATGTACGTACCACTAAATTCTGAGTCTACTGGTGAAATATTACTAATAGTTAGGGGATATCGAACGAGAATCGTGTTCGATATCATATCGAAAAACAAAAAATGTAATCGATACGATTTCGATATTTGATACCAAGTATATCGAAGCTTGAGTTGGGGTTCCAGGGTATCTGCATGAAAACCGCGGGGATGCCAGGGGACGGAGGGCAAAACACATTCGATATGATATCAGACATTTAAGTATTGTACTGCTTGGAGAACACGATATGATATCGGACACTGCTGTGTATTGTATTAATATTTAGTACGTACCAGGTACATGCTACAGGTATCACACGAGTACGACCCCCTCCCAACATGAAACCTTACGGTAATAACAACTGCTGTAGCCCATCATATACGAACAAGGCAATATTTGCGCTTCGTTGGATTTGCATCATGCTTGCTGATGCTACCGATACACCAATACGTTCATTTACGGTATTATAATGGTATAAATAGTCATGGTGTGAGATGTGTTGATACAAGGTACGTACGTATCACGTGTAGTTACGGCAGTATTCGAAATATTAGTATTAATAATGATAGTTGGTTCTACGTACAGCGTTTTCATCGTGTTTCTGATATCGTGAGAAAGAAGTGCAAATTATGTGAAAAGTGAAGGCAATCCAGAACGGCAGTTAAAAACCATGCCCCCGCAGTTTTTCCGCAATGTTTTTTTGCGGCTCGCTGGACAAGGAAGAATCTTCGATTCTTTCAGCGGGGCTGTGAGAGTCCAGGGACGTGGGATGCATAATCTTTTTTTTTTTTCAATCGCGAGGGAAATAATGGAAAACGCGCGCGGTTCACGCAGCTTGCAAAGTTGAGTTTCGACCGATCTGCCGATCGGTTGAACTCACAGCTGACGTGCTTTCTTAGTTTCTTATAAAATAAAATAAAAATTGAAATACGTCAACTGTGAGTTCGACTGATTACCTGGTTGATACTCAATAACGTGGTTTGCAAAGATGAGTATTAACCACACAGACAGCAGTTGGTCACACTCACAGCTGACACATTGATTTGTAAAATTGAATTAATATAAAATGAAGAGTTAAAAAAGCTGGTACGAACCTGTGGCAGATACCATATTGCTGTACAGCTGCTGCTGCTGCTGGTCGACCACAGGATGCACGGCCGTATTGTATAGTGCGCGATTAGCCAAAATTCGGTAATTTGGTAATGGTACCTCGTACGTACGTACGATATTAGAAAAAAATGGGAGGGAGAGACAGAAAGAGGCTGACTGCAGAGGACGGACCCTTTCGCACAACTATATATGGACAGACTGACAGACTGCGGATGATGTCATCAAGAAAAAAACGACACGATTCAAGTCTCGTACCTGGTATATTCGACACACTACACCGGTATTTGGCGGCATATTCATAGGTACGACTATATTCTGATTCTATTTGATACGTACGAGTACAAGCGCCGTATTTAATTTCACCAACTGCTGCTGCTGCTGCTGCTGCTGCAGCAATGCTGCTGTCTTTCGTCTTGAGGAATCCAGGAGAGCTGTGTGTTACATCGTGCCGAAATAAATGTCTTGACAGTCACGGAAAGCAGACTGGGTGCTGCTACGTAGTTGACCAGGCAATCACGTGGGCGTGGGCAAGCAGCAAGAATAACACTTCGTAGCTGTCTGGATCCAGTTATGATATAATTGTGATGTCTATATGATACAATGGCCATCACAACAAACTTCCACGTCTAAAATTGTCCGGTAGACAACGAACATGCGGTGTAGCCAGCGCGATGATATCATTAAAAAAATCACCACGAATATATCGTATGATATGGCGTGCATAAGCCCGTGTCGGTGCACCCACGAACCCAGCAAGAATACGCGTCCGAGCGCTGCCCAGGCTACGACCTCTCACCCCTCCTAGGTATCGTCGCGGTTGCCTTTATTTCGGCGCGCTTCATCGCTACCAAGAGTCGAACAACCGAGCTGGAGCTGCTGTTGTTTCGTACCTGGTACGTATATGTGGCGCGTGCCCCCTTTTGCGGGGAGGGCGTCTGGGCGATGCCAATTTTTTCAGAGAATCGGCGGAGAGCTCCTGGCCTGGTTTTCGCCGCCCAAAGAAAAAAATGATGCCAAGTTCCGCGTTCCAAGAAGGCCGATCGACAAAGTTACATCCTGCCACAGCAGCAGCCAGCTGCAGCAGCAGCCATGCCGCGAGCAGCGGCACCACCACCACCACAGAGCGAACCTCGGTTCCTCCTCTCCAGTGCAGCACAGCACCGCAGCAATCAACGCACCGCCGAGCCTTCCTGCCCTTCGGACCCCGACGACCCAAGTCTCACCTCGTTGCCGTACAGGGGCCACTTGGCGCACCCCACCGCCTCGCAGCGTCTCGAGCTGACGTCCACCATCCCCTCCGACTTTTTGGAGTGCTGGGCGCAGTACATGGGCTTTCCTCCCGGCCGTCCGAAAAAGGGCCTTCGCCTGCACGGCTCCTCGGCGCACCACCGCGGAGACGCATCCGCAGACTCTGCGTGCTGCAGCAACGGCGGACCAGCCATGGTATTCTAGTGTGCCCAAGCTGTTGGCCTCCCGCTTTTCTACCTGAACAGAAACTGAATTGAACTGGAGACGGAGAAGCACCAATCGACGTGGTGTCTTTTTCAAGCCCAACGCGTGCACCGCTCCGATAATGAGCGAGCAGCGAGGACCTTCGCCCGATGTAATGGCCAGGCAGAGCTCCAGACGCTTCGTCTCTCCGTCCTCACGCCCAGGCAGTGATGGGAAAGCACAACAAGATCCTGCACTGCCCAAACGCGGTTTGCAGTTTGCAGACTTGGGAGACAGACAGAGGCGGCGATTTAGTTAAAAATAATTTTCCCGAATGGTCGGTATCCGAATGGTCGAAACAAATCCGGAATCCATGGATTTTTGTCCCCTTGTCACGGAATTTGGAGACGATGACACGATGTTCTACCGAATAAAAATATTTGTTCGCCGTTTCCGTGTGTGCCAGTCTACGATAATATGATGTTCTTGCTTGGTCATTGTGCGGGGGAACGGCTGACAAATAAATAATAAGTGTTCAGGTGTGACCATTGCTGCTGTGCTCTGTACATCGAAGAGACAAACATACACGCCACCACAGCACACTAATGCGCGGACCCATCGATAGCAAGCAAAACGACACAGCACAACACAAAAACACAAACAGCAAACACTGGATGCATGGAGAGCATGCTGTCTGCTGTTTACTCACTGGATAGAATAGGGCTCTCGTTCCTTGGGCTCTATCGCTTCATAAAACTAAAAGTACAGCAGTAACAACCCCTTTTAGTACCGCAGTCCCGTTTGGGGGACAAATCTCTTGGAATTAGACTGGTTTGTACCCAAATCGGGACTGCGGTACTAAAGGGGTTAATGGTATCATCATGTTTCATCCTCTCCCTCTATACTATTATCAAGTTGTTTATATTCTATTGGGACAAAAAATCGGTGTGTTGGTCGCGGTCGGTCTGTCAGCAAATCACCCAGAGAGTTTTTTTTTTAAGTACATACTCGAATATTAATTGTTGTTGCTGCTTCGCATCATGATGGCGGGCTTAATATTTTTATTCGAACTCACAGCTGTCGTATTTCAAAATTTATAAAATCTAAATGGAATATAGACGAGGCGTATTACGCAGCTTGCAAAGTTGAGTACCTGGTATCAACTATTTAATCAGTCGAACTCACAGCTGACGTATTTCAAAATTTATAAAAAAATATATAATGCGGTTAGCTAAAAAAAAAAATGAAATGTTGTGGGGAATGGAAATTGGGAAACGACTGGCAGAGAAGTGTATGAGAGGCATACTACTGATTTACGGAAGGATATCAGGTTTATATAAGAACGGCATCTATCTACGCTATAATTTGTCAGAAGGCAAGCATAATAATAATATACGGTTCATTCTCATCGGAGAGAGCTTTTTTCCAGAATTTCCAAAGTTTGAAAATAATTGGGGAAGATATATGCATGTATCAATATACGGAGGAGGCGTTATGTCACTATTATTATTCGTGAAATTCTCCAGAAGCAAAAAAATCATGTATGTTGAATTTCACATACGTACATACCTGGTATGTATATATATTATTTGCAAAAAAAAATCATGAAAACCTGCAAGATGAAAAAATTGTGCGAAAAAAACATGGAAAATATAGAAAAAAAGGTCACCGATAATACGTAAGAAGAATGTGACCGACCCTAAAACTGTGGTGAGAAAATCATCCATCAGAAAGTCGTCATCACTATCATTATTATTGTTTCAAATGATTTTTCAAGTTTGTATAAATAATCGATTATGGTGTGTCGTCGTGCGTTCGTATAAAAAAAAAAACGATTTGTTTGAGATATTTCACGCATCGGGCAGATGAAGATCCCCATATGTTTTATCATCTTTGAAAGGAGAAAATATATATTTACGAATAAAAGGTACATTCATATGTACGAAGCAAAGTCCATGATATTGGGGAGGAGGGGTGCCTCTCCCGCCCCCCCCCCCTTGTGGGCTTGTGGGGGGGGAACGTACTCATTTGTCGCTTGCCTTATCATCGTATTATACCTGGTATTAGCGAAATGATTACTTACAATTATTATGCTTGCCTTCCGACAATATATAGCGTAGATGCCGTTCCTATATAAACCGAATATCCTCCCGTAAATCACCATCATCCAGGCGGGACACTTCGTATATCCCTGGACAGGTTTGGTACTCTCGTTGGTAATCACGTGTGATGCTTGCTCAGAAATAGAAGAAGAGCAGTTTTATTCCTTTCGTGCACGTGGAGACTGTGACCAAGCTCATACCCCTCTGGAAACCCCTGGTTTTCACCTAAGATACGCCTTCCAAGTATTACAGATAGATACGTGCCTGGGCCCAGGTAATTATCGGGCTTTCAACCTCATTCAAGGCAGTATCATAACACTAGCCCACTCTGATGAGTCGTATGAGCAGAATTATGGGAAATTGATGAAAACCCCGATTCCACGAACTAGAACATGAGTCGGAGATGCGGCTACTCAAAACCCACTCCCACGCATCTGACCGGCAAGGCAATAAAACCGGTAAAGTTCGTAAAAAAATTAAAGGAAGACCTAGCCTTAAGGGGCAGGAATACATCGTCAATGAAAGCCATCGCCACGCCACACCCGCACGGCGGGGGGAGGCGAAGAAGATGCATGGAAAAACGAAAAGTGAACAGCAAAAACGCGAAGAAAAATAGGACTGAAGACGGCAAGAGCCACCTAAACCCAGTCCACAACTCTGAGAACGCGTCCTGGGTCACAAATGAGTGGCCCGATTACCTGGACCAGTCGACACCACTTGTTATGATCATGCAGGCGGGACGCTTTGTATCCCTCGACAAGTTTGCCTATTAACTCGGTACTCGTTGATAATCACGTGTGATGGTTGCTTAGGGATAGAAGAAGAGCAGTTTTATTCCTTTCGTGCACGCGGGGACTGAGACCAAGCTCGTGCCCCTCTGGAAAACCCCTGGTTTTCCACCTAAGATACGCCTTCCAAGTATTACGAATACGATCCCAGTGCCTGAACCCAGGTATAGTTACCGGGCTTTCAACCTCATATTCAAGGCAGTGTATCATAACAATAATAGTCATTTTTGACCTTTGACCACACGCATCCCTTACGAGAAGGAGTGAGAGGGAGATCTTAACAGCAGGGGATGGGGGGGTGTACTCATTCATGTACAAGTATGTCGCGCACGGCGGCAGTCGTACGACTATAGACCCTCGCATCTCACTACAATGCCAGCGGGGGGGGGGGGGGGGGGGGTCGTATTTGTAGTACTTTGGAGGGGTCATACCTGATACTAGTAGATGGAAAACCAGGGGTTTCCCAGCGAGGCACGAGCCTTGCTCTCAGTCTCCCCGTGCACGAAAAGAATAAAGATGATCTTCTTCTCTAAGCAAACAACACACGTGAGTACCAACGAGTAACTGTGTGCTTAATAGGCAAACCTTTAGTTAGGGAAACAAAGCGTCCCGACCTTGATCTTGACAGTGCCGCGTGGAAGGGTCCACATCGAAAAATACAGTGAAGGTACTCATCGTGTGTGTTATACGTATATATGTGTGTGTGGGCAAAGCGCTATGAAAATTTTAGGAGAACAACAGCACAATGCAGGCGGCGACACGCAAATCGTGCAGTTCGCAAGGTGTTTTGCTCACGAAATAAATGTGACATATACTTCGAAGTTTAAGGATTACCGTGGGCTGGGTGTAATAGGTCGATATTTTACCACGTTAGCTCAGTAGGTAACATGTTCACCTTTGACGTCGTCCAGGACACGGGTCGAATCTCATTTCGAACATTTATTGTATAGAAACGCTTGCGCGCGTGCGTCCCTAAAAAATTGTCTCCCTGGTTTCCCAGGTGTTGAAACGAAGCGGGAAGGTCTGCGTATGGCCGCCGTCGTATACGGTACCGACACCCCAAAGATCCCCTCGTTCAGAGGGGGGAGAGTGTTGTAGTGATTTACACCGGGCTAGGCAATTGGTCAATATTTTACCCCTCCTATTATATGAAGCTCAGTAGGTAACACCTTCGCACCGCGCCAAAACAGGGGCGGTTTTTGCTCACCGTCCAATGCGGATCGTCCGTCCGGTATCTCTGGTCGGTAAGGAGCCTATACTCAGCGAGAAGTCTGCCGCCAGTATATACCCAGAGGACGCTCTTCTTGCATAACTGGGTTCTGGACACGTGTACTTGGCGTATGAGCCGACAAACCTGACGTCAATGGTACTGCTGCTGCCCGCGTTTTCTCTCGGCGGAACTGAAATCACCGACTTCTGGTACGTGCATTGGATAATGTGTACATCTTGAGGCAGGACACACGGACGACGTGCTGGAGCGTCTGACAATCACGGAAGAGACAACGTTGCTTCCCCCGCGAAAACATCACCCTCTGTTCCTCACAGGAATAATACTAAAAATTGTGTCTTCGTACCGAGAAGGTGCTACTACGGGGAACCACAGTAAATAGGACCAAATATTGTAAGTAAAAGATGGCCAAATGCACAGGTTTTCGTGTGTACCGTAAGTCCTATTTAATATATTCCCTCGTAATAGTCATCATTATTGCGAGGAGAGCGAGAGGGGAAGCCGCCAGAAAAGCGCGATATTAAGGCCGTGTATGATGTTTTTAATAGTACCGGATATTATGTGTTTTTGAAAACGAGCGTACAATGCGGCGGTATCTATCACCGTCGCATGAGCGGGGGGGGGGGACGAATGTTCCACGACTCCGGGAGATAGGAGGGAGGTATATTTCTCTTTTTCGATTTCCTTTTCTATGCCTCTTTCTACATCTGCCAGTCTGTTTGTCCCCCACCCCCCCCCACCCCACCCCGGCATTGTAGGGATGCAAGGGTCTATGGTCGTACGACCACGGCCGTGTATGACATTAGTTCCCCCCCCCCATCTGTCCGTCTCCCCTCTCTCTCTACCCCCCCCCTTATTGATCTCTTCCTCCCTGTCCCTGCGAGGCGGGGGCGTATATGATCCCAAGCTTTATACCATTACCCCCGTCGAGACCCAGCCTTCGGGTTCCGGGCTTGGAGATCATTCACCTGAACCGGCCGTTCCGGTAATTCCCTCATGGTACGAGGAGCGGGGGCTTCTGTAGCCGGTCCTCCTCGACGAAGTGTGACCGGATCTCCCTCCGCCTTTAATCTCTTTAGCATTGTGCTAACTACGTTTTTGGGGACACACGAATCGGGATTTGTGTAGCATAGTTTTAGCAGGAGTAAAATGGAGGGGGTGGGGGGTGTCCACAGAAAATGGTGTTGTCCTATCTTGCTGCCCGGGCATGCGCGGGGTCTGTTGTCTCAGATGCTGTAGTTATGCGCGGGGGGTGTCGCAGCGGGACAAGCTTTTGCGAAGGAGTGGTAAGAGAGCGTTCACCCCGCACCGACCAGCCGAACTGCAAGCGCCGGCGTATTGAGAAAACAAAAATGTCATCTCGTCATCCGAAAGGAACGTCTGAACGACAGGAGATGGAGGAAGTCCGGGTTCGAGTCAGACGACTTTTCGTCCATACATAAGGGGGGCGATGTTGTGGTGGGAAAGTTCGGTCGGCCTTGCGTGAAAACGCTGAACGGAACGCGGATAGTCAGGTCGATGGTCCTGTGTCCACGTGTACCCGCACCTCAAAGCAGCCTGTTACACCGGGGAGGGCAGAGACCCGGGCGCGGTAGATGCTGCCGAACCAGGGAGAGTCAAGTGAGATGGTGTGCTTATATGGTCGCGAAAAAAGATGGCAGGCAGGTGCCGCCTGGACAGAGACGACGCCCGCCCGCCGAGAAAAACGAGCTCGAATTGGTCGTGGAGGAGAGGTTGGCCATCGACGAACGGGCCGGATGTGGGCCTGGTTGGACCCTCTTCGCCCGAAAGCTTTCGTGTTTTACAACGACAACGGGGCGGGGGAGAAGCGCGTTTATATATGGTAAGAGATCATCTGTTTCGCATGCAAAAAGACAGGGAAAACACCAGTGGGAGGGGGCGACCAGAGCACGTGAGGCAAGGGGGACATCAAGTCGGGCCTGGGACTGAAGCAAGTCTGGAACAAAGACGCGTTCTACGATAAAGGTAGCATATTTCCGCTGTTTTTTTTTTCTGAATGACGGGGTCCCTTAACCCAAAATCGTCGGAATACCAATCTTGATTCGAAAAATGACGTAATTGTATACTTGGGCCATGGGATTATTCATCGAGATGCAGTTTGATTTTTGCTGCAGTCAGTTTTCGGGTGAAGTGTGAGGAGCCTCAAAAAGTTCAGGGTGAACCTCTGTCGTAGAACGCCTCCAAAAGCAGAACACTTTGGAGGAGACCGGCCTCGCGCACAAGAGCGGCAGAGGGCTCACCGGGAGACTTTTAACCTCTCTACAGCTGCACCGTCCTTGTAGAGGAGAAATTGCCAGAGAGATCAGAAAGATGCAATTTTTACATTGGGAAAAAAGGGTCAGTTGTCCCTCCCGGACCTTGGACGCGTTAAGTTTTGATTGGTAGAGATTTTGGGCAACTCCCGCCTGCGACTATACTTGGACGAACGCGGCGCTATCCGCGATCGCCTATATTGGCAAGAGCGATGGTAGCACTAGTTTGACTTGAGACATCCAATTTGCGGTGCTCCGAATGGATGACTGAACGGTGCGGGGGGGGAGGGGGCGGGGGTCGACTATTAATCACCTTATTTATCCCCCTGGCTATAACAATATAATAATAGCCTCGCGACACGACCGTAACAGATATTATTGTGCCAAAATAACGTGAAGTGGATCCTTCGGGAAGAAAAGACCTGATGTACTCAACCAAGGGTACCCGAAAAAATGCATCTCGTAAAGTACCGTCTTCCTATTTCCAAGACCCATACTGAAACCAAGTCAAAAACATATTTGTTTTCGTTTTACATGCAGACAAGGGTATAGGGAGACCGGTCTCGTCCTCTCGTGTACTCTTTAGATTATACAGATATAGATTCCAGAGCTTTTCAGACAGCTGTTAATAGTACCTTAATCGGCAGAGCCCCTTTTTGGTAGTGCTGCAATAAAAAATGTATATACACCTTGATCCTTGAGACAGCACAAGCTACACACACCACACATTACTTACTACAGCAAGCACCTGATATTTATGCAGAATTCATCATGTGTGTAAAGAAAACATGCAAAAAATACCTCTTTGTGTAGAAATATCACAGAGCCATAATTGCAGCATAATTGCAGTATCAGTTGTTTATCCCCGAAAACTTCGGACATTGATTGCCTGGGGCCCAAACTGTTCCGACTCGCTCCTCGACCGGCTCTGAGCTGTTCCGAGCAAATAGGATTTGTCCACCGTTCGGGTCATTGTTCGTGGTAGAACATCCCCTAACCTGCGTGACTCACCCACCCACCCACCCTCAATCGCACTCCAATAGCGACAAACACCGTCGACAAATTCGGCTCACGACCAGACCTTTTGTTCACATCCACACACCCTTCTCGTGCGGTTTACAGTGGAGTGCAAAAGACGTTCTCGACCATGTATATACCGACGTGTCTGCAAAAGTAAGGAACGTGTGATATGATGTCCTTAATAATACCCGAACTACCTGTAGTATTCTGTCGAATCCATTTTTTTCGCTGCGATATATAGGCGCGAATGGCGGACGGCCTCCTCTTTCTCGCCGCCCATCTCTGTGCATCCCCCGTCGTTGTACGTATGTACTGCTGGCGTGTGGCAATATATCCTCTCCTCCTCTCGGCAGAGTAAGGCATAGTTCGTTGCGCATAGAGCCAGCAAACAGTAACGCGACGACCTACATCCGCTTACAGCTGTAGAACGCCCCCCCTTCCCCCTCAGAATAAATAAATTCATTCGAAGTTGTCATCCATATGCAAGTCCACCTCACAAGCGGACCATACTAGTAGGATGTAGCTCACTCTTCATGCGACTCGCCGAATACCTCACGGCGCTTCGCGCTTGGTGCAAGCAATATCTGACTGGTAGGTGAAAACCCGACGTGTTCCGTCCCGGCATTGTAGGAATCCGCGGGTCTATGGCCATACGACTCAAGCCATGCATGATATCGAGTACACCCCCCCTCCCCCCCCGTATGTTGTGTTGCCAACCCATCCATGTGTTCATTTCTCAAATATTTTTTACTAGTTCGTTCGTAAAGTTAGAGACCGTTTCGCTTGGGTATTCATGTGGATACCAAACGGTCCTAAATTTGGCCAACAGAGTGGTGGTTACATATCGTACCGGTATGTAGGTTCCCACCTTTGTTGCTCCCCGCTGCCCTCGAGCGAACGCACACACATGCGATGCGAAGGTCGTTGTCGCGTTTCTCACTTACCGGCACTCTGCGGCTGCCGCGTAATACGCTATACGTAAGTATACGTACTTGGCAAAGACGGTGACGACCCGCGGAAACACACGTCACGCACATACACGGGAAACAAAAAAAAAAAAATTCAAGGCCGACCGAGGAACGCCATTAATCACACTAAAAAAAAGCATAAAGGGCATCCGTATCAGGGATTCCTAACGGGCATCCCTAACGGTCATCCCTGACACCCGTCCCTAACGGCCATCGTTGACGGTCATCTGTAGCGGGTATCCCTAACGGCCATCCCCAACGGGAATCTCTCAAGGGCATCAGTAACGGAGGATCTCTCGCGAGCATCCTCAACATTAATCATCGATCACCAATTTTCAACACTCAACCAATAATCAATTTGTCAATCGTCAATCACCTATCATCATAACGGGCATCCCAATCGAGTACCACCGCCGTAACGAGCGTCACTACCGAAAAACAAAGCATTCCAAAACAAGCATCCCTGCGCACCCACCCACACCCACGCCACAAAAACAAAAACAAAAAAAACACCGGTCAAGATCAATCTTGGTGCACACGCTGCTGCTGCTGCTGCTGATGTTGTCGTCGACTGCTGCTGCTGCTGCTGCCCCCCTGCGACAAGCGCAAGCTACGTCGGGAGCTCCGTACGCCAAGAATAACCCCGAGCAAACCACAGACCGCGACGGCCACCGCCGCTGCCTCGATGGAGACCCACCTCTCCGTCAGGATGAGCGGGCGTCCAAACCGCACCACGGGGGAACCATCATCACCTTGGCCAAGTTTCAATCAACACATGGGGCGCGCAAGAAAACACCAACGCGCAACAGGCAGGTCGGTCGCGGGCGGGGGATCACAGATAAATAAGAGAGGGAGGGTCAGATGTAAAAGAAAGGAGGAGCTCTCGAAAAACAAGATCGATCGAACCTGCCGAGGGGGGGTAAGCGATTGTTTTCACTTTGAAAAAATCCTGAACATAAAAAACAATCGTGTCGCAGTTGTACGCTGCACACCAAGTTTTCGTTATTATCGCTTCGGCCCCAGCGTGCACATACGTTCGATGTACTCCGTCTAGTTAAGAAACGCCTGCAAAGCCTAACAATTTTAGAAACCCCCACAACGAAGCCTGCAGCAATTCCGCTTCTAGCGGCTACCAACCAACCAACCCGTTCTCAGTCAGCTTCGCAAATGCATCTTACCATTCATATTGCTTATTGGAACACTATTGGGTCAAAGACTCAAACAATCATGGAAGGCAGGGCAGGGTATATCCTACACTACTGGTAATTTCAATGAAGAACAAAAAGTAGCTATTCTGTTTTCGCGCAAAATGCGTGATTTTTCTTTTCCCTGCGTATGCTTCGTGCGAAATTCGAGCCAATGTTTTTCCGAAGTTCAAATTTCTCGACCCCTCAAAAACCTCACCTTAATAGGTTTTCAGACACAATCTACTCGAATTTTCTTTAAGTGTGGGGAGATTTTTTTGCAGCAGCGACAGAGCTCATCGTTGTCGCGGACCACTCTGGACGGAAACGAAAGGACCGCTACCAATAGGTACTACTACTCGTATTGTTCATTACCCCCCACTACTGTCCTTTAGATTTTCGTCCAGAGTAGTGGTAATGCGGGGGGCACAGCAAATCAGAACCCATGTTGGACCGAAAAAAACATATACTCCCCTGTGTTTACACACAATATTTGGTTCTGATTACTACTGTGTGTTCCTTCGTAATAGTGTACCACTGCTGCTGCCGTACCTGGTCCGCCACCCGGCGCCGGCTCCTCCGAGAGTCGATCTCGGGCGATCTGCAGCGAGCGCACTTCAGCCTGGACCTCGTGCGTGTACTCCGCCAGCGACTCGAAAATCCCGTTCTGTTCTTTCCCGAGCGCCTCATAGCTGCGTCGGAGCCTCTCCGCGCGCTTTTCTCGGCTGCGGACGGACGACCGCACGCCAAACCCCGAACCCACAAAATCACGTCAACAAGTTCAGCTATAAAAAATATACGAATACGAGTACAACAAATCAAACTACGCACGTATACGAAGGTACGTATTTCATGAATTATTCAAGACAATATTCAAGCTACGTACGTGTGGTGCGTCGTGTGCGGTCCCCGTGAGCGATCGATGGGTGACTCTTGCAGTAAAGTTCGCGGGCAACCGCATTTTTTGGCGATCGCGGATACAATACAGTATATGGTACGAGACAGACAAGCCAAAGCCCCAAGAATGGTCAAGGGATTCAACAGATACTGACAGCTAGACGCGCGTGACCAAATGCATCACAGGAAGGAATAGCTATACATCTGTGGCACTAAACATAAATCGGGGTCGGGGTTGGTTGGGGTGGGGGTCGGGGCGGGGCGGGGGGGTGAGGTGTCCAAAAATCAGGCGAAAGCGCGAGAGTAGACTGCTTGGACCACAAAAACGTCATAACTGGTACAGGAACACCTCATGCGTTACGTAGAACTCCATAAATCCGTGGGACTCTGGGTGGGGCGCCCTGGGCTCGTGTTCGGCTATGAGGATGCCTTGAACGTCAACTGTTTTCGTAATCGTGTGGGGAGGTTAGGGGTGGGGGGGGCGTCCTCACGGTGGCAATCTTGTCCTCCGTATTTGTGCACGACGTGGGGTCAGCTGTACCGCACAGCTGTAATATACATATCGACTATGAGTAGGGGGGTATGTAAGCCTTCCGCTGATATGCTGCACGCCAGGCTTGAGGCGTTAGTGATGTCTGCAACTGTAGCTGTTGCTGTACTTTGGAAGCGACTCATATATACACGCAGCAGGCAGGCGACACCGTCATACATCAAGGATGCTGTTGCCGAGGCACACGTGCCGGCGATTGGTTCGTAGGGCTTTGCAACCCTCCTCATCGCAAGGTGCTACTAACGGTGGCAAGCATTCAGCAAATATGTATGTTGCTTTCGCACAGCGGACAACAACCAGACATATTTTGAACTGTATCAGCTACGACAGCACAGCCAACTACAACAATACAAAGTACAACACCAACAGCAAGAGCATCCCCTGTATACATACCACAATGCCGCGATTGCAACTCGCTGAGCATTATTAACTCAAAGGTAGGCGAAAACACGACGCCAGCTGCCACGCATGGGGAGATGATGTTATCAAGCGGGCGGCAACACTATTGCTGTTTGTTTTGCAGCAGACGCACTTGATGTCTCCAGGGTCCAGTTGGCGGTCCATCAAAACCAAGTGCGTCGACGACGTCCCTCTCTCGACCTATATAGTATACCTGGTGTACTTCGTGTGGGCAAACAAAAAAAAACAGCGGCAAAATCAAAGCGATCAACACGTACGATGGCAGGAGTACGTGAAAACAAATCCGACAGATCCAGACCTTGGCATTACCCCGTAAAGCCTCAATTCTACCGGAAAGCCCTCCGTTACTGCTCACAGTCACAGCAGTAATGTCAAGAGCAGGGTTCTACAATCAAAGCGGCAAAATCAAAGCGATCAACACGCACGATGGAGGGAGTACGTGAAAACAAATCCGACAGATCCAGACCTTGGCATTACCCCGTAAAGCCTCAATTCTACCGGAAAGTCCTCCGTTACTGCTCACAGTCACAGCAGTAATGTCAAGAGCATGGTCCTACAATCAATAGAGAAGGTACAGGTATAGTTCGCGTATCAAGCAGGCTCCGTCGCTTTCACTCAAAGAAGAGCGGCGTAATATCATCTACACCAGGGCGCTCTCACTCGACATACATAGAGAAACATGGGACCAGACTATTCCTCGCCCCTCGTCTCGAATGAACTCTATCCCCTGGATTCGAGTACGTAGGCGTTATACAGCGTATCACACGGGTGATAAGATAACACACCTGCCTCCGACGACTTTCAGAGCTGGTTTCCTCTGCAACGGGGAGAACAGTGCAAACAGCGAGCGTCGCGTCTATGAAAGAATATCGTTTCCAAAGCGGCCATTTCCTTTGTGTGTACCCCCCTTGTTCAGGAGCAACTCAGCACAGAAATTCATAGTAGGTGGTGAACTCGATATCATGCATGGCGCGTAGTCGTATGACCATAGACCCTCGCATCCCTGTAATGCCGGGACGGAGCATGTCGAGTTTTCACCGACCAGGCAAGACACTGTTTGCATCAAGCGCGAAGCGCCGTAAGGTGTTCGGCGAGTCGCATGAAGGGTGAGCTGCATCCTACTAACAACCGCTTGTGAGGCGGACTTGCATACGGATGACAGCTTCAATGAGTTCATTCATTTTCCGGTGTGGGTAGGAGGTGTGTTACCTTGCGTGTTACCTGGTATACGGCCAGCAGTGCTCTATGCTTTTACGGGGGCGAAATTGTTCGGTAGTCACGAACCTGTGGGCGAAAACCACGAATCGGACACGACTACACTAGTTTTAGTTTTGTTCCCGTATTGGCTGTAGCCGTTATGGTGAAATCCCTGAAAAATGGTGGATACAGTCGCGCGGGATCAGGGTGCCTTGGTGGGCTCTGCCGGGGGCTTACTCTATACCCAGGGTCAGTTTCGAAGGGTCCAGGTCTTGATAGGATCAGGTCGGCGTGGGATCAGGGTGTTAAGGTTAAGGGGAAGCAAGGTCGGTAAAAATCTCCAACCTGTGAAATTCTCTGACAGGCTAGCAAGCATTTTTGCTTACTTTGCTCATACTACATGTTTCCACACTGTATCCCGATTCATAATTCAGGACGTTCACAGCAGGCCTTCCAGGCTTCCAAGGGCGGTGCATGTATCAACCGCTGTGGGATCCCCGAGCGAGTGGACAAGACAATGATAACTTCGGTGTTCATCAGACGTCTGCGAGCATAGTGAGCACCCAGCAGTAGCGGGTGGGATCATACTGCCTGTGCCCGTGCCCGTGCCGCACGACCCCTTTCAATCATTGTAACTCGGACACCAGATTGCATCATCCTCCACTCACGCATTGGTCTTTTTGCCGTAATCATGACTTTCTTTTTTCTTTTTTTTTTCAGATCCTCATTGGAGATCTGGGTAAAAAAATGTTTTGCCCAATACACTTCCGTCAAGGTTCCCCTCTCAATTGCCAAGATGGTTAATAACCTCTCTGGGACTTGAAGGGGGGGATGTGTCGAAAAAATAAAGGACGAACACAGTACAAGACACTTGAAAAAAAAACGAGCAAATAATAAGAAAAGGTAGGCTCAGAATTGCAGGGGGAAACTATGTATATTAGGTTTCATAGTAGTGAAGTTGGTGTAGAACGCGCCCATTCTCAAAATACAAAATCCAGCCTGGAACAGATTTCCTGTTTCTTGTTACTGTCCGCTGCCGTACAGTATCTGTCACACCAAGTAACCCGCCGAGGTAGGGGAAGGTGAACCCGAGCCACAACAGCTGTACAACGCAAGGAGGTGCCCGACACGCACGCAGCGCCATACCAGGTATAAACTGCTACACAGGGGGGCACAGTAATCAGGACCCACAAAAACGGACCCAAAAAACAGGCGTCCCCCCCCCCACGATTTACACACCCTATTCGGTTCTGATTGCTATGTGTGTTCCCCCGGTAATAGTGGTGCTGCGACTGCACGCTCTCCACTACACCATCGACAACACCGCACCTGGACACACTTGTAGTTTTTCGGGTCGCTTTGCACGATGGATGCCCAAGAGGGGCAACAGCGGGGGAGCGTTTCGTTCTTCGTGGTTTCACACAGATATACATGCGCTGCGCCCAGCAGCTGCGTGCGAGTACGATTTCTCTCTACACCCTACCGCGTGGGTGGTGCGACACAGGTGTACATACCGCTGCTGCTGCTGCGCCGTGCATCTGCTCCTTTCTATAATCTGCGGCAAACCATAGTCAAACGCGCTCGTATATATAGTCTGGTACGCTAACGTTCAATTGATGGACATATCACACCCCTTTCAGGATTGCAGTCCCGTTTTGGGGACACACTACTAATAATTTGAGTGGTTTGTCCCCAAAATGGGACTGCACCCCTTAAAAAAGGGCAGGACGTGACACGATGTCTCTACAACTCCTTAGTCCCCCAAGGGGCATCAACAACACCTCAAAACGTTGCCTCTGCCAAAGGTACGTACCCTGGGACCGGTCTTGAGACCAAGGGCTTGATGCTATAAGATATAGACTTACTTATACTAGTAGATACATTTCTCTCTGAGTGTGCTCGGTTGGTACATCCCTGGCCTCTGAGGGCTCCCACTTGGATATTGCCTCCTTCTATTACTTGCCGGCGAGAGTCTTTTTTCCCATCTTTCTTCTTCGTTTTGTATGCGTGCGTGTACCCAGAGCACGGCACCGCGGGTGCTGGCGGGTAGAGGAGGGGTTGGACGGAGCGCGGTCGCCGTTTTCGTGGCTAGGCGTCGCGTGTGCCTCGCGATACGAGGAAAGCCTTAACGTGGCTCTGTCTGGCCTCTTGGTGTGGGGCTGGGTATATGTATACGTATGTTTGTCAATTTTTCGTACTTTTGCCAAATTTTCTCTTCGTACGAGCACTTTTTCAGCAAAAAAAAAAAACACAAAGTACTCGGACACGGGAAGCCCGGCCGAACACATTGGTCGAGGTCTCGGCGCGATCCGTGCACTCTGGGGCGCGTAACAAGCGCTCAAAGTTTTTTTTTTCCGGCGGGAGTGGATAAGAAGATTTCCCTGGTTTCAGTACGAAAGGCCTTAGTTTGTACGTACGTACCGATATAATCATATTGTCTGTTTTCTTCCCTAGGCTCTCATGAGCTGTGAGCACACAATCCGGACATATACCAGACACACGACAGACAACATGCACATATCCCATAATTACAACGCTGCCGCCCACACGCCGTGCGTGTGCGACACACCCATATGCGCAGTATTGCTGTGGTTGATTGTGTTCATCGAAGCCTGCCGTCCGTATTCCACCGTCTGCCTTACCAGGTGCCAGATTTTTTTCACACGTACATACTCGTACCCAAGCTGACGTACCTACCGGTATCATCATCATCTCCTCTTTTCCTGCTGCTTCTTCTGCGCATTACTGTGTGTGATCCAACATTGCCACTGCTCCAACTGTGCTCAGCACAGTGCACCAATAGCAGCAGCAGCAGGCAGCGTACAATGCGCATGTGGCAGATCCGCGCTGTACTCTCAGTACTCAGTAGTGATTGTTGTTGTCATCGCGGCATTGGCCTATGCAAATACCTGTTGCAGTGTGTGACCGACATTTTTAGCTCCGTGCCGATCATCCCCGCATCGTGTACATTCGTTGAGTCCAGTCCAACAAATCGTTCGTACGCAAGCATCGTGTACCAAAAAATATGCTTGCAGTTATCACGGACTGTTGCGTGTCCTCCACTGCTGACCGATAGATCCTACAGAGCCGGCTGAAAGGGCAGCAGCACACCTTCTCTTGTCGCAGTACGCGTATCTTCTGCTGTCGTATCATTTCACATGGCATTTTACAGCAACAACAGTACTGCTGTGCATGCATAGTTGTACCTGTGCAAGCTACTCTACACGTTACTGTGCCGCAGTACGCGTGCGTATCTGCTGCTGTCGTATCATGTCATACGGCATTTTACAGCACTACTGCTGTACATGCAGTTGTACTTGTACAAGCTAGTCTAAGAGATCCTGCGATGTGTTTTAAATTGCGTAAAATATTTTCATCGCGCCAGTTCTATGAGTACTTCGGTACCGTAGATGACAAACTGCGCTTGATAGTTTTTTCGTTGCCGAGGTTAGACTCGCACGGTCCTCTTTTTTTATTTCAACTTTTGAGTTATTTTGTACCAGTACATCCACCTTCCTTTTCTGACCTACTATTTATACGTACTAGTATGATACACTACAAGTTGCGTATTTTTACGCAAGGCCACGGAGTTTGGGCGCGCTTATGTGTGGCGTGCGTTCATACCTCAACCTTTCACAGTTGCTCCCAATACTTGGGACATAAGCAAAGTATGTTCGACAAAATACTGTAGGTACTTCGTTCACCCGCAGTATTTCGGGTTTGTTGAGCTGCGCGCACTCGCAGTATTTCGAGGTTCTGTACTACTGCCGATACTACTCTACGGATACTTTCGGGATCGCACTAATTCGGGATTCGCTACTGCTGCTGCTGTGGATACTCCCTGTTGTGCTTCAAGCATCTCGGGGTTCTGTACTGCGGGTACTGCAAACACTATCAGTATTTCGTCCTTTGGTAGTGTTCGTACTGCGAGTACTCGCTGTACCGAAATACTCTAAATACGCCCAGCATACTTGGAGTATGACGTATACTTCGACCGTCTGCGCACCGTGTCAACAATTCTCAGGCCCATTGTTCGGCACAAAACACTTAACAGATGGTCCCACGAGTGGGAGTTGGGGCAAATTACTTTCGCTGGGGACAACTCGAGCACTTAGAGCACTGGCAGTATATTTCGAGAATATGTACTGCGAGGAGTATGTACTGCGAGTACTCTAAGTATCTCGAGGTTCTGTACTGCGAATATTGCCTGTACTCCGAAGTATTTCGTGTTTCGTTACTGCGGGTACATATTTGCCTGTGCTCTCTGGGTTCCGCACTGCTCATCCCTTCCGTACTCTCAGTAGTTGGGCCTTCTCAGCCCTCGCATAATGTGGACCTTCTCAGTACTCGCAATATTTTGGCCGTCATTACTCGAATACTCTCAGCACTCGGACTACGAATTGTTCTCGAGCATCTACTGCTGTATCTGTGAAGCCATTATTTTACCCTGAGCGCCAAGAAACATTTATTTTGCGGGAATATATTTTGTATGTGCTGGATTTTATCACAAAGTATTATATCGCAAACTCCACCTCAAGCAACTTTTCGTACTTCCGTTTACGCCGCAAGCATTGAATTGATCGCCGCGAGTCATCTGTTCAGGATCAATATCCACTTACCGGTATACCCTATTTTATATTTGAATGAATCCCACACTATTGAATGAATCCCACACTATTTCCACAAGCAGCAGTGTAGAGTCTGTCCTCAAAAATATACGCGTGTGTTGGTTCACATTAAAGAAGGGTAGATGCAATTATTGACATCAATAGTTCCAAAACAGGTATGCAAGTATTTCTTACGAGTATTATTTCGTTCTTGCGCCACTCCTCTAGGCACCTCCCGGAGGGGAACCTTGTAATATGTACGATTCTATAAGGGTCGTTTGGGTGTGCAAAAGAACATTCAAGCGGTGCTTATTTTTGTGACCAAATTGAATTTCACAGAGAGAGCTCCGCAGCCTGAGCACCAGCATTGTCGAGCTGGTGAACGAGGGCCACGGTAAGCACCGGTCTTCATGCGAGGCGCGCGACGGGGCTCACTGGGGCAGAGAGGGAGGAAAGCTTTACCAGGACCGAATGGTGGCGAGCTGGTCGCGAGAGGGGCGGGCAGCGTACGAGGCTGAGAGAAGGTCTGCTGTTTGATATTTTTTTCGACCGGTGCAAGGTGTTCCAAACAGGCGGAAAAAATTACATGAGAGGAGACGGGGATTTTTTTCTCTCTCTGAATTGTTCCATGATTTGTTTTCATTTTCGTTGTGAGGGTTACCGGTGCTGTACCATGCTGTGCTTTCTCTTTCGTACACATCAAAAGAAGAAAATAAGTACCCTACCTGGGGTATGTACGTACGTACGGCATGCGGCGTTTGGGTTATTTTCCTGGATGGAGCATGGAGCTCTTGGCATTTATTTGCAAGTGGCCTGTTTGCACGTAATTGCTTATTGGACCGTCTGTTCCCATTCTTCCTCGCAGCTCGCGTGATCGAGCGTAGCGGGCGGAACCACCTGCTGCGCGAAGCGCTTGTACTATGTACTGACTGCGGTATCCTTCGTACATATAAGCTGGTACGTGTGAGCGGTTTTCAGTTTCATAGAACCACCTTGTGGAGCTGATTGGACCTATCGAACCAGGTAGGCCACGACGAATATAGTAAGTGTACTCCTCCCATGCGTGGGAGTGGTGGTGGGGGTGGAGGATAGGTCAAGTGTAAAATTCATACGCAGCGGGGCACTGCGAGCAAGGTTGTGAACCGAAAAAAAACCGAAAGCCCGTGTTTTCGGTCGGTTTTTTGGTCGTTTTTTTCCACCCGAAACCGACTTTTTTTAGTTGTTTTTTTTGTTGAAAAAAAAAACAAAAACCGGAAAACCGACTTGGTATTCTCGGTCGCTTTTTTTTCCCCTGTTCCCTACCCCCAATAATGCCTTCATATCTGCAAGGAAACCCCGTTATTGTGTATGATACGTCACACGCGACACAGCCAGCATACAGCCGCCCACAGCCCGCCACAGCATAGGCAGCATAACAGCAAGGCACACAGAAGCAACAGTGGCAGCAAGCAGCAGCAGGCAGCATCAGTCGCACAGGGCACAAGGCACAGTGCGCCGCGAGACTGCAAGGGATAAATCATATAGAGTGCAGCAGATGCTGGCTTCTTCGCCCGCTGAACGTCTCACTGTCGCCCTCTGCCTACAATAATACTTCTTCGTGCTCACAGCCCCCCCTTGAGTAACGTAGAGTTCTTCATGGCGCTACCTGTATGCTGCAAGTTGTGTCTTCATAAAATATATAGTGTAACCACGAAAAGACACATTGTGTCATCTACGTTATGACAACCCAGCCAAGTACCGTCGCACTATTCTATTATTAATGAAAGTTTTTTATTGTAGCAACTGCTGTATCTGTAGATACTGTTTGCTGCACGATATAAGCACGTCTGACGTACCAGTATGATAGCCTATGTCGGCCTGTCCGTGTGGCGCAGCAGACGCAGGTACTGCAGGAAGACCACTTGACTCCGTACGATCATGCCACATTGTTCTGCCTACACATGCACACCCAACCCTTCGAAATACTGACCATTTGGTTGGTTTTGACATGAACGCGGCCGAGAAACCGATCCAGCAACATTCCATTTTGGTTTTGTTGTTTTGTTTTGTTTTGTTTTGTTTTTTTTAACCCACCGAAACCGACCGACTTCTTCGGGTAAAACCAAAAAACCGACCGAGCCACTTTCCAAATTCGGTTCACAACCCTGAGGCTGTTTCCTATGCGGGTCGATTTCGAGCTTCAGATTTGTATTTTTCGATCGATCTAAAAAAAAAAAAAAATGACCCTGCTTATGCAGTCCGAATGTGCAAAATCCGACCGAATTTTGTCGATTTTCCAAGTCGTCGGATTTTGGGGCAAAACCAAAATCCGGCGACTTGGGTCATCAGATTTTCGAATTGAAAAATGGCATGCTCTCTAAATTCAAGATGTTATTCACGACCAGCAGCAGAACGGTCGATGAGTTGGATGGTGTTACAAGGATTACCCTGATCGGTCGTTTACCATATAGCTCAGTAGGTAATACCCTAAAATTTGACGTCGTCCAGGTCATGGGTTCGAACCTCACTTCGAACGTTTCTTTTATAGAAACGCTTGCGCGTTCATCCCTAGAAAAAACACATCTCCCTGGTTCCCCAGGTAATGAAACGAAGCGGGTAGGTCAGCGTACAGACGTATACCGTTCCGATGCCCCAAAGATCCCGCCGTTCAGAGGAAGGGAGAGTGCTATAAGGACTACCCTGGGCCGGAGAAATCGATCGATCTTTTACCGCTATAGCTCAGTAGGAAACACCTTCACAATGGTGACACAGCTGTATAGCGACGTTGCTTCGCGCCCGACGCGCGGTCGGCGGGCGGCGCGTCTCTCCGTGGCCAGACTGCAGTCGGCTGGCTCGGGCTCGGACCTAGAGACCAAGAGAAGCGCACTCGGCGCCCACCTCTCCGAGGATACGTACTCGTAGACTACACAGCTGCACGGCAGCAGCAGTCAGTCACATTGTGAAGTACCAGGTACAAAATACCAAGACAGCTGTCAGGTTAACTCTAGCACACTCGCCACGTTTCTTCGCCGCTAGACCAGAGGCAGTCAGCCTTGGTTCGGACACTTGGGTCCTACGCGCAGTGCAGCGCACCCAGCGCGTCTCTTCTCGACGTCAGACCACAACAACAGCAGTTGGTCTCGGCGTTTGCTCGATTTCTGCACGCACAATAAATATTATTTCTCCGCATAGGAAGACTGTTTCGATTTGCGAACTGCACATCTGGAAATGTGATCGGGTCAAAATGTGAAGCTCAAAAATCGAACCGCATAGGAAACAGCCTGACTGCGAGATATTGGACACGAGTCAACGGACATGCGCTTATTGAACTGCCAGTAACTTGTTTTCACGCTTGCTTCTGTACTCCACCCACGCCAATATGCGTCAGTACAGCAGTACAACACGGCAGTGACATAGGACAACACAGGACAACACAGCTGCCAGCAGCACAGAACACAAGCACAGCAGCACAGCACAACCAGCACAGCACAGCACAGCGCGGCATAACACATCAGATCAGTAGCACAGCAGCACACAGCAAAGCACACATTACAGCACGCACATCACGGAAGCACAGCAGCACAGCACAAACACAACACAGCGCAGTCCAGCACAGAGCGCAACAGCAACCACAAGCACGTACTGGTACCCATTAGATATTATACGAAGGGCTGCTGCTACTCTGACTTCACTCACATGACTTCACTCATGTTCCGATGCGAGAGGTAAGGAATCAAACATCATGTTCAACTTGAGGCGGGAGTTGGGCTTGCAACTTACAGAAAACAGTTTGGTGTCCAGTACGTACAGCAGCGGCAGAAGGGGAGCCGAGGCCTCAGGCCTAGCCACTCGCCACCCCTCTCTCGCTCTACGTGGGCGTGCGCAAAACTCAAAACAATACACACCACCAGTAGGTATGATGGTGATGTCATCGTAGAAGGCAGTCGATGTTGATGTTGGTGGTTGGCTTTGGTACCAGGCTCTGATGGGGGCAGAAAGGACGTTCTTTCCACATTGTTTATGGTCAAACTATTACGGGGGTCCATAGTTAATGGGACCAAATAATATTTGTAAAAATAGTTACATTTATAGGTTTTTATGTACACCACAGATCCTATTAACTATGGACCCCCGTAATACTACTGTACTTGAAAAATCAGTGCTTCGGTCCATGTCTGTGATATTTTTTGCAGCAGCAAACACAGAATTTCAGTCTCAAGACTGCCGGCCTCCTCCAGCTATTAATAGGAGCGCTACGTAGTCGATGCCAGTCACTTCCCCAACTCTTGGATAATCAACTCACCTGCGTCGCTCAGCTGGCCGGTGCTGCTCGGGGTTCAAGCGGCAAGGGGTTTGTGTCCACGGCAAAGCGAGGGTGTATCGAAAGAGGGCTGGAAAAGCGAGCTGGGAGCTGGGAGCTGGGAGCTGGGAGCTGGAGCAGGATGCGCTGAAATAGAATAGAACCGAGAACCGAAGAACTGGTTCTCCTGAAAAGGTTCTCCCGAAACGGAACTTCTTTTGAAAATGAAACAATGGAACGGCACACATGAAAAAAATGACGCCGCAATTTATGTGCTACGTGTGTGCTACATGCATGTGACACATTCATATACAGGTAAAGGTACCGTGGTTCGTACCAGGTACCAGTAATCAGGTACCAGGTACCTGATACCTGGTATGTGTGAGTCGCCTCGACAAAGCACGACGCAAATACGTAGTATGTACGACTCACGGCGCAGGCGGCAGGCGGCAGCAGCCACCAGCAAGAAGTGGAGGCAGTAGTACAACGGTGGTATTAGTAGTAGTCCGCTGCTGTCGACCCAGGCTCGCCCGGCGGATCCGCCCATGTTCTCGGAGGAACGGCTCGCGGGGGATGATGATGGCGGCGGCCCAGCTGCCACCCTAACCCTCCCGATGGACGCTTTCTCGGTGAAGGCACGGGCGGCAGTCGAGCTCGGGCAACAAAGCGAAAATGCACTCTCTTATCTGGACCGAAGGACTGACGCCAGCCTAAAGCCTGCGCGGGGAGGAACCGCGTGGACTCGAGACCAGACCAAGGCAGGCTCCGTTTGCCAGATCGTCGTGCGAGACACCGGGTTCAACATGGGGGTGGTGCTGTGGCGCGCGGTTGGGCTGCTGGTGCACGACGTGAACGGCACAGGAGGTTAGTTTTCATGTTTTTTGTACGCTCTCGTGTGATATTTGCGATGACATACGTACACTTGTGTACATAGGTCATATCAGGTATACACGACAAAAAGCGGCCTTGCGGTTACGTGTGATACGGTGGTTACTCAATCGATACGTCGGTATTGATTTTTTATTAAAGAAAACTAAGAAAGCACGTCAGCTGTGAGTTCAAGTGATTTATGATGTCTCACGTTGTATTAATAGTCGACATGTACGGCAACAACAACCATTTCCTGCAGTACGAGAGTATGAGCATCATGCATTTGCTTTTACAGATTTACAGTTCATTTGAACTTTTCATGTGGGTCTTACGTGGGCACCATTGTTGTTGCACGCTGGATAATTGCATACAGCGGTTCGGCTGTACAGCAGGCTGACAGCAGAGGTTTTCGTATTGGGTACGTTTTTGGTTGGAAAACTTCAAACCGGTACGTACGAGGTTCCAGGCACGTACGCACACCCCTAGAGATATGCGGCGCAAATTAACGTGTGTGTCTCCGCGTCTTCCGCCAGAAACACGACCACATCATTAGCACTGCTGTATAGCTGGAGGGGGGGAACAATCGCTCGCCTGAGGCCCGGCAGCAAGAAACAAATTTTGCTCTATTGACCATGTGTTTTGTTTTGCGTTACGTCCCGGGGAGTAGCAATAGCAAAGACGGACCGGGAGGAACGTGTAGGCGGGGGAGGTGGGGGGCACATCGATGTTTATATTTGAAAACAACACAAATACCTACAGGCAGTTCCTGGTGCACCTCTTCGCCCTCCCCCCGTCTCTCCGTCTGGGCAGACCTGCACGTGGTTTCAACCCGATCGGCATTCTCCGACGCCTTCGCCGTCCAGTACGCCTCATGCCGGTTCTACAAGGCCGACGGCTCGGCTGTGAGACAATGAAAAGTCCCCACACATCAAAATGCGGGGGGTACCTGTCGATAGTAGTAACACCTTTGATCTATGTATGCTTTGTTACAGTAGGAGGAGGAGTAGCAGTGTAGTACTAATTGGAGAGGCCGTAGTAGTAGTAGTAGTAGTAGTAGTAGTAGTAGTAGTAGTAGTAGTAGTAGTAGTAGTAGTAGTAGTAGTAGTAGTAGTAGTAGTAGTAGCAGCAGCAGCAGCAGTAGTAGTAGTAGTAGTAGTAGGAGGAGGAGGAGAGTAGTAGTAGTAGTAGTAGTAGTAGTAGTAGTAGTAGTAGTAGTAGTAGTAGTAGTAGTAGTAGTAGTAGTAGTAGTAATAGTGGTAGTAGTAGTAGTAGTAGTAGAGTAGGAGTAGGAGTAGGGGTAGGAGTTGGAGTGGTCGTAGTAGTAGTATCTCTGTCGCAAGATGCTGTCTGTCGACCTCGCGGGTGTGGCAGAATTTCAATGCGGGGGGTATCTGTCGATAGCAGTAGCGCCTTTGATCTTTTTTTTTTTTTTTTTTTTTTTTTCATCACTTTTACTTACTAGCCCACTCGTAGGAGGTTTTACCCTCGACGATCTTCTGGACAAGCCGTGGTCACAGGTGTCGTCTCTTCTCCCCCCCGGTACGTGCCTTTAATTTTTATCGCGCATAGGGTTCAGCATTCCCACTGCTCGTCGATTTTCATCGAATGTACAGCTAACTCACGCTCTCGCGCTTTCCGCTAATCAATTTTATGCAAGAAAAAGTCCCTACGAGCATGCACTCGGTGAGACTCGAACTCACGAAATTGATCTTGATAGGCTCGCGGACCACCTACCAAGCCAACGGGGACGCCGTGTATGATTGGTTACAGTAGGTGATAGAAGTCGTGGTAGTAGTAGAAGAGGTCGTAGTAGCACAGTAGTAGTAATATCAGCAGTAGTAGTAATAGTAGTAGTAGTAGTAGCAGCAGCAGCAGTAGTAGTAGCAGTAGTAGTAGTAGCATCTATGCCAGAAGGTGCCGTCGGTCGACTTCGAGGGTATGGCAAAATCTTCATGCCATGTCCCGGGCGTACCTCGACACGGGACCGATCAGATCGATAATGTTTTGGTCCAAATCCCAGAAGTCCATCGCTTCTGCCCCTCCCTCCCTCCACCCTCAAACAGCGATTACTGCAGCAGTCAAACCGCACGCGCGTCATATACCCCTGATGTTTGCCCCCCATCTTCTCCCACGTTTGGCCGGAACCATGGCTCGGCGTTTGCCGCACCCCGGCACCTATCTCGCACACCCGGGATGTGACACTGCACGGGCATCGCAGCTGGTGTGGGAGTGCCGAACAAATGCGTCAAAGTTCTTCTTCCCATCCCCCGACTTCAACCCGTCCCCTACCCCGGCGATGCTGAGCTGCGCCGCGCTCGATTCATCCGAGTCTCAGTTGCCCCCGCGGTGCCCGCTTCCGGCCCCGGGACCCGAAAACGAAGCGGGTGGGTACCCTTCGGTTCAACGTGGAGACCAAAATAACGAACCAGCCCCCGCCGGGCATATGAGTGAGACGAAGGACGAGCTATCGACAGAGCATGGCGGATTGCATTCTTCGTCAACTGGCTCGGGGGAGAGCTGGGCCTCTACCAACGGTCGAGCGAAAAGCGTGAGCAGCAAGAGCTGCATACGGCAGCGAGAGCGCGGTGGTGGCGATGGCGGCGGCAGCGGCGGCAGCGGTGGTAGTGGTGGAGGTGGTGGCGATGGTAGCGGCAGTGGTGGAAAGGCCGGAGGAGGAGGTGGGAAAGGCGGCCGTGGGAGAAACCTGATGCGGCCGTTCACGATCGATGTAAACGAAGAGGTGTGGACACGCAATCCAGTGCTTTGGTTCGTGCCCGGTACAGCAGTACAGGCTTCCCATGCCCTGTTTGTCTTGGACGTTTTTCCTTCCTACAAATAGTGGAGTACTACAGTACAACCGCAGTTTTCATGCCAGACGTTGCGCTTATACGAGAGGCATATATTACATTGCATGCGTTGATAACCTTATTGGTCTAGACTCTCCGTATGACGATATCTTCGCCCCAGCAAAAAGGGCCTGTGTTTCACGTACACCCCTCCCGCTCCTCCTCGTGCAGGTCTTTGTCAAACAGCACCCGAAACCCCGCCTTATCTTTGTTTGGTAGGATTTTTTCGTAGCCCCTGGCAACGGTGGCCCAGACTGCATAGCAGTCTATGGATGGATGTTTCAGGTCATGTATTATTGACCTCCCACAGGGTAGGGGCAGAGAAGAAGTGAGCCTTGTGCGTCATCTATTACAACCTCAGATGTCCAGAGTCACATAATCCACAATAGGCAATGGTACCAACCGGTACGTAACTATCATCTCAAGATACCAAACGAACACGGTCCTACCCCGCTTTGTTGTTCGCTTGCTGCTGCACTGTCCCCCGCTTTGTCGTTCGCTTGCTGCTGCACCGGTATATTTGAAGCTGAGTCACGCGCACCAACAAATCCTGCGGCTGGGCGAGACCGTTCACTTGTTTCAACCGCCGGAGACTCCGGGAGGGGTGTGGCAAGAAATGCAGGCCACCGCGTGGGTCATCGAACAGACTCCCGACGGTCAGGTAAATTATAGATCCAACGCGCACGGGATCGGAAACAACACCGATCGGCAGCGAGCAGTTGGCGGTGTCACTTACGAGTGTTCTCCACCCCAAAAACAAAATACAGCCGACCAACGGGCGAGAGAGTTTGGAGGTGATACTTGTAGCAAATTACAAAAATGCTAAACTGCTGTTCTATTCCTTGCTGTGCTTTGCTGTGCTTCGAGTCTGTAAGGTTCCAAATAATGAACTGCTATTAATGACAAATAGTAGGGCTTTGGCGATAGAGCTATTTTATTTATTTTGGCAATGCCTAGGTACGTGGAGGTTAGTCGAAGTGAATTCGCTGTCGTCGCGAGGAGAAAGCAGATTCCTGGCGAGCTTCGAGCCGCGCCCCCCGAGCCCCGATCGAAGCTTTTCTTGTTGGCTTACATACCCAGCTTGCTGCATTTTCTTGCTAGCGCGGTTCGAAGGCCACTACTGACCGCTGCTGAGGCGAGAACACCTCGGCACAATCGTAGCGGACGAGTGACGAATGAAGCAGAGACAACGGTGCCCATACAGAATGCGGTCTGCTTGTTATTCGAGGGAGCAAGTGAGAGAATGCGTTGGTATGTGCTTTTTAACCGATCGCTTGCCTGAATTCAACAGAGGTGCTGTACGTAGCGATGCCTGTGTGCAGTATGTGTGTCGCTCGAGAGACAAATCTGCCTAACCAATCGCCTAGCCTAAAACGATCACCTATAGGCATGTACCGCTTCGCCTTGACGCCGGCATTTTTTGCTTCCTTTCGCTTCGTAGAGGCATTTGGATGATATGTCTCGCCAGGCATCCTGAAACTTGTTTTTATGGCAGGGTGAGAGTCCCTCAGGATCAGCTTCGACCAGCCGTTCACACCCCATACAGCTTTTCACGCCAATAAATTGCGCACAGCTCAATCTAGTGATCGATTCAAACTTCATTTCCTAGATATTTCAAGGCAGAGCTATTGCCTATCTTGTATTTTTTGGCTCGTGTTGCCAGGCGGGACCCGTGAAATCTTCACGATCAATGTAGCGCAAGTTTCCTGGATTGGATCCGCACCATGCAGATCCTGCACAATCTTTCACAACGACAGGTGAAGTAGATGATCCACAGTAGACAGATAGATCATCATCTTTCCGAGGTGTAACATTATCGTAATCGTCCACAAAATATGCCGTCGGTAAAAGCGCAGGTGTCTGTAAAGTATCGCGTGGATCCCCGAGGCGACCGCGAGATGCTGGAGGGCTGCCCATTGCTCAAGAAGGTGGCCGGTCGGAAGTTTGTGCCCGTCGGTCTGCACATCGGACGATACGCCGGTAAGCGCCTTTGGTGTCTCCCCGCGTCACCAGACAAACAAACAAACAAACAAAACACGCTGCCTGTTCAAGGGAGATTGTCATCCGGCTTCACAGAAGAGTTACCCACCCCTTTGAAAGTCCCTTGACTTTTTAACCCTTACACTACGTTGAAAAACCCCCCATAATTTCTGACTCTAATTTCAAGTCACTTGTGCTCGGCCCCAAAAATATTATGTCAGTTGCACAGTCTTAAGGGGACCCAGTGAACCACTTGGCTGTTAATATACCACTCTGGTCGGCATTGTTGTGTTATTTTAGTGTTCGCACTAGAATACAAATGTTACTTATATTATATTACCTGTTAAAGTGGTATACCGCACGAGAAAACGAACAAAATCCCACGGTGGTTTGTCCAACAAATGCGTGTGCGGTTCTAGAAGGGTTGACGCGACGACACTTGGGTCTTAACGCATGCCATTGTTGTTGGTCCCTGAGCCTAAAACCCGTACGACGTCAGGTTCGAGCTCTCGTGAAAACGCCTTCGAAGCACGTGAAAATCGTGTGAAGGGTGTTTCAGCCGGCATCGTCGTAGAAACAGCTGCTATCACGTACACGGTTTCACAGTAGTGGCATTTGGCGAAAGCCGGACGCCCTTTTACACCTCTCCAGAAGATGACCACATTTCATTGCCTGCGTATGTAGAGAGGCGCGATACTTACTCTCGACCTTGCGGCGGCGCAGTTACCCGGATAATGTAGGACGGAAACCCCCTGCAAGTGTTTCTGCGTACGTGCCTCCGCCGTGAAAATCAAAATGGGTTGTTATATTTAGCCAAGATAACGAATGAGGTACAAAGACTGACACGAAGGCGGCATCGGCTGTAACGGCCACTAACACACGGCGGCACGACGTTGGCTGTGGCTGTGACTACTGCGGCGGCTATGGTGTCTATGGCATCTATGGCGGATATGCCATTTGTGTCGTCTGGGGCGGCGGCTATGGTGGCGGTGGCGGTGGCGGCGGCGATGAACACCCTGGCGTTTCAGAAAAGGAATGGACACACCACGGACTCCTGCTAATCTCCGGCCTCCACCAGATGGCGGAGTGCTCGTCGCGAGAGGCGGTCGAGAAAGAGCAGATCGCCGAAGCGCGCATCGAAGGCGTCAAGGTGCGACGCAGGTTTGTGGTCTGTGCACTCACCGAGAGCTGGATACACGGTACCATGTCGTGGGTGGCGATTTTCGGCCAATCAAAATACCATTTTTGGTCAATCAGAATACAATAAAATAAACCTCCGCGGCTTGCCTGGTTTGTCCACAAAACGAGAATCCGCTCGCGTTTCGCAATACGACTAGGAACACGCTATGTACGAGGTAATGCAATCACTATGTCGGCCAAGGGTGTCTAGCCAGATACACCGTTTCAGCTCGTACCACGCGGAAGACAACATGAGTGGCACGGTATACCCTTCGGAATACCGGCAAGCTCCGCTATTCGCACAGCTCCATGACAGCAGAAAAACATCTGCTCGTGTCAGTCATAGGCGCAGCAGCGCCGCTGCCGCAACCTAAGCCAAGGCGTACTCAAGATAACGTAAGGAAGCTTGTGCGCCGCGCCCTTCTCCCAAGCAAGCACCGAAAGGGGCATTATGACAGATGCACGTGGACGCGTTAGACGTACACATCCTCTCATTTGTCATGAATGAACATACGTTCCGCACCATTTCACCCGGCGTGCGCCTCTTCGAGTGGGGACTTCTGCTAGCCCACCATTGGAAAAATCCACGAAGTAATCTACCACCGTACTCAGGACTACCTCGTTTTTTTTCCGTTCCGTTGAGGAGAGTGGCACGTCGGCGACTAGACGGATGGAGAGCTCGGTCGGCGCACGCACGCGCCCCGAGATTATTATGCACAGAACATATCCCCTTCCTTCTTCGAATGTGTTCGGTTCATCTCTTTCCGCAATGTCTGCCTGGTAGGCGAAAACCCCACGTGCTCCGTCCGGGCATTGTAGGGATGCGAGGGTCTATAGTCATACGACTACGGCCATGCATGGCATGAGTACCCCCCCCCCCCCCCCCGGGGTATACCAGTAGACCGGAGGAGGAGGAAGTAGATGCACAGATGTGCTCGTGTGGCAAAGCAATATAGAGTAGAACTCACATAGTAGGAGAATGTGAAATATTCAAGGAGGAACGGAATGTGTAGAAGAGGGGATGAGAGAAATAGACGAACGTGACATGGAGGAGTTTGATAAACTGAATAGCAGCGAGACAACGATCGCTATCCTAGGAGATAGATGGTGGCCACAGGCGGCCAGACGGGAAGGGGAAACATTAACAAAAAGTTTCTATATTGGAAATAACGTAATGAGCGCCCAATTGTTCGAGGTGTCTCTATTAGGAGTAGGAACGGTGCTCCGTCTCGAAAGCGATGCGTGGTCAATGGTCAAATAAATAAGGCAAGCAACAAATGAGTACGCCCCCCCCCCCCCCTCCCCTCGTTTCCCCCCGGCTGTTCGTAGAGTCATCCAGCCTGGATGTCCATGTGGTCTGATGAGATATTTATAGTCGTTGTATTAGGGGCTAGAGAAGGAGAGAGAGAGCGGAGCGCTCAAACTCTCCTCATGAGCACACGGAATATTCATTATATAGCCTGCGAAGATATACGCAACCCTCTACAACTTGTAACCGTAGCTACTGGAACGAGTCAAACGAACACCATCCCTCGCTCTTCACAGCAGTGACGAGACCGAAGAGACATTTAAGATATGCTAAGACCTAAGAACAGCCAATGACTCCCGTAGGAGGAAACCCGTCCACCGGGTCAAAACCCCCTTTACAAACACGTATATTCCAAACCATTGCTATTGCAACAACGGCCACACTCCAAACGATGACCATGGCCAGAAAATAAAATGCCAAGTGGTGCCCTACTCCCCATGCCCCTCAAACTAGCGCAGGGTGGCGACCTGCCAAGTTATTTCTCGCATCACTCGAACATGGTACTCATCGAATGATGCTCATACCCCCTCACGCACCCTCCAAAGGCATATTTAATAAGAACCTACAGTAAGACTTAAAATGGGTCGCAGCAAGGGATTTCGTCATAATATTCGCGTGCTGCTCTCCCGAAGCTACGAACTCCATGTCGGTCTTCTTAGCAAGAAGCAGCTCTCTAAAACAATGAAAGCACACGTCGATACGCTTGCTCCGAGCAGAACTAAGAGGGTTCTCAGCCAACGACATGTCCCCCTGGTTATCCTCAAAAGCCCGGACGCATGATCCGCTTAGCTCTGGGCAAATAAACGACAACACTGCGCCCGTAAACGAAGCTTGCTTTACCCATTCTCCTAGGGCGACGTACTCTGCTTCTGCTGTGGACAACCTAACACACCTCTGCGTACTACTTGCCCAACTGGTGGCTGCACTCTCCTGGGTTAATTACCGTCCCCGATAACGAGCGCCTATCGTTCGACTTATTAGCATAATCAGCATCACCATACGCAGTCAAATCCAATCCCGAGCCCCGTACAAAAGTCAATCCCAAAAACCTGGTCTCGTGAAGGTATGGCGCAATCTTGAAAACTGCCTTCCGGTGCCTCTCCGTAGGGTTGTGGGAGTGGCGCGTCATAGCACGCACAGCATTCGAGATATACGGCCTCGTCATGGTCGACAACCACATCAAGCTGCCCACAATCTCCCTGTACGGCCAGTCTCATCTCTTGGACCAAGTGCCACACCGGTAAAACGATTCAACATACTCTCTATACACGCCTTCTGCGTAATCTCCAGTGTCCCCAATTCCTAGTCGCGTTTGAAAGTACAACTTCTGTACCAAATCAGCTCGCCGAGGTTATTCGTGGGGAATTTCTTAACTAGCGCGGCATGGAATTTTCTGCATGTCTTGTCCGATCCTGCGATCATGATGTCATCTACATGAAAGGCCATGATCAGTTCTACCTTGCCGTTCACAACCTTTTGAAACACACACGGGTCAGACCTACACTACTACCGTACTCTACCACGCTCTATACCGATTCGGCCCACGGCCGTCGGCTCTGCATTAGACCATACAGTGATTTGTCTAGGCGGACAACATTTCTTGACATGTCACCACACCCACCGCGTAGTTTCATACATAACTCGGCGTCGGGTTTCGCGCGAATAAAAAATTGTGCGACGTCTAGATAGAGAATAATTTAACCGTGTTCATTGGCAACAGCCGCCAGAGTTTTAACTGACGCTGACGAGGGAATTGTTGCAAACGTTTGAAGGTAATCTGCATCCTGCACCTGGCTAAAACCCTATCAGGTCGTCGTCGCCCGTTTGGTAGGTAAACACCCACTTCGCACCAAAGGGTTTCCGCACTTGTGGCGGTGTTGCGGCTTCGTATGTACCGGTCGTTTAGTGACCGTCGAACTCAATTTTCATGGCCTCGTGTCGCGCCGCTTTGTGTTGGGAACGCTCTACATCTGCTACGGACTGCGGGGGGGGTTCTACGCCTTCCGGGAAACCACAGCATCCACACGCTCAACTCCCCTTTATTCTCCGCAGCAGGTCTCGGGCCATCAAGGCCACTGCGTCCTCCGTCGTCCAGGATATACGCTTCGGGATACTCCCAGGCTTCGTGCACCACTCGTACGCTGCCGCAAACAGCCCGTCTGCGATTTCAGGGTTCATCCTTAGCTGGTGCACAGCAGGTTCACCCTCCAGGTGTTGGCTCTGACCCCGGATCCGGTCCCGTACTGTCGGGGGGAGCCGTCGCCAGCTGCTGAGCTCGTGTGCTGGCTTCCCCCAAAGGACCACGGGGGAAAGCTCACCGTTTCCTTGGCCGGCGTCGTAGGCTGATACTGCGCCCGAGTCACTTTCGGCTTTCCCTGCCGGGATCGAGGAGGCGTTCACGGCGCCCCTTGAGACTAGCCTATCGTCTCGGCTGTTTCGGCCCTCCCTCTCGGGGCCGAGGAGGCATCCCCGGCGCCCCCTTGAGACGAACTCATCGTCTTGGCTGTTTTAGCCCCCCCTATCGAGGCCGAGGAGGCGTCCACGGCGCCCCATTGGGACGAAACCATCGTCTCGGCTGTTTCGGCCCTCCCTATCGGGGCCGAGGAGGCATCCACGGCGCCCCCTTGAGACGAGCCCATCGCCTTGGCTATTTCGGCCCTCCCTATCGGGGCCAAGGAGGCGTCAACCGCACCCCCTTGGGACGAATCCATCTTCTCGGCTGTCCCGCCGCCGGCCTCGCTGACGTCAGGTGCCTGCTGTGCACGCTCCGGCAGAAACGCGTCCAGATCAAAACCCCACGTGACGTTGAGGTCGTCCAAGCGAGCCAGACCGTCGTCCAGCTCATCCACCCGCCACCACCACCACTTCGATCCGACGTGCTCCCGTCGTCTGCCTTAGACCCCCCAGAGGGAGTCATTCGCCTGGGCAGGTACAGATGGTGCAGGCGACACGCGTTGCCAGGTAACATTTCGCATGATTAGTACAGTGCGTTGCCTCGTCAGTGCCTCTATTGAGTCTCGGGGGTATCTTGGTACAGGGCCAAGGTAAAAGCATTCCTTTTCTTTCGCCTTGTTTTGCCTCTTCACCTTGACGTGGTCTGATGAGATTCTTTATCGTCGTTTTAATGGAGGACAGAGGAGGAGAGAGGGAGTGGAGAGCTCAAACTCTCCTAATGATCACACAGCGAAATTCGTAAGAACGCCTGCGAAGATATTTACGCAACCCTCTACAACATATAACCGTCGCCGCTTGAACGATCCAAACAAACACCGACTGCACCTCTCGCTCGTCGTGACGCTTGCCACGAGCACGCGCGCGCCATTTTTTTTACCCGCTCGGTTGCTGTAGCCCAGAGCGAAGCAGCGCTGCAAGGCGTGGCGTGGTACGAAGCGGCGCGGCTTTGACCCTGTTTGCCGGCTAGCTCGGTGACTCACCTTTACCCTCCGATACGTTCACTGTCGCTGCCGCCGTCGTCGTTGTCGTTATCGTCGTTATTTTTGCCGTTTTCGTCGTTCTTGTATTTTTTGTATTCTACCCTACCTACCCGCACTCGCACACTACGTCTCCTACCGCCGCCGCCGCCGCCGCCGCCGCCGCCGTTCGTGTTGTCTTCTCCTGCGGGCGGTGCACGGTGCACGCTCGCGGGACCGAAGACGTCGTACCGCCGAGCGATGCTCGACAGAACCAAGGCCCAACTCTCCGACGTCGTTAGCAACTTCGGGCAACAGGGTGACGGCACCGACGCGGCGGACAAGTCCGCTACAAAGCTAACCCAGCTCTCTTCCGAAGGTGCGTTAGTGTATATGTATACCTAGCGTGGTGCAATATGCTGTGCTTACCGCGCAAGGAGGGAGGCGGGGGTCAAGGGGCGAGAGCGAGGGGGTCTACGTTAGGGTAGGATGGAGAGTTGGGTTTGTGGATAAAGTTGAAGTGAGGGATATGGCTTAGGGATAGAGGTAGGGCCAAGTTAAGCGTTGGTATCAAGTTTTGACTGGGCTTTCGGTGTTAATTATACGCCGCAACCATTGACAGAAATCAGGGTCAGGGTTAAAGTCAAGTTTAGCGTTAGTAGTAATTTTTGGTGGGGATTTCAGTGTTAGATATACCAGGGACCTCACAACCACTGACAGACATCACTTGGATCCGTCCTTTCTAGTAGCTTCGTATACACCCATCGTAAAACAGAATTCCACGTTATTCCAACAGGTTGCGAGTCTTGTGATATCTGATAGATACGTTTACACAAATAATTGCGGTGCAACCTGAGCCAATGAGTTTCGACACTTGTGGAGAATCTGTTTGAAACGTATCTGACATGCGGGTGGATTTGAGCTGCCGGGAAGATTTCTACATTGTCGTGTGTGTTGGAGTTATTGGAGCGTGCCGGCACACGTGAACACGTGAATGTGATACAATTTTTAACTCCTAGCGGAAAAACAGAGTGGCCGGGCGATGGCGACAGTGAAAACGACGATGATGTCGCATATCGACTAAGAAACACGGCATGTTACCGTAGCCATCGGAGATCCTTATGTATACCGCTAGCTGCAGGGTTGGGTCTCGCGCCCCCCTGACGAGTAACGCTTGCTGCCTTGCCCCCGTGCCCGTGTTCGTGCGGGTGCTTTATTTTTTTGTGTCGAAATAGTTTCATATTCCGTTGTCACTCTTTCTTCGTTCCGTTCCTTTTTTTTTTTCGTTTTCGTTTCTTGCTCCTTGCATCTTGTTGCTTTGTTGTCGTTCACGATATACCATGTGATTTTTTCCCTTCTGTTTGTTCGTTTGCTGTCCCCTGTTGAACCTATCCATCTACGTTTTGTTCCCTGGTTTTTTTTGCCTCGTTCTTCGTTCTTCGTTCTTCGCTCTTTGTCCCTTCGTTCACTTGTTCCTTGATTCTCTCTTACATTTTCGTTGCTCGAAGAGGCGGAAGCTCTGGCGGAGGCGTGCGAGGGGAGGGGCATACAGGCGGTCCTTGCCATCCTCACCCACGGAGAGCAAGAGGGTTTGCGCCGTCCGGGGCTGAGGGCGCTCGCGAGGCTAGCTTCCAAAAGCCACCAGATGCTGCATGAAGTAGGTGCGCCGCAGCAGTCAGTAGCAGGCGGCAACCAGCGACATAGAGAACACGCACTAATGCTGAGTATTGATCACTCCATTGGTCGAACTCACAGCTGACATATTTGAACCACATTGGAAAGAGGCGTGGGGGCGTTCGGCGGCTGCTGGTGGGGGGGGTTTTGCGGTGCGGACAAGTGGATGGATGGTTGAATGGGTCGGGGGTAGGGGGGGGGGGGGCGTACTTATTTGGTTCCTGCTCTAGACGTTTGACCGTTGACCACGCATCTCTTTTGAGACTGAGCGCCGGGCTTTCCCGACGCGGCCTGTCTCTGACTTTTGCTTTTGGCTTTTTCTGAGAGCCTTCACGATGGTTTCATCGGATTGCTGACAGCGAGTGTCTGTTGTAGCTATCTGTGCCTAGGTGCCCTCGAGAGCGTGGGGGGTTGAAGCGAGCGTCGAGGTGGGATGAAGCGCATTGGGGAAGTTTGGGACGGAGTCGGGTGGGTCGGGGAGGGGCGAGGTCGGGGGGTGTTCTCAATATAATGCATGGCCGTAGTCGTATGACCATAGACCCTTGCATCCCTACCATGCCGGGACGGAGGGTTTTCACCCACCAGTCAGACATTGCTTGCACCAAGCGCGAAGCTCCGTGAGTCGCATGAAGGGTGGGCTGCATCCTACTAAGAACCGCTTTAGAGGCGGATTTTCTTGCATGTAGATGACAGCATCAATGGATTGATTTGATTTCTGGTGTGACCAGTTCCAGAGACGGCAATGGGTTTACTCTGTAGCTGCCTCGTGGGTGCCTCACCATAGGCGCACTACGTGATACGATCATCCTTCTTGTGCGGAGTAAAGCTTCTCCCCGCACAAAAAACGATCTAACTTGACCGCCAGCCGTGGTGACAGCCAAAAAACAAAAAACGGTACCCTGTCTGTCTAGCTCACGCAGTGAGAGGCGTATTTTACAGCATCGTCGCCAACCGACGCCAACTCAAGCTGCAAATATACCATGTAAATGATATATGGAGGGACGGGGGGGTAGGGTGGGTTGGGGGGGGGAGGGGGGGGGATACACAGATAGGTACCCCCTCAGTCGCGGTGGGACGTGGTACACAACCGCTCTCCTTTGGCACGCTCGTTAGGGAGAGAGATGAAGGCAACAGGCGACCGGAGACATGGATCGACAAGACCCGAAATCGTTCACACGCGACCCCAGCGGACGTTTGGACAAGATTTCAACATAGTCTATCAACAGGAATGCAGGGTTACACTCAGTGGATGACGCTTGGATGGATCAAAACGCGGTGGAAAGAATCTGACTCGGTGTTGATATACCTGTTGTTATGGTTGCTACTGTTGCTGTTGTTGTTGCTGTTGCTATTGTTGTTCGTGCGGTATACCGAGGATAGAGTGCAAGCGGTTGGGGGAGTCTTGTCCAGAGCTCTCACTAATGTGATGGGCCGGGCCGGTATGTGTTCACGGGTGGACTCTCATGGTATAGAAATCCCTCAGGGTACATGAAGACATGAAGTACAAATATGGAATAACATGTCAGTTGCTTCTACGTACACCAGACGGTTACGCATAACCATCGCGTGCGTCTCGCACTCTCAACAACCCCCCCCCCCCCCCGTTTCCGTCTCGAAAGGGACGCGTGGTCGATGGTCAAACGACTTCGGCAAGAAACAAATCAGTACGCTCCCCACCCCGCCCGTTCTATGGTCATACGACTACGACTATGCATGATATCGAGTACACCCCCCCTCCGTGACCTTTGCCGTTCCTGATATCACGGCCCAAATATTACACCAGGTCGCGCGGGGGGGATAGAGGCGGCAATCGGACAGCTGCGGGAGCTGGGCGAGTGTCGAGAAGTGCAAGAAAGCGCTTGCTGGGTCTTAGCGCTTCTTTCACAAGTGGCTGAGTTCAGTCGACGGTAAGCCGGTCACTACTGCTGTTGCGGCTTTCGTAAATGCTGCTGCTGTTGTAGTTGTTGCTGCTCCTGGATGCTGTTACGAACTGCTGCCTATTGTTGTTGTTGTTGTTGCTGTTGTTGTCACTGCGGCTTCTGACGTTGCCGCCGCTGATGCTGTTGTTGTTGATGCTATTATCGCTTTTGCCGTTCGCTTTTGCCGTTTCTACTGTACTTCTACTCCTGTGCGGGACACCTTTAACGCCCTCTTGTACGCATTTCCTCCCATTTCGGCACCGAGAAATGATAGTTTACCCACAAGGAATTTGCCGAAAAGGCCTCGCGGTTTTAGATACTTTGCATTTACTTTCACCGCAAAAGTTATTGCCTCTTCGGAACATCTGGCATGTTGCACGCTCCATTCTTGCGCGTACCAGAAAGGATGCGTGCGGTGGTTTGAACAGAAGAACAAGGGTGAATAAATATGTTTGCCTCCCCGCACAAGCGGAATCGGTCAGCGGCGTGGTGGCCCCCAGGCAGTTTCTCTTTTGCTGCCATGCCATGCCCCCCTCCCCTCCCTCCCTCCCTGAGGTCGGCGGGCCGTCATTCACTCCTCGTGCTTCGTGTAGAGTACTCGTACAGTTTTTGAAAAATCTCCCCCGCCCTTCCCCCTGTTCCTTCCTTTCTTTGTCCCTCCTTCCCCCACTCCCCAGTCCCTCCCTCTCTCCCCCGCACCCCTCGCTACCTTGTCTATAACTCTCCTCCCTCAGTTCGCTCAAGCTTTACCCCTGCAACCGCCTCCTCCACACACCCCTCTCGCTCACCTTCGCCGCCGCTGCCCCCACCCCCCCCCCCCCTCTCCCTCCCTCCCTCTCGCTCCCCTCCGCCTTATCCCGGCAAACCAACCACCTCTCTGCTGCTACCACCGCCGCCACCACTACCACCACCACCAACGCTGTTGCTTGCTGTTTCCCATATGGTTAGTATTGGAAACCAGGGCGGCTGCGAGGAAGTCTGTAAGGTTCTCCGCAAGTGCACCGAGTTCGGCAGCGCCTGCCCCCGCGTCCAATCGTGGGCTCTAGGGTGCGCCGCGAACCTGCTCGCCTGCAGCGACAACCGCCGAGTGCTGCTGCTGGGGAGGGGGGGGTGGGCGGATGACGCGTTGAGGGAAGGAGGGGAGGAGTTGCTGGGGAGTGGGGTCGGGGAGGATGCTGCTGTGTGGGAAGAGGGGGAGGAGGCAGCAGAGAAAGGAGGGGCAGGCGGAGGGGCGGAAGTGGGTATGGCTGGCTGGATTCACACGCTCTTCGCCAATAGTGAGCGGGTGTCGAAGGACAGGTGAGCGGATGATTTTTTGGCGGCATCCCCCTTGCCGCGTGCATGCCACCGTGTGTGTCTGTGTTTATGTATGCGGCGGACTTGTTAGGGTTGTAACCGCTACCAACACAAATCAAGTGAAATGAGAGCCACTCACCAACCCACCTACCCATCTACTCCCTCACAAACCCACCCTCCTTTCTAATCACCACGCAAGCAAGTTCACCAGTCGTGCCCCCCCCGCGCCCTCGTTCTATCACGACGCCGCCTTGTATTTTCTACGAACACCGTAGTCAGCCAAACTCCACCCCAGCCCACCCTAGCCAGACTTATATCACACCACCCACCCCCCACCCCACCCAATCCTGGCTCCCTAGCGTGTCCATGTTTCTGTATGTACTGATATGTATGTACGCATGTATGTATGTGCAGGGGAGCACAGTACGCCGCGATCGCCTGCGTGCGTCAGCTGGCCGCGGCGGGAGCCGCTCCCACCGCCGCGATGAGGTCTTCCGGAGTTCCAAAGCTAATCGAGGCCGCCCTTGAGAGGTTCGGAGGGTCAGATCAGCAGTTTCGAGATCAGGCGACGGGTGCCCTGAGGAGCCTGTCCAGAGGATCTCCAGCCTGTTTATTGCCTGGCAGATACTGATTGGTTGAGCGGCGGGACACGTATCCCACTAGCACTAACAGCAGCGAGAGTCCAGGGAGAAGTCGGGGTAAAGGCCTGGCAGGTGATCCAATAGTCACAAGCAGCTCGCTGAGTGCTAAAAGCTGGATTGGCTACCCCAGTGACGAGAGCCCAGTGGCGGCCGTGACGCCGTTTCCCCCATTGGCGATCAACAGTAAGCGTACAGACCATACCTAGGCTTCGTAGCGGTTGGAAAATAGACTGCGAACAAGCGTAACTGGATTGCCCAACCAGTGGAACGAAACAGAACGAAACGCATATTTCACATATCACCCGAAAGGAGGGAGTCCAGGTAAAACACCCTCTCTTCAGCAGATGGTGATTGGTTAAGGGTCGAAGTAAATCCCCCACTAACGCTTACTACAGCGGGAGTCCAGGAAGAAGTCGAGGTAGTGACCTGGCAGGTAACCTAGTACTCTTACGCAGCTCGCTGAGTGGTCCAGGCTGGATTAGCTTCCCTAGTGACGAGCCCAGCGGCGGCCGTGGCTTCGTTTCTCGCTTTGACGATTAGCAGTGAGCGTACAGACCACATTTCGCGAGACTCAGCTAGCCTAGCCTTCGTGGCGGTTGGGAAATAGACTACTGTATAAACCAGCGGTAGCTGGTTTGACCAACCGGCAGAAGCAAACAAAAACGAAACGTATGATTTCACATCTCACCAGAAAGCCGAGGGTTCAGGTAGAACGCCCCCTGTTGAGCAGATAGTGATTGTTTAAGGGTCAAAGAAAGTCCCCCACCAACGCTTACTGCATCGGAAGCCGAGGGAGAAGTCGAGGTAAAGACCTGGCAGGTGACCCAGTAGTCATACGCAGCTCGCTGGGTGGTTCAGGCTGGATAAGCTTCCCTAGTGACGAGCCCAGTGGCGGCCGTGGCTTCCTTTCCCGCTTTGATGATCTATAGTGAGCGTACAGATCACATTTCGCGAGACTCAGCTAGCATATTCTTCGTACCGGTTGGGAATTGACTGCAAACCAGCGGTAACTGGATTGGCTGACCGGCAGCAGCAAACCGAACGAAACGTATGATTTCACTTTTCACCTGAAAGGAGAGAGGCAAGTTAGAACTCCACCTCTTTAGCGGATGGTGATTAGTTGAGCGTCGAAAACGGTCTGCCACTAACGCTTACAGCGGCGTGAATCCAGGGAGACGTCGAGGTAGAGACCTGGCAGGTGACCCAGTAGTCATACGCAGCTCGCTGAGTAGTCCAGGCTAGAGGGACCTCACCAGCGACGAGCCCAGTAGCGACCGTGACTTTCTTTCACGCTTTGACGATCAACAGCCAGCGTACAGACCACATCTCTTGAGACTAAGCCAGCCTATCCTTCGTACCGGTTGGAAAATTGACTGCAAACCAGCAGTGACTGGTCTGGCCAACCGGCAGAAGCGAACATAACAAAACGCAGATTTTCACATCTCATCAGGAAGCCGGGGATCCAGGGGGAGAACGCACCCTTTTCAGCAGATAGCGATTAGTTGAGCGTCGAAGCTGGTCTCCCAGCGACGCTTATTGCAGCGTAGATGCAGGGAGACCTCGAGCTAGAGACCTCGCAGGTGATCAGTAGCCATACGCAGCTCGATGAGTGGTCTAGCTGGAGTAGCTTCCCTAGTGACGAGCGCAGTGGCGGCCATAACTTCGTTTCCCACTTTAAAGATCAACAGTTAGCGTACAGACCACGTTTCGCGAGACTCAGCTAGTCTATCCTTCATACCGGTTGGGAAATTGACTACAAACCAGCGGTAACTGATTTGGCCAACCGCCACAAGCAAGCAGAACGAAACCCATGATTTTATATTCCATTTAAAACGAGAGAGTCCAGGTGGAACGCCACCTCCGTAGCATGTGGTGGTTGGTTGAGCGTCGAAAAAAGTCTCCCACTAACGCTTACTGCGGCGTGCATCCAGGAAGACCTCGAGATAGAGACCTGACAGGTGATCAGTAGTCGTACGCAGCTCGCTGAGTGGCCCAGGCTTGAGTCGCTCCACCATTGACGAACCCAATGGCGGCCGTAACTTCGTTTCCCACTTTGACGACTAACAGTGAGCGTACAGACCACAGCCCGCGAGACTAACCGTGAGCCTTCGTACTGGTTAAGAAGTAGGCTACAAGCCAGCCTTTACTGGTTTGGCCAACCGGTTGAAAAAACCCACAACGAAACTCAGGATTTCACATGTCACATGAAAGCCGGGGCATCCAGGTACAACACCCCCTACTCAGGAGATTGTGATTGGTTGAGCGTCGAAGCAAACCCCTCACTAACGCTAACTGCGGCGGGGACCCAGGGATCCATCGAGGCAGAGACCTAGCAGGTGACCCAGTACTCATACGCAGCTCACTGAGTGGTCCAGGCTGGAATGGCTCCACTAGTGCCGAACCCAGTGGCGGTCGTGACGCCATTTCCAACGTTGACGATTAATGGTGAGCGTACAGACCGCATTTCGCGAGACTAACCTAAACTAGCTTTCGTACCGGTTGGGAAATAGAACTCGAACCACCGGGTGCTGGTTGGGCCACCCGGCAGACGCAAAGCGAACCCAACGCATGATTTCAAATGTCGCCTGAGCAGAGGGAGTCAAGATAGAACGCTCCATCTTCAGCAGATGGTGATCGGTTGAGTGTCGAAACAAGTATCCCAATAACGCTAACTGCGGCGGGAGTCCAGGGAGAAGTCGAGGTAGAGACCTGGCAGGTGACTCAGTAGTCACACGTAGCTCGCTGGGTGATCCAGGCTGGAGTGGTCACCAGTGACGAACCCAGTGGTGGTCGTGACGCTGTACCCCACACTGACGATCAAAAGTGAGCGTACAGACCACTTTTTGCGAGGCTAACCTAGCCTAGCGTTCGTACCGGTTAGAAAAAAGACTACAAACCAGTGGTAGCTGGTTTGGCAAAACCGATAGAAGCTAGCAGACCGAACACATGATTTCACATATCACATGAAGCTTTGGAGATCCAGGTAGAACACCTCTTCTTTAGCAGAAGGTGATTGGTTGAGCGTCGCAGTAAATACCCCACTAACGCTTACCGTAGCGGGAGTCCATGGAGAAGTCGAGGTAGACCTGGCGGGTGACCCAGTAGTTATACGCAGCTCACTGAGTGGTCCAGGCTGGAGAGGTTTCTCCAGTGACGGGCCCAGTGGCGACCGTGACTTCATTTCCCACTTTGACGATCATCAGTCAGCGTGCAGACCACATTTCACGAGACTAGATAACCTAGCCTAGCCTTCGTAACGGTTGGGAAATAGACTACAAACTAGCGGTAACTTGTTTGGCCAATCGGTAGAAGCAAACCAAACACCAGGATTTCACATTTCACCTGAAAACAGGGGGTCTAAGTACAACGCCCCCTCTTCAGCAGATAGTGGTTGGTTGAGTGTCGAAACAAGTATCCCAATGACGCTAACTACGGCGGAAATCCAGGGACAAGCAGAGACCTAGCAGGTAACGCCGTAGTCATACCCAGCTCGCTGAGTGGTTCAGGCCGGATTGACTTCACCAGTGACGAACCCAGTGTTGGTCGTGACGCCGTTTCCCGCGTCTACGATCGACCGTTAGTGTACATACCACAGTTCACGAGATTAACCTAGCCTAGCCTTCGTACCGGTTGGGAAATAGGACTCGAACCAGCGGGTACTGGTTTAGCCACCCACCCGGCAGAAGCAAACCGAACGAAACGCGTGATTTCAAATGTCACCTGAGAGGAGGGAGTCCAAATGGAACGCCCCCTCTTCAGCAGATGGTGATTGTTTGAGCGTCGAAACAAGTATCCCAATATCGCCAACTGCGACGGGAGTCCGGAGAGAAGTCGAAGTCGAGCGTCGAAACAAGTATCTCAATATCGCTAACTGCGACAGAAGTCCGGGGAGAAGTCGAGGTCAAGACCTGGCAGGTGACCCAGTCATTACAAGAAGTTCGCTGAGTGGTCCAGGCTGGAGTGGCTTCACCAGTGACAAACCCAGTGGCGGCCGTGACGCCGTACTCCACTTTGACGATCAACGGTCAGCGTGCAGACCACATTTCGCGAGGCTAACCTAACCTAGCCTTCGTACCGGTTGGGAAATAATGTGTAACTGGTTTGGCCAACCGGCAGAAGCTAGCAGAGCGAGACGCATGATTTCGCATCTCACCTAAAAGCAGGGGGTCCAGGTATAACGCCCCCTCTTCAGCAGATGGTGATTGAGCATCGAAAGGCGTCCACCATTAACGCTAACTACGGCGGAGATCCAGGAAAAGATCGACGTAGCGACCTGGAAGGTGACCCAGTAGTCATACGCAGCTCGCTGAGTGGTCCAGGCCGGAGTGGTTTCTCCAGTGACGAGCCCAATGGCGGCCGTGACTTCGTTTCCCACTTTGACGCTCAACGGTCAGCGTACAGACCACATTTCGAGAGACTAACCTACTCTAGCCTTCGTACCGGTTAGGAGATAGACTACAAACCAGCAGTAACTGGTTTGGCCAACCGGTAGAAGCTAACAGAACGAAATGCATGATTTAACATCTCACCCGAAAGCAGGGGTTCAGTTACAACGTCTCCTGTTCAGCAGATGGTGATTGGCTGAGCATCGGAATAAGCCCTCCACTGACACTAACTACGGCGGAAATCCAGGAAACGGTTGACGCAGAGACCTGGTAGGTGACCCAGTAGTCGTGCGCAGCTCGCTGAGTGGTTCAGGCCGGAGCGGTTTATCCAGCGACGAACCCAATGGTGGTCGTGACGCCGTTTCCCACTCTGACGATCAACAGTGAGCGTACAGACTACATTTCGCGAGACTAACCTAGCCTAGCCTTCGTGCCGGTTATGGAATAGACTACAAACCAGCGGATACTGGTTTGGCCAACCGGTAGAAGCAAACAGAACAAAACACATGGTTCCACATCTCACCTAAAAGCAGGGGTTCAGGTATAACGCCCTCCGTTCAGCAGATGGTGATATGTTGAGCGTCGAAACAAGTTCCGCACTACTAACGGCGGCGGGAGTGGAGAGATAAGTCGAAGTAGAGACCTGGCAGGTGACCCAGTAGTCATACTCACTGAGTGGTTCAGGCTGGAGTGGCTTCACCGTTTCTCGAAACCTGTGTTTGCCGTGACTTCGTTTCCCACTTTGACGATCAACAGTGAGCGTACAGACCACATCTCGCGAGACTCACCTAGCCTAGCCTTCGTACCGGTTGGCAAACAGACTACAAACAAGCAGAAACTGGTTTGGCCATCCGGCAGAAGCAAACAGAACACAGCGCATGGTTTCACATCTCACCTGAAATCGGGGGGTCCAGGTAAAACGCCCACCGTTCAGCAGATGGTGATTGATTGAGCGTCGAAACAAGTCTTCCACTAACGCTAACGTCTTCAGGAGTGGAGAAACAAGTTGAACTAGAGACTTGGCAGATGACCCGGTCGTCCTGCGCAGCTCGCTGAGTGGTCCAGGCTAGAGTGGCTTCACCAGTGAAAACCCGGTGGCGGCCGTGACGCCGTACCCCACCTTGACGATCAACAGTGAGTGTACAGACCACATCTCGCGAGACTAACCTACTCTAGCCTTCGTACAGGTTGGGAAATAGACTACAAACTAGCAGTAACTGGTTTGGCCAACCAGTTGAAGCAAACCGAGCAAAACGCATGATTTCACATCTCACCTGAAAGCAGGGGGTCCAGGTATAACGCCCCCTACTCTGCAGATGGTGATTGGTTGAGCGCCGAAATAAGCCCTCCACTAAAGACTACTACGGCGGAGATCCAGGGAAACGTTGACGCAAAGACCTGGCAGGTGACCTAGTAGTCATAGCCAGCTCGCTGAGTAGTTTAGGCCGGATTGGCTTCCCCAGTGACGAGCCCAATGGCGGTCGTGACGCCGTTTCCCACTTTCACGATCAACAATCACCGTACAGACCACGTTTTTCGCGACACTGACCTAGCCTAGCCCTTGTACCGATCGGTAAATAGACTTCAAACCAGCGGTAACTGGTTCGGCTACCCGTCGAAAGCAAAAAGAACGCAGCGCATAATTTCACATCTCACTTGAAAACCGAGGGTCCAGGTAGAACGCCCCCTACTCAGCAGATGGTGATTGGTTGAGAGCGGAAGCAAGTTCCCCACTTACGCTAACTGCGACGGCGATCTAGGGACAAGTTCGACAAAGGGACCTGGCAGGTGACCCAGTAGTCATACGCTGGTCGGTTAGTGGTCCAGGCTGGAGTAGCTTTTACCGTGACGAACTCATTCGAGGCGTTGACGCCGAATCCAACTTTGACGATCAACAGTGAGCGTGCAGGCCACATTTCGCGAGATCACTAACTTAGCCCAGCCATTGCACCGGTTGGGAAATAGACTACAGACCAGCGGTTACTGGTTTGGCCAGCCGGTAGAAGCAAACAGAATGAAACACGTGATTTCATATATCACCTGAAAGGAGGGAGTCCAGGTTGACCGCCCCCTGTTCAGCAGATGGTGATTGGTTGAGCGCCGTAATTAGAACCCCACTAACACTCACTGCGGCGGGAATCTAGAGAAAAGCCGAGGTCAAGACCTGGCAGATGACCCGGTGATATGCGCAGCTCGCTGGGTGGTCCAGGCCCGCTTAACTTCCCTAGTGACGAGCACAGTGGCGGCCGTGACGTCGTACCCCACTTTGACGATTAACAGTGTGCGCACGGACCACATTTCGCGAGACTATCCTAGCCTAGCCTTCGTACCGTTTGGGAAAGAGTCCGACGATAATGACATATGAACGGTAAAGTGCCAGATCAGTCAACACTGAAACGAAATTATCGCCTTGTCGCACGTGAGAAATGGGGTGCTCCTCGGTATTATTAGGCGCTGATACAAGTTGCGACGACCAACACTAACACTTACAATGAGATGGCTGCCCTACCGGTTGAAACTAGAACAGACTGCAAAACAAACCCATCATCTCACATCTCATCTGACACCAAGAAGTCCGGGCAGAGTCCCCTGTCTTTAGCAGATGCTTATTGGTGCAGATGATCCGCAACCCTTAGGTCGTCTGGGCTATACCAGGGTACGAGTTACGCCCCGTGCCCCTTGGGTGATCTGTGAAGAAAAATTATTACGTAGAAGGAGGTCCTAACCGATCAGCGGCAGGGGTCCAGGTAGCGTGCTTCCTCTGCATGCGGTGGTTTGTTCCGTTGTGGAAGGCCAAACTGGGTCGCTTGGTCGCAGTGCGCTGCGCCACGTCTCGCATGGGTAATCCAGGTACAAAGCCACCATCGTTGAAGCAAAGCCGATAACCGGACGCGCGATGACTGTATCAGCGGCATCGCAGTGCCAACGCCGGTGTGCGGGCTTAAATAACATTATCATTTCCGTACGACCACCATACAGCCCGCAATTCGTACGTACAGCCACAAGCCGTTTGATTCAGTGGAAAGCGTCAAGACTGTCATCCCCACGTTTGTCATGGAAGGAGGGAGGAGCGTAGCTATCGTGTGGGATTGATGTAACAAGGTTTTCGCACGGGGATCATTTCGGCATCGGGAAACGTAGGCAATAGATTTCCCTGGACCGCCGAGCGGAGACGCTTTTTTGCTTGCTAGGTTGCCTCCCGCAGGACGTCGTAGGCGGCACGGAGGATTTCGGGGAAGCATCGCTGTGCCGGGCGGCGGGCAAGCTATCGGAGCGGCTCAAAAAACGCCGCGAAGGGACTCCGAACCTTCCATGCATGGAACGCGCGGTTGGCGGCCTCGACACCGTTCACACTCCCACTCGTGACTGTATTTAATGAGCACGCATGTGCGGAACTGGAAGGAGTGACTTGATAGGCGCTGCTATTGAAGCAGGACCCGGGCACTTGTTTCCCGACTCGGGCGACGTGGGCTCGATGCTCTTGCGAACGTTCTTACGAGGTTACGGGTGACTCGCGGCAGCACCCATACAGCTAATCAATGTGGGACGGTTTAGCACGATGGTAGGGAGAAAGGAATGGAGCAGAATGGCATGTAAACTCCTGCCCGAGTGTACAAGACTCGTAGAGGGGCGAGAAGAGGAGAGGGCGAAGCAGGAGAAGGCCGAGGGGCCTCGGGGGGGGGAGCGGGGTAGACAGCGGAGCGCGCCTGCCGCAAAAACATCAGGCTAGGTGCGTGCCTCCATGAGCCCATCAAGGATATAGGTAAGTACATGCACGACCACAGTTACAGGAACACGAAATGCACCTGCTGCTCGCTGTCGAACGAGGACCGGCGGAACGAGAGGGGGCAGATCGCGGAAGCGGGAAGGAGGCAAACAAGGGGGCGAGGGCGGGGATCAGATGCTGAAGAAATGAGAGCGCGGGCTACGCGACGCGGCGGAATCAACCACACGAGCAGCCGAAAACAGAACGAAGGGTAGGACCGAAACAGGGAGTTCGCAGTGGGCTGTAAGCCACAAGTGGGGATCCAATCCGGGGTCAGTGGCGTTGACAGGACCAGGTGCGATAGCTTTCCCATGCGTAGAGGAGCAGGAGCGTTGGCAGGTAGAGCAGATGCTGTTGGGCAAGGTCCTGGGGGATTCGGCAAGCGATTTTCGGTTAATTCAGGTCATAACCACAACCGCGGGCAGAAATTTGTAAAAAACGACAGCAGTAGGAAGGGCGATCAGGGGGGGTGGGGGAGTGTACTCATTATCATGCATGGCCGTAGTCGTATGACCATAGACCCTCGCATCCCTACAATGCCGGGACGGATCGCGTCGGGCTTTCATCGACCAGGCAGAGAGTGTTTGCACCAAGCGCTAAGGGCCGTGAGGTGTTGGGCGAGTCGCATGAAAGGTGAGCTGCATCCTACTAAGAACCGCTTTCGAGGCGTCAATGGATTGATCTAATTTCTGGTGTGGCCAGTTCCAGAGACAGCAATGGGTTTACTATGTAGCTGCCTCGTGGGTGCCCTACAATATACACATTACATATATACACTACGTGATACGATCATCCCTCTTGTGCGGAGGGAAGGTTCTCCCCGCACAAAAATGATCTAACTCGACCGCCAGCCGTGGTGACCGCCAAAAAATAAACAAAAAGAAAATGATGCCCTGGGTGTCTAGCTCACGTAGTGAGAGGTGTGTTTTACAGCATCGTCGCCAATCGACGCCAACCCAACCTATATATACCAGGTATACAACATAGGCGATCGGGGGGGGAAGGTCTCCCCGGAATCGAGAATGGGGGAAAAGTCGCAGTCACCACACGTTTCCATAAGGCGGGGAGTAGCAGGGGCATGGGACAGGTAGTACAACGGTTGGGGGGGCGTTGGCCGCAAGCCACATTGTCTGGACCGCTTGAAAACGTTCTTTGGCGGCAAGTACGGACTCTAGGGAATCGAGAACATCGCGTTCGTCAGAATTCCGATAGATTTACGTCCGAGGGGGGATCTGACGAACGTAATTGCATACGGTAATCGTTCGAGCGCCATTAAATTTGCCAAAGCTGCATGGGAAAAGGTGGCCTCAGACGTGGCACGTGGACCAATGATCGATTTCCCGAAGAGCGGGCAAAACAGGCATCGGGCTCGCGTATCAACAGTAGGAGTGGTAGAAGCCTGCCAATGAAAACGCATCCATGATGACATGCTTTGAAGCACAGGGACGTTCACGGGGGGGCGGGGGTACTCACGGGCACAGGGTGGGGTCAGTAAATACAAGACGGGATGGGATGATATTCCGGGATGCGCACTAGCCGGCGTGGTACGCGAGGTTTTTCAGCGGCTGCTGGGGTTAAGGTTTAAATATGAGGAACGGGTACATATACTGCTTAAAAGAATGGGCGCCAAGAACGCTTTGAGGCAAATCCCAGCAGACCTTGTCAGTGCGGCTTTGGAACACATGTCAGGGGGATACTTCTTCTTTCATAGACCCACGCTTGCAAAGCGGGTATATAGATGGGTAGTCCGGGGTATTGGGGCGTGAAATCGGCTGCTATGCAGTATGCGCAACGCAATACCACCAGAGCATCCGCATCGCTCTAACCGGCGGGGGGGGTAGAGCGGTAGAGAACGTGCCGATAGCGCCGGACCACGTGGGCCAGCAGCATGTGTCGTGCGGTCAACGAAGCGGGGAGGGGCGAACGATCTATTACGGGGGCGCATAGTAAATAGGACCTACAGCACAGACCAAAAGCTATATATTTACCTATTTTTATTAACAATATTTGATCCTATTTACTATGGTCCCCTGTAATAGCAATCGTGCCACTTTTCATATATGATAGAATCGACAGAACCCGACGTACTGCACCCGCTCAAATCTCGAGCACGAACGACGCTTGCTTGCACGCCTACCACAAAGGTGGTGGTCCGGGTGATGTATTTTTATGTTGTTACTGTAGTAGTGTGCCTTTTCTGCTGGTGTAGGCGAGATATCTGGTCCTCGAGGTGGCTGGCCCGCTCAAATAGGCAACAACTAACTCGCTTGGGCGGTTGAGGTTATTCAGCAAGCAGTCAGTGATTTCCAGGAAGGTACTGCACAAAATGAGCGGCACCTTCTGTCGACAGCAGTACGTGCAGCCACTAAAAACTACTAGTAAGCGCTACGAGGACTTTTCTTCCGTCGTTCGAAGACTTTCACACCTTGGACAAATCAGATCCCTATATCGTGATCTAGACATTTTGTGATAGATGGGCCCTTGGTCTGTATGATCCGCGGGGTCTAGATCATGTTCGCTGGGTGTGATCTACTTGTTTACGATCTAGCTCTTACACCCAGGTTTTCCTGGGCGAGATCTGCATGATATACAGATCTTACATACATGTTTGCGTGGGTTGTCTCTGTATGTGTGTACGTATGACTTGCACTATCTGCACATGTTTTGTCGAGTGTGATCCGTATGATCTGTGACATATATGGATATGATATTTACCTGGTGAGATCCGTATGATCTAGACAAACGTTTGTCCAGGCTGGGATCTTATTGCATTGTCTGCACACGTTCGTGTACGATCTGCATGATCTGCACATGTTTCGACGGGTGGGATGTGTATGATCTACCAGGTATATCTTCTGCACAACATTTCCACGTCAGCAAAAAATAATCGACGGTAGATGATCTACTCTTCTAGATCATGATCAGGTTTTGTCCGCGGTGTGAAGACTCTGTACGTAATAAGTGGCTATCCGCAGCACGAAGGCAGGATTCGTGAGGGATCAGGTATATTTTGCGTGTTTTCGCAAGCGAGTGTCGGCCAAGAGCACGAGTGGCCTCACACTGTGCCTATCAGACCACGACAACAACGAAATACTCGTACCGTCTACGCACTGCTGTGATGCGGTCTAAGAAAGTTCTCCGCATTGCGTACACGCTGTCGAAGGAAGGATATACGTATCCTGCTTGTCTTGTGTTGTGCGTCATGAAAGTCGAAGCAAAATTGGTTCACAACAAAACGCTATGTACCTGGTATGCGCCTACATATTGTGCCCGAATTCACCACGTACTCGTACTCGTGTTTGGCCTCCTTGACAGGACTCTCATGATGATCATACAAACAGTAGCAGCATGCTCAATTTTTCTGCTCCATCTTTTTTACTTACTACTTTCTTTCATTCTTTTAGGTTCAAAATCAAAACGCCAAAGGGCAAAACGCAAATCCGAAGATATCACGGCACAGCGGCACAGCGGCGGTCCTGCGATGCCCCTCTCTGCCGCCTTGTTGTTTACATTGATTGGCTGCCTATCAACGGCCGAAAGTCGCATGACAAGACACGGCAAGTACGTACGTACTTCGAGACTGGGATGATTTATTTACCTGGTATCAGGTACCTGGTATTATTTTGGGAAATAATCGGGCTTGGAGGGGATCTCAAAGAAACCTGAAAGGTCGGCGAGCCTGAGGGGGCATGTACATATGTGGGCCTACACATGAGGGTGGCGACTTTCTTCAGCTGGGCATATCATATTGCATAACACGAATGATATTTACGCAATGCAATCGATCCACAGAGCGCCCTCGGCCACCATCACCATTCACATTCATTAGCGAACGGACTCTGCCATCGCGTTTTCTAAAAAATCCTGCGAAAAGCGGCACCAAAGATATATCTGTCGCAGATACAGTAGATACGGTCTCCAGAGCCTGCGAGTTAAACAGCCATGGAAATGTTGCGCTTCATCCCGGTAAGAGGCGCCAAGTGCCAACCACTACGACGTCGACGGCAGGCAGTCAACAACAGCAGAGACCGCTCCAATCGCGAACAAACAAGCACTACTGGTTGTTGTGCGGATTCTGGTGTGTGCGTATTTCTCGTCACAGCAGATGATACACTAAAAACTGTTGTTCGTGAGGTTAGTGCTAGAGCGCGTGGGGTGAGACTCCTTGGACCCAGGCACGCCGCCCGGCGGCACGCTGGAAGAGCAAGACGTTCGCGTACGATGCATCTGAATCGCAGTCATCTGTGTTGCGTCACTAACGTGCGCGCGTACACGTGGGTTGATCCCAAAAACCGTAATCGCCACGTCTCACCCAGCTCGCCAATGTCTCTTGTGCTCTGTCGAGCACAGCGTTGTACGAGTACAGTAGTAGTAGCACCTGCGGCCCGTGGTCAGCATTCATAAACGCGGTCTCGTTTCCTGGAAGTCTCTAAAGATTGCTGTCCCAGGCTTCGCGCGAGCGAGATCGAGGCGTGTGCACGGGAAGGTTGGGTGGGTGATGGTAGTCGTCCTCGACGCTCGCCATTCTGCGACAGGCAGGCGCATGGTCACGCCAACGGGTAAATCGGAGTTGGTTGTTGAGAGGCGTTTGCCGCTAGGGGTGAGCATGTTTCCGACCAGGTGCCCGGCCGGGTCTTTCCGCCAGCTGCGCCTGCCGCTTGACACCTTCCCTGGTTGCCTCTCGCACCCGATGGGCTTCCGGCCCTTGTGATATTCGAGGCTGGAGTCTGGAGTCTGTGGAGTCTGGAGGTTGGAAACTAGACTTCCACCAGCGAAAGTGGTCGAATTTTGAATTTTACTTCCGATGGCAAAAGGTGAGGTTGACATGAAATTCTGCCGTACATACATGTATCTTTGTACGCAGAAGAACATGTAAAGCGCCCCCGCGGAGGGTTCGGTGTGCTCGGTGCTCGTGCTCCAAAGAAAGGCGTGCAGGACACGCGCAATATGGAATAAGGCTTGCCCCCTCTTTTCTTTGCCATTTGTACACGCCACAGGGTTGTTGCCATCAATCGTGATGCTGAGCAGTCAATCATATGGCATGCGGTGTATGCGGCGTGTCATACGAAATCTTTCTCTCCAAACGCACCAATGGCCAGTAGAAATAGAGTTCTCCATGTTGTAGATACATACCTGGTGCCTGGTAGGTTTCTGGAAATATTCTCCATGTAAAGCGGGGAAACAAAACAGGCCCCTGCTTGGCTCTCGTCCTGATCCCACCCGGACCTGAGATCCCACTCGGATGTGATCCCATTTGTGTTAAGGTCTTAGTCCGCGCTGGGCTATTGGTAAAAGTTTAACCGATTGCCTACCGAATCTAAGCCTTATAACACTCATCCCCCCCTGGAACGGACTGAATGACGTGCCACCAGTACGCAGTTTCAATTTTTGGGGATCCAGAAGTATTTGTTCACAGATTCTTGATCGTATATCCGGTCCAATCCAGGGGGGGAGAGTGTTATAAGGCTTATATTGGGTAGGCGATCGGTCAACCTTTTACCAATAGCCCAACGGACTAAAACCTTAACAAATGGCGTCGTCGGCAGGACATAGGTCGTTGGTCGTGAGTTCGAATCTCACGTCTATCATGAAATCGCTTTTGGAAGAAAACTGAATTCCCTCATGTCAAGAATCTGAAAAAATACTTCTGGATCCCCAAAAATTGAAACCGCGTGTTGGTGGCACGTCGACCCGTACATCCGGTCTGTTCCTGGGTGGGAGATTGATATAAGGCTTACATTGGGTAGGCGATAGGGTGTTAGCCTTTTATCAATAGCCCAGCGGTCTAAGATCTTAAGATTAGGCAACATGCTCCCACTCACAAGGTGCAGAAATATAATTGGCGAAGCGCGAACCGTAAACGGTCAGGAATCGTCGAAACGGTAAAAAATCGTCGGATGCAAAAAAAAAACGTCGCAACCCGGAGAGTGAATCCAGCTGCATCACGGTGCTGGGCACCATAGACCGCGGAGCTATATCACCCCTGACCCTCCACACCCCCCAACCATCTCCACGTTATTTCCAAACCCCCCAACCATCTCCACGTTATTTACAGACTATAGTTATAGTCGCAGTGCGTGTACTTGTACAGAGCGAAGGAATATCCCTGGAAAATTATCTCGTTCTACATAGTTGAGAACTCGGCTTGCCTATGGGGACTGAATCCTCATTTTTTTGGTATCTTGACCGAAGGGCGGGATGAGAGGAGGGGTTGTAACGATCCACATTATAACCTGCATAACAATACCCTGATCTTGTTTTCCGTAAGATGCAAACTGGATGCCCGCTGGGGGAACAGATGCGATATCTGCAGACCTCTCGGTGAGAACTGTCAGTGTTTTCCCGAGATGACAGAATTTCCGAATCCGAGACCTCAGTGAGGTATGCCGGACGAAACACTTGGGATTATAGAGTCATACTTAGGTTTCTGCGCGGTCGGTGTACTGCTTTAAAGGGTCAATGTGAAGGCGTTCCCTACTGAGTTATAGGGGTAAAAGATCGATCGATTACCCAGCCCAGGGTAGTCCTTATAACACTCTCCCCCCCTCTTAACGGTGGGATCTTGGGGCGTCGGAACCGTGTACGGCCGTACGCTGACCTACCGACCTACCCGCTTACGTTTGAATACCTGGGGAAAGGGAGACACGTTCATTCGGACGGACGCGCAAGCGTTTCTATAAAATGAAGATTTTGATTTTAGATTCGAACCCGTTTCCTCAACGACGTCAAATGTGAAGGTATTACCTACTGAGCTATAGGGGTAAAAGATCGATTGATTACAGCCCAGGGTAATCCTTGCAACATTAATACACCCAATGAAGCCCATTCGCGTGTTGTTCCACTGTCGTTCTTTTAACGTTGTAGTTGCATAGTGGATGTCATCGCGTTAAAGGTGGATGGCCAGCCGCAAGAGAAGATTCAAAGTCAATCGTGGTCGGCAACCAGGGTAAGCGTTTCAAAAGCCACGTGCCGCAGGTTAAACGAGCAGCAAATGTTATAGGATTTATATTGCGTGGGCGATTGGTTAACCTTTTAAAGTGTACCCCAACGGACTAAGGCCTTAATCGTTGACTATCTGTTCCTTTCTCTTTTGGGACGTACCTTGCCGGCTTCGTTGTCTCGCCGTTCAGATGTGTGGGAATGGGTTTTGAGGAGTCGCATCTTCGACTCATGTTCTAGTTCGTAGAATCGGAGTTCCATGAATTTTCCATAAATCTGCATATACGGCTCATCAGAGAGGGCTAGTGTTAGGGTACTGCCTTGAATGAGCCTGAACGCCCGGTAATTACCTGGGTTTAAGTATTGGGATCGTATTTGTAGTACTTGGGAGGCGTATCTTAGATGGAAGACCAGGGGTTTCCCCAGCGAGGCACGAGCTTGGCTCCCAGTCTCCGCGTGCACGAAAGGATTAAAGCTGGTCTTCTTCTATCTGTAAGCAAACAATACACGTGTGGAGTGATGGCTGAGGTAAGGGTAAGGGTAAGGGTAAGGGTAAGGGTAAGGAACGCAGGTGTATCTGGCAGCTGGGAAGCAGTGCTTCGCTTCTTCTGATCTAGATCTTCTTTTTTGATGGCGAGAGCTGAGGAGGTGCTCTTCTGGCAGAGAAGTGAGAGGGGGGAGGGACTCGACACCCAGATATACTCGTCCCACCCCACGCCGCAAGCTCTCCTAAATTCCTCTTGTCTGATGTACTCCCGAATAATTTTCCTACGGCTAATGATCGTTGTTCTGCTAATGTAAGAACTTCTCATTTGAGGGTCCTATCTCCGTTAAGGAACATTACTCTCGTCTAACGGGCTATCCGCCCTAGAGAACATCCTAAAAGAACGTTACTCTCGACTAACGGAATATCCGCCGGGTTAATCCATTCTTTGGATTATTCTCGTATTCTAGATACTACAAACTGCACAATATATTATCTATCTATAGCCCATGAGTACTTCACTCATATCACATTAGCCCACCCTGAATTGTCGTATATGCAGACCCAATATGGTCGAAGGGTGATGACGAAGTTCATCCCAAACGACCGGGAAAAGGTGGTCGAAGATGCAGCTATTCGAAACAAAAGAAATGAGGCTATAGATTCCCCCACACCTCGTAATAAGACCCAAACATTATCACACACGTGAGTACCAACGAGTACCGGCTTAATGGGCAAACCTGTCCAGGGACACAAAAGTGTCCCGACCTCAATCTGCTCTTAACAAGAATTTCACGTCCACCATTAAGTCACTTTTTCATGAAAAATGAATTTCCTCATGAGAATCTGAAAAAATACTTCTGGGTCCCCAAAAATCGGAACCGCGTGTTGGTGGCACGTCGTCCCGTATATCCGGTCCGTTTCAAGGGGGGAGAGTGTTATAAGGCTTAGATTGGGTAGGCGATTGGTTAGCCTTTTACCAATAGCCCAACGGACTAAGACCTTAACACAAACATGAAGGAAAAAAAATCCCGTTTCAACTCTCTTGCGACGTGAAGGGGGAAATGAGCGACGACACAAAGTGACGGTTACAGCAGCAACAACCACAATGCATGATTGGGGGATGATGTAAGTTGGGTGTCCGAGTAACAATGGTTGAAAGCAAGGAGTCGTGCGGCACGGACGGGGAGGAACGCGATCCTACCCGTAGCTGGGCTCTCTCATGCTACTCGTGGACCGTTGATATCACCAGAGTTGTCATTGTCTTAGTCCCTGTCTCGAGGTTCCAAAGGGACTATTAATATCAATAATGCAAGACGCAAAAATACTAAAGTTTACCAGGAAGTTATTGTGAATGCATGAATGCAGTATCAATAGTTGACTCCCAAACCGCTGACATTCCTGGCGGCCACGAGTGATTCTTAGGTAAGGCGCGGTCTGCGACTCGCGTCCGTCCGAGCTGGCATACTGCTGTAGGCACATACGTACAAGACAGTACCTGTACTACAGCAGTGGTGTGCCTACTTAAAGACCATCCTCCGGTCATATTAATAGTAGGGCTAATACCAGGTACATCAGCTTGGTCATGAGAAAACAAACTACAATAGTAGTACTCGTACTTGGAAGAGTATGGGATTATTTTTTCAGTGTTGTAGTAAAAGGAGTAGGTTTTACCATCTGTGAGCCCGGATTTTTAGGAGTGTTTTTAACTTGAAAATTGCGTAGTGCGGTCTGCACTTCGGAATCGTCGTCCGCAATTGAGAAACTTCCTGGTTTGATGCAAACGCAACGCAGCCGCGTTTATGGCCAGCTTTGGCCCGTGTAGGTTGCGGTCTGGGGTCAGGGTTAGGGATTGGGTTGAGTCTTCGCCCGTACCTTCTGATCCCAACAGAAATCAAAATACCTGAATTGTTATTGCCCTCGATGAAATGCATTCGAGCGCTGTTCTAAGTTTGCTTGTGTCTTTTTTTGTGACGTCGCAGGTGGAGTTGTTGAGAGTGACGGGAGAGGCCAGTCGGGACCAGCACAGGCGGAACCCCAGAGTGCTGTGTTTGACTCAGGCAGAGCGTCTACTTGTTGACTATCGGTACCACTTGTTACAGTACTCGGCGGGGACATATATCCAGCAACACCACACGAAGACCGAACGAGCACCCGCACCAGTACCACAGCAATGGGATCGATATCATTGAGGTGTAATTGGGGTTGCAGGGCTAAATACAAGACTGTTGGCCAATGAAAAACAAAACATGAACGAGGAGAGATCTCCAACAATCAGTCTGAAAGCTGACGACGCTCTCTTGGCCAAAGCGAAACATGTCGGTTGTTTATTACAACAAGTAAACGACAGATTGACAAGAGATCTTTGTACCGCGAAATAGTTGTTATTGGCGAAATGAGAACTGAGGTGGATGCATGCTCTAGGGGGCAAGAGCTTGCCGCCGGCGTCCTACGGTGTCCTCCCAAACCTGAAAAAAAAAATTTTTTTTGTTGTGTGTTGTTGCACATTGGACAGATTGACGTATTTCAACTGCCGGGGTACTATTTTTTCGAGTACCGAAACGTACGATGAGGATCGCAAAATACAAACAAAGGCGAAAAGTAGAAAGTAATCAACTAACTGCTGTTGTAAAAGACCTACGATAGTATGCAATTTTAGGTCATTCTTTTTGCGAGTACCAAAACATACGACGAGGATCGTAAAGTACGAATAAAGGCCAAAAGTAGAAAGTAATCAACTAACTGCTGTTGTTGTAAAAGACCTACGATAGTTCGTTTGCAATTTTTTAATAGTATGCAATTTTTTAATAGTAGTACTCGTAGTTAATTTTGTTGCTGCACAAGAAGTAATCCACTCCTGTTGTTGTAATGTAAAATACCTGATTGTGCTATAGCATGCGAAGTTGTTGTTGGCCAAATGAGAAATGAGGTGGATGCATGCTCTAGGAGGCAAAAAACATGACTAAGTACTATGGAAATATCATATATAACGTATAGGGGGTATATATAGGGTAGCCCTATACTGATACTAGGCTCTAATGCTATAGTATGCGAATGACGACGCTTTGTTGGCCAATGAAAAACATTTTGTGAGTTGTCACACATTCGACAAATTTACATGTATTTTCAACTGGCGGGTTATTATTTGCGAGTACCGAAACATACGATGAGGATCGCAAACAAATAAAGGCGAAAAGTAGGAAGTAATCCACTGCTGCCGGCGGCGTCCTACGGTATCCTCCCAAAACTGAAAAAAAGCCCATTTTTTGCCATTCGCTGCTGTAAAAGACCTGCGATAGTATGCAATTGTTTTGACATTCGAGACCGATACAGCACTACTACAGCAGTAGTAGTACTCGTAGATAATTTTGCTGTGGCACAAAAAGTAACCCACTCCTGTTGTACTGTAAAAAACCTGCTATAGTATGCGAATGGAAACGCGAAGTACACCAAAAAAGCACTATTTCAGCTCGTGCGACGATACACGATAGACGCTCGATCTCGACAGAGACTCAGCCCACGGACAACCCGCGCGGTGGCGGGCAAGATCAACTAGTATTGATGACGGGCTCGAAGAAATGAGGTGGGTGCATGCTCTAGGGGGCAAGAGCTTGCCGGCGGCGTCCTACGGTATCCTCCCAAAACTGAAAAAAAAGCCCATTTTTTGCCATTCGAGACGTTTGTTGTACTGATAGGCGAAATGCATTTTTTTTGCCATTCGATACGGATACAGTACTCTGCACTACACTGTACAGTAGTACTCGTCGCTAATTTTGCTGTGGCACAAGAAGTAACCCACTCCTGTTGTACTGTAAAAGACCTGCTATTGCGAATGGAAATGCGAAGTACACCAAAAAAGTAATATTTCAGCTCGTGCGACGATACACGATAGACGCTTGATCTCGACAGAGACTCAGCCCACGGGCAACCCGCGCGGTGGCGGGCATGATCAACTAGTATAGATGACGGGCTCGAAGAAATGAAGTGGATGCATGTTCTCGGGGGGGAAGAGCTTGCCGGCGGCGTCCTACGGTATCCTCCCAAACCTGCGAAGAAGCTCTTTTTTTGCCATTCGACACGTTTATTGTACTGTAAAAGACCTGCTCGTGCGACGATAGACGATAGACGCTCGATCTCGACAGAGACTCAGCCCACGGGCAACCCGCTCGGTGGCGGGAAAGATCAACTAGTATAGATGATGGGCTCGAAGAAATAAGGTGGATGCATGCTCTAGGGGGCAAGAGCTTGCCGGCGGCGTCCAACGGTATCCTCTCAAACCTGAAAAAAAAGCATTTTTTGCCATTCGAGACGGATACAGCAGTAGTAGTACTCGTAGATAATGTTTTTCATCTATTTCGTGCACACCAGCGGCCAATGCGCTGCACTGAGCGTAGGACCCAAGCGTCTGAGCCAACTCTTGTATTCATCGCCACCCTTGCACAACAAGACAGAACTACAGCAGTAGCAGGCACCTGGCCTGGTGTATAGACGTCTCCCCAACTCGGTATGGGCGTCTGAGCCAACTCTTGTATTCATCGCCACCCTTGCACAACAAGACGGCACTACAGCAGTAGCAGGCACCTGGTCTGGTGTATAGACGTCTCCCCAATTCGATATGGGATATGGGATATGTTGGTGGTATGGTATATGGGAATATGGGATATGGGATATGTTGGTGGTATGGTATATGGGAATATTGGATGTGGGATATGTTGGTGGTATGGTATATGGGAATATGGGATATGTTGGTGGTATGGTATATGGGAATATGGGATATGTTGGTGGTATGGTATATGGGAATATGGGAAAACCACCGTATGTGGTATGGTATGTGTTGACGGTATGGCACGGGAAAAACACAGAGTATGGTATGGTACGTTTGCGGTATGATACCATGGTACGATGTCGTGGATGTATTATATGGCTAAATTTGCCTGGTGGTATGGTATGTTTCAGCATATAAGGTCCGTAAGGGTCGAATACGTCGTACGAATATCATCTGTAACGAGCTTATATATCGGCCACTGGAAAGTGTTCGAAAATATAAGCCTTGCGGACAGACAGACAGACAGACAGATTTGCTTTTTTCCAAAACAGAGACTCAGTTCTACAAACTGAGAACAGGCTACCAACCTAAAGGTCCGGGCTCACAGATTGCAGTAGGACCTCAGTAAAAGATAAGACCAAAACGAAGACACGTCTCACGTAAATTGGCAGGGCTTTTCGCGGGTCTGGTCAAATCTCACGGGTCGGGTCGGGTCGGGTCAGCTGACCCGACCCGACCCTGACCCGACCCGACCCGCGAGATTTCGATAGCCGCTTGACCCGACCCGACCCGGCCCGCGAGATTTAAAAAGTTGCTGACCCGACCCGACCCGACCCGTGAGATTTGGAAATATCCTGACCCGACCCGACCTGACCCGCGAGATTTCAAAACCTCCTGACCCGACCCGACCCGACCTGCCACCTTCGGATTGACCCGTGAGACACGGGTTTCATGCGGGTCGGGTCACCTTGACTCGCGAGTTATCTTGACCCGCGAGACTCTTTATCCTGACCCGTGGGTCGACACTTCAAAAACAATGTAATACTCATTTTTGTGCCCACAAGCGACAAATGGCCTGGCTGTAGTGGGTACAAATGGATGCGGGCATGCATATATGGATTAGGCAGTGTTTCCAAGTTTGAATAAGATACCAAAGGAGTATTATTGGGTATTTGTACGACAAAAGCCTTTGGGTAAGAGAGCGGGAAGTACTGTGAGTGTCAGATCCGCGGGCCGAATGCGCGGATCCGACCCGCGGGTCAGCAGAAAGGAACTCGCGGGTCACGCTGGCCCGACCCGCGAGTGACCCGTTTCTCGCGGGTCATGACCTGACCCGACCCGTGAGCTTTTCATCACCTCTTGACCCGACCCGACCCGACCCGTGAGATTTTAAAAACTCTTGACCCGACCCGTGACATTTTGAACACCCCGTGACCCGACCCGCAGGTCGGGTCATGGCGCGCGAAAAGCCCTGTAAATTGGCTGGTCGCTGGGTCTCAAAATGGGCACTCCGTTGTAACGCAGTAGACGTGCAAGTAATTTCTTGCAGGCTTAAAAGTGGCAAAACAAACCTTCAGTTCATCGAGCTTTATCTCGAAATGATGGTTGATTGTTGGGATATACCATTAACAAGATTCATTAATAGCAGTACACGCAAGGGTCCACGAAAAAAAAACTTTCCCGACACCGCACTGCTAGCCATTTTCGAGACCCAGACAGGTATGGCGTATACTAAAACCGAGTAAAATACTAACAAAGTTGAAGAAAAAAGAAGTCGCCTTTTCGTAATTTCGTCCAGAAAATCCCAACGCACGGTTTGTTGTTTTCATTTCGACACGGAAGGAAATGTAGGCCGTTTTCTCTTTTAGTCGAGCACTATTCCTGGTACAAGCTACAATGATGACCCAGAAAAAAATATAAATACAACAGGCGAAGCATCAATCAACCATTCGGTTCTGCCTCAAATAGCTATGCGGCTCCTTTATGTGGAGCGGCAAAGGCACGCTGATAATAATAGCAAGAACGGCATGCATTCTCCCAAACGTCACCGGACTGAATGTTGTATAGCCGGTCAATGTTCAACCGCTGTTTTCACGCCCCCCGCAAAGAGGAGACGCCGTTTGCGGATGGTCGCCTCGACGGCCTCGCATTGTGCCTTCTTGAGGGCCTTGGCGTACGACATGAGGTGGTCGGTGTGTGTAGTCGGTGCTGTGGAAGCCAATCATTCAATTATTCGTATAGGAGAAAATCTATGGTGTGTAGTCCGGAGTTCAGTGGAGTGGTCCTGGTCGAGAGCCCGCCAAGTCACACACCCATACAACAGGGTCTTCATCACCTCGCGACCTTTATAGAGCGAACGGAGCAAGCCTCCATATCGTACTGCTTGCGGTGGTGTACTATTCCCCTCTGGCCGGTAATGTAGTCTCTGTTTTGATGTTAACATTATAGTCCAAACAGTCGCTACATTTTCGGTCAGAGGGTAAGTGCGTGTGCTTGGGTTGGTTTTCATGGGGAAAGGAGGCTGTTTACTAACTTGACCTACAGGTATGTACAAAGCAGTAAAACAGGACACCTACTAAGAAAACGACCAATGAAAAAGCGACAAGCGTGAAAGTGACCGGAACATAAGAAAACTCGAAGGCCGTCGAAAATGTGAAACGCACCCCATTCTTAAAACGAGATATCCAGCCCGGACCATTTTTTTTTCTGTTTCTTAATAAATATGTCCTGTACTCTAGTAGCATTTGATACCTAGTACCTGGTATATTTTAGTGCATCCCATGCCAAGGAGCGACACAAGAAAAAAGCGAGAAAAAACAAGAAATATCCGAGCAGATACACACAAATGACCACAATGTGCACGCTCCCCCACCCTCACCCTGCCAAGATCAAAAAGTATTATAGTCAAACCACGCCGGTGGTTGTGTGCGAATAAAATAAAAACGCCGCATGTACGAGGAGAAACCTTCACAATAAGGTGTTACCCCCCCCCCCCCTCCCCACGCCCCCCCCTCTTCTTCCTGCTGTCAGTGTCATGCAGACAAGTCTAGCCCGAACACAAGGTCTCAAGTGTTAAATGCGCAGGTGGGGGCGGGGCGGCTCGGGGAGAGGTCATTAGTGCTCGCCGCTAGCAGGGCCCGCGACGGCACCGGACAAAAAAAAAAAAAACAGCGCGCGCGGCGTCTTGCTGCTTATCGGGACTTTCTCCCGTACAAGGCAGCTGCTTCTGCTACTCCTGCTGTTACCGCTGCCGCTTGTATGAAAATGATAGCAGACAAATCGCATTCTCCACTCAAACGAACGAACGAACGCAGCACGAAGTTACTCCCTCCCTCCCTCCGTATTCTGCACATATTTCACGCTCTTCAAGACCAAAACCTATGCCGCACCGCTACAAGATATTTCCAATCACACTACAGGTAACAAGCCCCGCTCCCCTCCCTTCACGCGCAGCACGTAAAACACTAAACACAAAAGTGAAACACGCAAGTGCAGTCCATCGTAGCTCTCGCCCACAAAGCAGAGCTGTGAACACGACACGCGCTCGACTGAACGGAAGAAACGCTCACCCCTCCCCTCCCCTCGTCCCGCCCCCAACCCCGCCCCCAACCACAGGGCCACAGCACAAGTCAAACCCATAAAAACTACAGCAGCAAAAAACATACTTTCGCTCGTCGAAGCGGCACACAAAGAACTCTCCCCATTTCACGGGAATTGGGGGTGCGATGACCCCTCCCAGGCTGAAGCCTGCAACAAGCCTGCAACATCCTATCAACAAAGCAGCACACATATTAATAAAGAGAAAATAAAAAATGGCTGATATTAGAGACAGCAGAGAGTCCAACCGGACGGAGGCAGCACCTCATCAGCCCCCCCCCCCTCCCGCCCTCCCTCCCCCCCCCCCCCCTCCACCTCACTCCGCCTCCCGCCCTTCTCCAAACGCGTCCTGCTCCCCCCTCCAACCCCCTCCCCCCCTCCCCCGACTACGGCCATGCATGATACCGAGTACCCCCCCCCCCCCCCCTCACGCACATCCATCGATCCTGGTATAATACCGCACAACACACATACAAGTACGACTCACAGTATAACTGTCAGTCAGGCCGAACGATCGGTTCTCTCCTCCTTTTCCTCGTGGGGGATCGAAGACATGCAAAATCCGTAATCACAGTTAGCTGTTACCTGCGGAAGCACACGACGATTTCATCGATGACCACGGTGAGCCTCCAACTTTCACCGCTCGCAAATCCCTCTCCTCTCCTCTCCTCTCCCTCCCCCCCCCCCCCCCCCCCCCCCCCCCCCCCCCCCCCCCCCCCCCCCCCCCGCCTCCCCTTTATATTCCGCACGGTCCACAACACAACACTCCTCGCGAAAAGTCAGCCCAGCACGTCGGGGCCACAAATGCAGCAGCGGGCGGCGGCGAGGGGGGGGGGGGGGGGGGATAGTTCCCTCCCTTTAAACCGCCGTCCCCGAAGGGGCGTTGCGTGGGGCGAAACCCCGAGCGGAAACCCCACTGTCACCTGTGAGGAGCAGGTGACTTCCGCTCTGTTTTGACTTTTTGATGCCGGAGGAGATACCCTAGGTCGTAGTCGTGCGGCACCCTGCAAAAGTCCTCCCGCCCTCGTACGTTGCGAGACGGCTTGCCCCGCTCTAGAACTCGCGTAACCCTATCGCCCATCTGTTTCCCCTGCTCGAGGTTGAAAAAAAAAAAAAAAAAAAAAAAACCGCGACAAACGTGCAAGCAACGCGCGGTATGGCACACCATAACATGGGACGGGATGTCGTGCGGTGGGATGGGATACGATGGAAGATGATATGCGGTAAGACAAAGTGGGAAGGTATAGCATGGCATGATACGGGACGGGATGGAACGTGACGCGATGGGGTGGGGTGGGAGATTAGACATGATGGGATTGAAGGGAATGGGGTCGGATGCCACCACCGAACCACACGAACCCAACCAACGAAACCACCCACCCATCTATGTACCATCCCCTTTATGTCGGACCACGCCTGGTCGCTCGTAGCAAGCTCGAACTTCACGCACACTACAAAGGTAAGTTTACCCCCCCGCCGTCCCTCCCCGACGCCCCGTCCCCCATAACCAGCCAGTTAACTCGCCAACCAACCAATCAACTTACCACCAACCCCCCACCCACCTACCTACGGCAAGCCGACCACCTACACTAACAGACGAACACATCAGCCGCAACAAACCAACCAATTGACCAACCCACCTCACCACTCATCCCACTCACCACCCGGTCAACTATCCCCCTCCCCCTCCCTGCCCCCCGCCATCAACGACAGCAAGCTCTTTACGTAGGGCCATGCCTGGTCGCTCGTTCCGAGCTCCAACACTCGCTAAACATGCGAAAGCATAACAAAAACCAACCAACTCCCCCTTCCGTCCCGGCATTGTAGGGATGCGAGGGTCTATATGGTCAGACGACTACTGCCATGCACAAACATGCGTGGTCCCCCCCCCCCCCCCCCCCCCCCCCCCCCCCCCCCCCCCCCCCCCCGTCGCCCCAACCCCACCCCCCTACCCCTCTCTACAACCCACCAACTCAGGCACCCACCCACGCACCCACCTTTAACGACAGTAACCCTTCTATGTTGGACCACGCCTGGTCGCTCGTCTCTAGCTCGAACTTTCGCGCGAACAGCGCCCCGCTCCCCATGAGCTTCGGCACGTGCTTGGGCTGCACGGGGTCCGGGTGCAGCACCCACTCCGTCTCGGGGTCGAAGTCGGGCCAGTTGATGAGGCGGAGGTTGTCGTTGTGCACCGGGAACGCGTCCGGGGCGTTGGGGTGGCACAGCGTAGTCTGGAAAAAACTCTCGTCCGATATGCGGAACTTGGCGAAGTACGCCTGTGTGCGTGTGTGCGCGTTTTCGGTGTTCGTTGTTGCGGAAGGGGGGACGGTCGGGGGGAGGGAGGGGCATGAGGAGGCGGGAAGCAAGAGGGGGGAGGGAGGGGGGGGGGTAACTAGCAGTAACGAGGTGGAGGTATGGGTTGACTAATGACCAGGGTAAGCGGGGACAGCGAGCTTGATAAGAGGGCGGGGGGGGGGGGTGGGCTAGGCTTTGTGTGGTGGCTTGTCTTGGCTTTGTGCCTTGCCTTGCCTTGCCTTGCCTTGCCTTGCCTTGCCTTGCCTTGTAGCTTAACGTTTGTACAGAGGCAAAAAATGTAATGCCGACGGAATATACTCGTATACATGTACCTGGTAGTCTGCTTGGTAGTCTCGACGATTTTTACGTGCTTTTTTGCGCGTCCGCCAAGCCATTAGCCGACCCAAAAGCCAACACAAGCCAAGCCAAGCCAAAACACAAAAACACGGCTAGTCAAAACACAAATTGAAACCAGGCGAATAGGCAAGGCAAACCAAGCCAAGCCAAGCCAAGTCACCTACGACCCAAGCCAAGCCGATACATGATATTCAAACCAAGCTAGCCACGAGACAAGCCCAACCAAGCCAAGCAAAGCCAAGCCAAAGCATCAAGCCATGCTGCCAGCCAAGGCAAGGCGAGAAGAGCCAAGGCAAGGCAAGGCAAGGCAAGGCAAGCAAACCCCAAACTCAAACCCAACTTCAAACCCTAGCCACAGCCCAGGCCACACCCACCGCCCACACAAACCTGGAGTGACCTAGCGACGTTGTCCGGCGATTCGTGTATGTACTCGCAGAAGTCGCGGTGCAACGCTACCCAGAACTCCCCCTTGAAGAGCGTGAACAGCGTGGGCAGGGGGCGTTCGACGCGTCCTGGGGGGTTTCGCTGCAGAAACGGCTGTGCCGCTCTCCTCGTCTCGTTAACTCTATACAGTCCCTGAAAAGATAGATGTGCGGCATCGCAAGAGCACAGAGGGTGGTTGGCGACAGCATAGCACCAGCTATATTTAGGTGGGAGGACAGCAATATGTTTTATATCAGTGCTGTGAAACAGCAGCATCAGCATGTGTATTAGCTGGGATGAGAGCAGCACGGAACTGTACAACGACGGGACAACAACAGCAGCAGTTTTAAACATCGGTGGGAATACGTACAACGGCAGCAGTTTTACATCGATGTTATACTGGGAAAGGGTAACAGCGGTAGGCGTACACCCGTGAGAAATACCAGCATTAGTCTACCAAGCAGCGGCAATGTCTTCCGCGGTGTAACAGCATTCAGCTTTGTTTGTCTGCACTTTCGGACCGCACACCCCCCCCTCCGTCCCTCCTCCCCCCCTCTCCCTCTCCTTCCTTCCTTCCTAGCCTCCCTCCCCCCCCCCCCCCCTCCTGCTCTCCCTGATTCCTTTCCCTCCCTCTCCCCCTCTCCTCTCCTCCCTGACCCTCTTTATCCCATTCCTGTCCATGTCTTCCTCCCTCCTCTCCCTGCCTCGCTTCTCTTTCTCCCGTTCTCCCCCCTCTTTTTCCCTTCTTTCCCTCCTTTCCTCCCTCCCCCCTTCCTTCACCCCCTTCCTCTCTTTTCCTTCCTGCCCCTCACGCGCCCTTCCCCCTTCCTTCCTCGCTCCCTCCTTCCCTGCCTGCTTCCCTCCTTCCCTCCATCCTCCCCCTCCCTTCCCCTATCCTCCCCTTCCCCTATCCTCCCCTTCCCCTATCCTCCCCTTCCCCGGTTGTGCCTATGAATAGAGAGCAAAAAAAGCCAAGAGCATCTCGCGCTTCCTCCATCGCCTTCGTCGCTGCCGCCTCTGCACACGTGCAGCACGTACACTACTATTAACAACAGGACGCTTCACCCCGCATGGCGAACGCCACCTCAACAGTAGTACCGTACCGCGACCGCTGTAAGATCGCTCTTGAGAAAAGAAACACGTCAAGCAAATGGAAAAAAGGAAAACCAAGTGCTGGTACAAACGACATGCATCACTTTTTTTCTTCTTCTTTTTATTCCGACAAACGGTGCACAAAACAAGGAGAAACGAACACAGCATTGAGGAGACAAGGAAACAAAAAACACACAATGGGAGCGAGTATTCACGCGTTTTTACTGAATCGCTCATGTTGGCAATTTCCCTAGTCTTATGATCATACGCAACATTTACGCCATAAATATATATAGCTATATGCCAGGTAACCCAATGGGGGCCGTTGTTGTCCGTTGGTATAAAAGCAAAACCAATGGCGACTGCTGTTCTTGTCCCACCTGGTCATCCACGTAGAGTTCAGCCCTGTTCTGTTCCATCATGGCCGACCCGGTCACGAAATTAACGCGGCTATCCACGAACGTCCCCATCGCTGCGCCCATTTCCGTCGCTGTCATCAGCGGGAAATCCGTCGCGCTGTTTCGTCGCCGTTAAGATCGAAAGAGAGAGAAAAAAAAAGGTTGAAATCAGTTGCCATTACGGAGGGCCATAAAAAATAGGACCCATCATACGAGTACACACAAAAGACTTGATATTTCGGTATTTTTACTATGCTTGTTCAGTCCTGATTACCATGTTCCCTCGTAAAACCATACACACGTACAGCAGCAGGGCAGATCACGATCTACTGTTTCTCGATCGTCTAGATCTTTACCTGCCGTCACCATACGCTGTGCAGGATTGTACACGTACAGTTCCAACCCAGGAAGCATGTGCTGCAATAATGAGCCATGCAGATTACATACGGCTCCCACTGAGCAACATGAGCTGTAGATAACATATACACTGGTGCAAGGCACAGATCAGGGATCGATGGTCTGCCCCCAGGCGTGGAATGTTAGGTCCCTTTTCTGCTTCATTTTCGTGTTGCGTTTCTTGAAAAAAAAGCTCACCGTGTGGTAAGTTAAGGTCCGGTTAGGACCAAGGTCAGGTAAAGGTCCAGTAAATGTAGCAAAGCTATTCTAAAAACACGGCGATCCCCTCCACCTCCCTTCCCGACGACGGCATGAGTACACCTCTCTCCATGCCCCCTACCCACCGCTGTTTACTCAGGCTAACGGAGAAAAAGTCGTTATTTCGGCGTGCGTTGCGTACTACACGATGAGCACGGGAAGAAATCCAGCTCGAGGCTCATTCTCAACCTGCACCGCTGCTGTGATGTTCGTTTACATCCCATCTCTTCCGCGATGCGCTTCTGTTTCGATTTCACTAGTTAGGGTCGCGGTACGTCCGCCGTTTTCGGGAGTGGGTGGCTTAAAGAACAAAAGGGCAACAACGAACGTGGGATAAGCTCACTCAACTTACGCGGCGTCGACAAGACATCTATTGGACGGACGGACGGAGGGAGGGAGGGAGGGAGGGAGGTAGAAACGAAGGGAGGGACGGAGAGAGGACTCTCGTCGCTTTTGCTGATAACGCAACCATCGCCACCGTGACCTAACGGGACTTGCGGTGTCGAAACTCGCGGTGATACGACGTGAAAATGTCCCGACGAGGCATTCTACAACAGCGGGGGGGGGGGGGGGGGGGGGAGGGCGTACTCATTGGTTGCTTGCCGTTGTCATTTGACCATTGACCACGCATCTCTTCCGAGACGGAGCACTGTTTCTACTCCCAACAGAGACACCTCCAACAACTGGGCGCTCATTACGTTGTTTACACATGTTACATATATCTTGCGAATCTTACCCTCTTCCTGTTTGGCCGCCTGTGGCCACCATCCGTCTCCAAGGATAGCGATCGTTTTCTCGCTGCTATCTAGTGTATTAAACTCCTCCACGTCGCATACATCTATTTCCCTCATCTCTTCTACCGTTCTTCCTTGTACATTTCACATTCTCCTACTATGTAAATTCTACTCTATTGCTTTGCCACACGGGCACATCTGTGCATCTACTTCCTCCTCCTCCCGGCTACTGTTATACCTCTTTCTTCTTTCTGGCAGGTCCAGGTCACCCACACGAAAGCGCAGTTTCAGCGTTTTCGCAAAGTCCATTGGGCCGTGCAAGTACGTTTTCATTCTTATTCCTTCGCTCAATCCCCCATGTATACAATATATCTACCCTGGTCGCTAGCCTTTCCCTCCTTTCTATCCTCTCTTTTACTTCTGCCTTGTACCTCCCAAAATTCCCGGCGGACCTCACCTCTTGTTGGTTTTCTCCTATGTCCTTCAATACTTCCTCAACTACGCTGTCCCACCTTATTCCAGCTCGCCCTTTTGCTACTTTCTCCCATACAGCTTTATCAACTTTGGCTGGCAACCTCTTTTTTGGCATGTTCCTCGCTGTATATTGACATTTCAACTTTCTCATGCCTCTAGTTGTCTTGAGTGGGTGCATTCCCAGTTCTGCTCTTAATACTGTAATACTATTAGAAGTCGTACTTGAGCATCTTGGGATTTTTTTAGCTGCTGCCATCTGTACTGTTTCCAACTGTTTTACGAGCTTCGCGTTCCCTTCCAATACTTCTGCACATTCTGTTTGGTGCTATCACATTCATCAGGATACATCTCTTAATCCTAGTGTCGAGGTGCGAGTCTGTTAGGATCGCATCCATCTTGCCTACGTGTGCTTCACCCTTTCCTACAACGTACTTTAGCTATATGTGTATCCCAAGAGCAGTCTTTTGAGATTTCTATGCCAAGGTACGTATACTGGTCTACGATCGGCAATTCATTTTCTCCCCACTTCCAACTGAAATTTACCGGGTTCACCTTATCTCCGTTACAAACAACCACTGTTGTGCATTTCTTGACGTTCGCCGTCACCCTCCATTTCCTAGTGTATTCTAGCGCCTTCTCTATTTGTTTCCGCAATCCTTCGGGCGCTTCTGATACCCCCCACGAAGTAATCCGCAGACATCAACCCCGACACCGTATCTTCCCCTACCGTGACTCCCTGCCTTGCTGCTTCAACTGCTACTATCAGGTCGTCAACATACATCTTGAATAGGTTGGGCAACAGCGTACATCCCTTTGCAACTCATAGCAAAATATCAACGTAGTTCGATATTTCCCCGTCCAGCATCACAGCACTTCTCGCACATTCCGTCATTTTTTTCATCATCCTCCACATCTTTCCTCGGATTCCTGTTTCCCATTTCCACAATCCATTTCTCCATATGTGTGTGTCGGGGGGGGGGGGGGGGGGGGGGGGGGGGGGGGGGGGGGGGGGGGGGGGGGGGGGGGGGGGGGTACTTTTTGCAGGGCTCTTCACGGGTGAGCAAGTTGTTGAAATCTCGCGGGTCGGGTCGGGCTAGGAGTTTCTCAAACTCTCACGGGCCGGGTCGGGTCGGATCGGGTCATCCTCACCCGATCCGACCCGACCTGACCCGCGAGGTTTGAACGGACCCGTGAACAGCCCTGACTTTTTGTCTCACAAAAAAACTGACTGACGGAGCTCTAAACTGATAAAACTACGCGACAAATCTCTCGAATCTCGCTCGTGTTTCCGATACGCGCACTGCTGTGTTTGGAGCACACTCTGGCCATGAATATTGTAACCGCTTCGGATCTGACATGAATATCGAATGCGTGTTATATTGCAGTCCAGCGAGTGGTACACTTTCTGTACCGATGGGATTTGATCATCGGGCTGGAAGAACATTGGTCGAGATAGAATATCGTACAAAAGCTCCGCATCTGAGGGAGCATTATTAGAAAACCGTTTTTTTTTTTTTCTTCCCAAGCGCACTCCTCCTGTACGCGGCAACGCTTCCGACGTTTGACATACTGCGCGGCTTGTTGTGACGTAAAGAAACACGAGGCGGCATGGCTTGGCCGCATGATACCAATTGGCATTTCCTGAAAAAACGCCGTGACCTGACACTCCTACCGTACCGCCGTGTGCCGCGGCTTGTTGTGACGTACCGATAATCCTACAACATGAGGTGGCATCATGGTTCGACAGCGCTTGTGTATTAACTTTTGCGGGGGTCCATAGTAAATAGGACCTACGGTACAAACAAGAAGAACCTATATATCTAACTTTTTTTAGAAAACAATAATTGGTCCTATTGACTATGGTCCCCCGTAAATAGTCATTTCCTGAAAAGGTTCGACTTGACGTGACACGAAGTGACGTGGCACGACGTACATATCGTGACGGCAAGTGGCGTGGCGTCACCACTGCCATGTGTCTTACTGATGTTACAGCGGAACATATTGATAGTAGGTCTTACTCGTACTTCGCGGTTTGAAACGCTTCTCACGCCGACGCACGGTCGCAAAACGTCTGCTACTGCATCCCATCAAACGCACCCGAGGTTTTGAGCAAGTAGTCCCATACCGGGCAGGTACATAATACTGGTATCGTGAATATCACACGTGACGTATCAGACACCGCGAAACCGGCGCAAGTGTCACCTATGCAATATCAGACACTACAACTCACGTTGGATTGGTGAAGTAGTCCCATCTATCATCTCATATCATGTGTCACACCACACATACGGTATCATATCAAACGCTGCAACACCCTTACAATCTCACCCTTTTGAATACCAGACGATACGAATCACCTCAAGACACAAAAAGCAGTCCCAGAGATAATCCGTATTTTATCCCACACGTATCACCCCGGAATGGTGCGAAACACTTACGACATTAATATCACAGCAGACACTACGAAACACCTACGGTTGATGAAGTAGTCCCCAAATATCATATATCGTATCATAAATTATAAATCAGACACTACAAACTATCTCACACGTAACATCAAGAGACGACCAATCATGTCACATATACCAAGATATGATACAGTAGGTTCATGACGTAGTCCTAGGTATCACATCGCGCCACACATACCATGTAACATACTGTTGTGTATGACGTTTGGCAGTGTGTGATATGATATGCGTGATATTTGTGATTGTTTCGGCAGTGTGTGATACGATGTATGTGATATATGTAAGGATTTTGCGGTGTGTGATATGATACGTGTCATATTCATTACACATTCCATATCACAACTGCGAAAGCCTCGAAAATATGACACATATCATATCACGAACTGCGAACTAATTACAGAAATCACAGCCATCATATAATATATGAGGTACTGCCAAACACCACTTGAACATCACGCACATCATACCACACACTGCGAAACCCATGACCAGGCACAAAATATCACACATTGCATCCTATATCACACACTGCAAAGCCCTCACAAAGTATCACGCAAACATATCACAACCAGACCCTGCAAAACGAATCACCTGAGATTGACGGCAGCGGTCCCAGGCATCATATCGCCATCACACGTATCATACCACACTTGCGAAACCCTTACCACAATATCACACAAGCATATCATAGCGAACTATAACACGAAATCACCTGAGGTTGATGAAGTAGTCCCAGTCTCGGCTCCACTCTACAAGGGTGGACAGCCCGAACAGAGCCGTCAGCGTGATCGAGAACCCCCCCCACGACACGCTCTGCGCCGGCTCCAGCATCCTGGCATTGTCCAACCCTTCCAGGAGCTTCCGCACCTCCGCCCGGTCCTCATCCGAGCTCTTTCGATCCATGTGGACCTGAGGGGTTCCAAGTAGGTGGAGGCGGGGACGGGAGGAGGAGGGGGGGGGGGGGGGGGGGAAGTGAGGGGGAGGTCGCACGCATATATTGTTGACGAACTATCGTTTCTAGTTTTTAGTTTGCTGGCGATGCGGGATGGTCCCCTAAGACCCTACGATCATATCCCAAAAAAACAAGGCCCCCAATATCTGGCGATTCAAGAATATATATATATAACCTTTCGCCACGGCCACGGGGATCTTATACATCCCCCCCCAGAGAGAGGGGAGGCGGGAGGGGCCGGGGGAAGTCGAAAGCTCTTGCATACAGTATTTTGTTTATCAATAGGGTAGAACGTCTGCGGGGGGGTTGGCATGCTCGTGTCTCGTGTCAATTACCGCGGTAGGATATACTACGTGCGTGTGTCTCTCTTGAAGTATACAGCCTATGGAAACTACAATAACTGGATCACAAACTGATACTCAGAGCATATCGATGTATCCACATGAAAATCATCGGTTACGGATCTCCTTTTCCGCAAATAAGCCATCGGTCCGGCTGCTGTTGGTACGAGAAGCAGCAACGACCACTTTCGGGAGGGAGAAGGAGAGGTTGCATGCGAGAGAGCGAGATAGAGAGAGAGAGATCACGAGCATCACCGCTGCCCGCTGTTGTACTTGGTGACAGCTATAGACACCAACACCAACACGAGCGAGCTAAAGTTGCGAGGAAGCAGCTGAACTTACATTTGCGGATCAACTACTAGAGTACCAGGGCTTTGAAGCGCCAGCGACAGAGTACTCATCCGTGCAGGAAGGCGGTCACGTGCGCGAGCAGGAAAAATAACCCGCCACGGAAACCGATACCGCGTCGGCATAGGTGAAGGAACTCAAATGACGATTAGCCAGGACCGCGATGGGCACCGACCGACCCCAACCCTAACCCTGAGCGAATCAGACCCAACCGACCATTGCTTAGCGTTATCCCCTTTGCCATGCCTCGTACACCAGTGTACTTCAACCATTTTCTCGAACACCTAGTACCGTAAAATAAAAGGCGTTACTCACCGTTCGTACGGGGGTGCGGTTGCGTTTTCCAGCGCGCTCGTTTTGCTCGACAGCGGTAAGCAAGGCGCTAAAAGTCGAAAATGACGCTTTCGGAAGGCTCTCTCGACCACCTCCACTTTCCGAAAACATCTAATCCTTCGGCAGTGGCAAGCTTAACCTCCCCGTGTACCTAGCAGGAAGGACCGAGTGCTGAAATAACGATCGCACAGCTGTGTGAAATCAACGCTCACTCAACGGTAAGAGGTACAAGCTCTACTCGCTGTACTGCTGCCTCAAGAGGGAACATGTATTTCAAGTCAAAATGACGACTGACCGCAACATGGCCATATCAAATCACCTCGGGGTGCTGGGGACGGAGATAGGGGATGTGTCCGCACATACTGCAAATAGTGCAAGGGGCTACCGTCGCATCACACAGGTGACAAGACAACACACCCCTCTGGGATTAATTTCCGAGCCGAAGTTCTCCAATATCAAGGAGGCTACACGCAAACGATGGTGGTGGCTTCGGAAAAGAAACTCGTCGAGATATTTCCACAGACGCTTCGCTTTGCGCTTGCAGCCACCCACCCTCCCCGTTGTCCGATAAGCCTGGCAAATCATCCCAAACGGGGAGTGTTTTCTTGCGATTTTCACGGCATACGACACGGCGCGCAGCAGGGGGATATTCAACACATACTGCCGATATAAACGCGTACCCCCGGTACTCGTAAGTACCAGGTGCCCGTGCAAGATTGCCCTCATCGCGTTTCTCGGTCGATACACAGGGTTAAAAGGCCGCGGGTCGGACTTTCTTTCCCCCCATCCTCTCACTTTTCATTTGTTTTAAAAACCATACACAGTGGTACATCCTCGTGCGCATACGAACCATTAGGTTTCAAGAGTTGGCTACTCTCCTCCCCAATATCCCCGCTATTTTATATCATTTTTTTTTCGAACGGGCTTTCATTTTTGGTTCTGCCAAAAAAAAAAAAAAAAAAAAAAAGAGAGAGGAGGAGGGATGTTCTGGGATGTTCTTGTCGCAAAAAAAGACGCGAGTCATGCGTGGGGACCCTGTTCAAATGTACGGAATCTTGCAGCCCATCCATGCGACGTGAGGGAGTTCCCGCCCACGTGGCAGTCAGTGAACCAAGCGCTGTGTGGCTCGAGGTTGATGCACATGGCAAAAACAAATAACGGAGAGACGGAAAAAACACACACACACACACACACAAGATGCGGGCCTTGATGAAAACGACACGAGCAGCCGCGGATGACTTGCCCATTTATCTTATACAACCACAGCAGCAGCAGCTCTTGGTAACAAAGCCGCGAAACCGAGCACCGCCATTGACCCTTTAAGGACCACAGCAGCCCCGTTTGTGGGGCAAACTACTCGAAACTTGACTGGTTTGTCCCCAGAATGGGATTGCAGTTTTAAGAGGGTCAGTCCTATTTGGGACGTCAGAGGGAGCGAAATCGACGACAGCAACAAAAAAAAAAGCGACCGAAATTGACGACAAAACAAGAAAAAAAAAAAGCGACCATGACAGGCGACAGACGGCCAACTGTCTGCGTCATTTGGTTGGGGGAAAACAATATAAGTTGTGTTGTCGTGTCCGAGTTACAATGGTTGAAAGCAAGGAGTCGTACAGGGCGAAACACTACTCACTCGTACCTGTGCTTGCTGGGCGCTGACGCTGCTGGTAGACGGGCGACAACAACCAACGTTACCAACCATTGTTTCGGTTGCTATCAGAGGGGTCCCAAAGACCAAGGAGGTTGAGTATCGGGTGGAAGAAGTAAGTACGACTCTGGAATCGCCCGTCGTCCATCGGCAGGCAGGAACCCGTTTAGGGCCGCAGTCCCGCCATGGGGGCAAACTACTTATAAATTGACTTGTTTGCCCCCAAAACGGGACGGCAGTACTAAAAGGGTTAATCGCTGTTTCGGTGTTCGGTGGCTGGGTCTTATCTTGCCAGAAAGCCGAAGCCATTACCGAAAACAGGTAGGGATATGTACCTACATCACCAAGCACAGTTCGAGAGACCTCCAGCTAAGTCCTACCGCGTAGGAACAAGCAGACGTAGACATCGTCGTACTGCTGTAGTCGGCTCGCGTAATAGCGCAAAAAATCAGGGGGGTATATGGCCCGGGCACACCGTACACACGTCCAGTCGTATTTCGTCGCCACTTGACCTCAGCTTGTGGCATGGCCTTAAACCTACAAGAGTACGTCTCAACAGCACCTGTGTGCGTGTTTCGTTCCACCGCGTGTGCGGGACTACCACAAAAAAAGCCCTTTCTTGTGAAAACTCGTAACTCGATTATCAAAGGTTAAATTCGCAGTGCTATTAATAGAAAGTTGCGGATATTCTGACACTATGTATTGTGCAAACAAGTGCGTACTCGTGTGCCCGGACTGAGCTAATGGGCAAGTACGACGGTTTAGATTAACCGCTCTTGTTCGGTATAAGATTTGCGAGTACCGGTATTGCTGTATTATCGATCAGAGGAGGTACAGCAGTACCAGCAACATAGGAAGGCGTACCGCAGCGCTCAGTGTTATACCAGATGTTCAGGACTCAGTACTTTCGCATCCTCCAAAGGTAGGTTTAGAAGGGTAGGAAGTGGCGGGTACTACTGTACGGCATTGGGGGTCAATACTAAAGCTACCCGACTACCCGGGTATGATATCTAAAAAATCATATTACTTAATCTAGAGACGGGTATGGTATCGAAGGGTTGTAAATATACCAAGGGTAGGTAATATACACCCTCTGGTAAAGTTCTACCGGAGTAAAAACCCGGATAAATGTGGGTAAGTAAGTATTTTGGCGCTACACTCACTTATAGGCTACCCGACTACCCGAGTATGTTATCCAAAATATCATGTTACGCCATGTGATATTTAGACGGGTATGGAATGATACTCGAGGGCGTTCATATAGGTAAAACACGAGTAGGCCAGTTGGTAGGCTATATCCGTGGGTTAGGTTAGCCCGGTACCCCCCCTACCAAGCACACAAATTCCCTTTGGAATTTCCCGGTCCACTTCCTGGCTGGTGCGACACGATCGGACGAACACACCACGTAACTGTTGTCCTGCTGCGGAGGGTTGGCTACCACTTAGTCGAAGCTTACGAGCAAAACTTTTCATAACTCTACCGCCGTGACGCCCTAACCCCGACCCATGGGCATTATATATACCAGGTGCCTGGTATGTATCTTCGTGTCGTCCATGCGTGCGTCAACTTTAGTGTCGAATACCTGGTCCGTGCTAAGCCCTACGTACTGCTGCTGCGTGCTTCCCTTGATGCATCCTATTAAATAACTCGTACGTATCGGCAGTCGCTTCGAACCTCGAGGATAAGGACATCAGCGATTGCTGCACCACTGGTACTGGCGCTGCTACATACTGCTGTACCTTGTACTGCCTACCGCAGTACTCTGTAATGTGCAACATAATGCCCAGCAGGGTATAATATTCTCGTATTCTTGTAAAGCTCACAAAAGTTAGATTTATCGGAGCAACTATTGATATTACTAATAATAGTATGTGACACTGACGAGCACTCACCAATACATACTCGTAGAAATGGAATTTCAAGCAGAGCAGTTCCAAGTTAGAAAAGAGTTGTTAATACCAGGGGGCATTTTGCACGCGCGTACGAGTGCAATAAATTGTACCAGCACTCGCTACGTATTCGGTGTGGATCGTCGCTGTTCCACGTCCAACCCATATCCCACATTCCATACTTCGACCAACTACCGGCACTGGTCGGTGTACTTGGTATATACACCAGTATATACTCAGTACTGGAGCAATAGATATATACCAGATTTATAGTATTATTACAATTAATATCAATAGTAGTATATACCAACAAGTATACTTCGTGTACGAAGTGTAAATAGCAGCGGTGGGGGTGCTTGATGCCAACGCCCCCTACCCTCCACCCCTCTTTTGGTCCCCCTTCCTTCTTCACGGCGATCGCTTCCGCCACGGTGTGACGTGACGGTGAAACGCGGCGGCGATGTACGGTAAGGTGACGGCGAAACGGCTGTAGATACAAGCGACGTCTTCATCCCTCCTGCCCGAAGGCATGTTACGTACGTAACTCTCCGCCTTGCTGACAGAACCCCTCACAGCAGTAGTACTTCGTAAATGGTTCGCACGGAGTGCGAAACGCTGGCATACCAGGTGCTGGCACGAGTGTATGAAAGAGCACCGAGCACACTCCCTCAACAGGTACCAGGTATACACTTACGATTGGATTGCGGATTACACACCGGGGTCAACATACTCGTCACCGTCGAGCAACAAAGTGCTTTCGTATTCCTTTTTGCAAAGTTCTTGTGTTGTGAGAGGAAAGTGCAGTGAAAGCATGGACACAACGGGCAGCGGTATTTTCCTGTGCGCTGGTGCGGTGTGGGCAAGTGAGTGGACGATCTTATTCCGATATTCCTCTGCTGACACCAAGTATTCCGTACTATTCTGTTCATTCAACCACACCACACAACGCTCAACACTAAACCCGGTACGGTTACCAGCATACTGCTGCACCAGGCTCACGCAGTCCGTACCCTACCCGTACATAATTCATCGCACGCGAGGGCGGAGAAGAGCGCAATGCGCAGCAACCCAAAGCAGCGGATACGCGACACGCCGCAACCACGCCACAAGAAATGCAAGTCACGCCGGACTCCACCCAGCCACCCACCAAGAAAAAATTGAGCGGGCTGTAAAGCCACGGCAGACTCCTCTTGAGCAGCTTCACGTCCGTTGGCCCGTGCGCCATGATCAAGAATGCTAGCCGAGCGGGGCGAGTGCCTTGCAAGCTCGGCACCGCGGCGACCACCTCCTCGTACTCGGCGTCGAAGTCTCGCTGGGGATCCCGCCACTTGGATGGATCTCCGGGAAATGCATCCGCTCGATATGGGCCTCCGTTGTCCGGGAGCAGGGACGGCGGAGGAGGGGAGAAGGGGGGGATGGAAGAGGAGGACGTGCGGGAAGAAGAGAAGAAGGGGTTCCAGACGTACACCATGTAGAACACGACACTCACTAGCGCAACTACTCCTACGAGGTGGCGTCGCCTCGTCGGCCGGGCGTGATTTCGACGGGGGAGGACCATATTTGGGGTGGTTCCTTCCTCTAATAGGTGTTGCTCCGCCCCGCCTTTGCGCTGGCACAAGCTTTCTCGCCTTGCACAGTGCAGAGATTTCCGCGTCGCTGCTCTTAGCCTCTTATGCGAACCCTGTATCCCACTTTAATAAAGCCATCGTAGTGTACCAAACCTTCAAACTTCCCATTTTTCAGAGAGCATTCAACAGGAGGACGATATCTGATAGACAAAGAGTACCAAGCTCCTTGTCATTCCTCGTCTTGTCTCGCGCCGGTGCCGTGCTGGAAAAAGTACGCACTTTGCCGCGCAACGCTGCGATATAATAATACATCGTCAGACGGGGAACCAACTTACGGGCCAACTTGCACCTACCTCCTCCTTGTAGTGCAGGCTGCAGAGAGTGCAAGAATCTTTCGTTCCTCTCTGTTGTACAACAAGGGTAGCATGACTCGGCTACCTCGCCCCGTAGGGCCGAGAACCGGCAAATCCCTCCCTCTCTGGGGCATACTCTTGCTTCTTCTGCTGGGCTGGTACGGGCGGCCAGCTTCGGGGCAGACAGAGAGTCTCGACATCGAGCAGGTAAGGTCTGCTTACTGCTTTTATTGGCCGAGGTCATTGCTTTTGCCATTCGCCTCTGCCCTGCTTTTCGGTGATCAAATTGCTTTTTTTGGTGCTGTTGTTGAGCTTAGACAGCGATGCCCACGAGGGCACGCGACAGCAGCGGCAGTCCTCGTCGAAGTCCCAGGCAATCCGAGGCGCTTAGCTTTGAGTCCAGTCCAGCTTTTACCCCTCCCGTAATCTAGTTGGTGCCCGTTGTCTGTCCATGGAGACTGCAGGATCCAGTGGCGGCAGCACAGCTGTAAAATGCAGAAATGCAGCAGTTACCCGACATTTACCATTTCAACAATGCCGGCGTCCCCGGTGGCTTGGTAGGTGGTCCGCGTGCCTACTAATTAATACGTAAGATCAATTTCGTGGGTTCAAGTCTCAACGAGTGCATGACTCGTAAGGACTTTTTCTTGCATACGAATTGATTAGCGGAAAGCGCAAAAAGCGTGAGTTATTATTTATACTCATATTAATAGCTACATTCGATGAAAATCGACGAGCAGTGGGAATGCTGAACCCTATGCGCGATAAAAATGAACGCACCTACGTCGTGCCCGGGGGGGCAAGGGACGACACCTGTGACCACGGCTTGTCCAGACAAGACCGCTGCGGGTAAAAACTCCTACGAGTTAATCTGGAAAGTGAAAGTGATGATTTTATAAATTTTGAAATACGTCAGCTGTGAGTTCGACTGATTGAATAGTTGATACTCAACTTTGCAAGACGTTGAAAAAAAGAAAAAAAAAGAGCACGAGTGACACATGCGAGCGGGGTGTGTGCATCATATACCTAGTATACTGGTAAAAATAAGAGAAAAAGAAAAAATGCACGACTACACATGCCAGTATACCGGTACGACAGCAGGCGTCACCATTACCATAGGACTGGACACTGGCTGTCTCGGTCAGTGGCGACTACAAGCAGTACCACTGCTGTGTCGTAAAAATCAATAAGTAAACTGGATTGCAGCATTACACTGGCCGAGCGACGCGAGTATTTAACGCCGAGCGAAGCATGGCAACCGAACGTGTAGCTCGGCCAATCGCCTCCCCTCTGCTGGTCAGGAGGCCCCGCTGGAGTTGCCGCGGGGGGCATAAACCCCCCATCGTGTTTTCGCTTCATTTCCCATCACTATCGGGGCTCAAAACTGCGTCGTCCGGGTGTTAGATCTTATTAGTAGTAATAGTTCGTTGGGCTACAGGGAAAAAAGGTTAACCAGTGGCCTACCCAAACTAAGCACCTATGCCAATAGGAAAGCGAAGTATCAATAAAAAGTTTGAATTCCAAAGATACCCGCCAATTTTTTTTAGAACACGCTTCCTATGGGCACGTTTGGAAAAAAAAAAAAAAGTTCCCAACTTTTGGAAAAGCCCGAAAAAAGCAAATCTGGGGCCGATGTTGGGCCAAGATCGGCTTGAGAAAAGCTCAGGCCGATATTTGGTTCGAAGCGGCGAGATCCCGAGTCCTCGACAGACACCGATCGACAAAACCAACGATTGCGTCATGAATTCTGAACGGAGTGCGCTCGTTGGGCTCCGACCCACCCTTGGGTCACCGTCTTCACACAATGGCCAGTGGTGTGTGCCGGGCGCTGACCAGGCGTACGATAAAAAAACAATTAGCCGCTGGTGTGTACAAAACAGAAGACAAAATTTCTCGATCCGTCTCGAATGGCAAAAAACAGGCTTTTCTAATCAGGTTTGGGAGGATACCGCAAGACACCGCCAGCAAGTAGAGCATGTATTCACTTTCTATCTTCGATGACGTCATCTATACTCGTTGGCCTTGCCCGGCACCAAGCGGGTTGGCCGTGGGGTGAGTCTATATCGAGATCGAGCATCTATCGTCGCACGAGCTGATTTATCAGCATGTTGACAATTTGCAACGAGAGAAAACAATTTGCGCCGCCTGCAGCCGTTGCAAAAAGAAGAAAAAATCGAACATTTTTTCCCTTTTTTCCCACAGCGGCCGTACGAGGATATTTTCGGCTGTTGTTTTAAAGCTATATTTTTGAAAGAAACATTGTGAACCACAGAATACCAAGACAGGTTGACTCTAGCGCACTCGACCCGTCTCTTCGCGGCCAGACCAGAGGCAGTCAGCCTTGGCTCGGACGCTTGGGTCCTACGCGCAGTGCAGCGCACCCAGCGCGTCTCTTCACGACGCCAGACCACAACAACAGCAGTTGGTCTCGGCGTTTGCTCGAATCTCTGCACCCGCAACAAATCTGATTTTTCCGCGTAGGTAGACTGTTTCGATTTGCCAAGTTCACATCTGAAAATGCGATGGGGTCAAAATATGAAGCCCAAAAATTGATCCGCATAGGAAACAAACATCCTTAGGCCTAAGACCTATGCCAATGGAAACGCGAAGTCCAAATAAAATTAAATGTGACTGACTGCTGCTGCTGCTGTACAGCATTGTAGTCTACGAGTATGTATCCACGGAGAGGTGCGCGCCGAGTGCGCTTCTCATGGTCTCTAGGCCCGAGCCCGCGCCAGCCGACTGTAGTCTGTCCACGGAGAGACGCGCCACCCGCCGACCGCGCGTCGGGCGCGAAGCAACGTCGTTATACAGCTGTGTCACTATCCAACTCATCGATCGTTCTTACGCTGTTTGCTGTCGTGGACAATATCTAGAATTTAGAGAGCATGCCATTTTTCGATTTGAGAATCCGACGGCCCAAGTCGTCGGATTTTGGCCAAAATCCGACGACTTGGGTCATCGGATTCTCAAATCGAAAAAGTTCCAGTCGGATTTTGCATATTCGGACTGCCAAAATCCGACGACTTGGGCCGTCGGATTCTCAAATCGAAAAAGTTCCAGTCGGATTTTGCATATTCGGACTGCATAAGCGGGGGCACTCATTTTTTAGATCGAAAAATACTAATCTGACGCTCGAAATCGAACCGCATAGGAAACAGCCTTATATCACTCCCCCCCCGTTGGAACGAACCGGGTGTATGGGTCGACGCGTGTCACCAACATGCGGTTCCAATTTCCAGGAACCCAGGAAAAGTATTTTTCAGATTCGCCATGGGGAAGTTCAACTTGCCTTGTCATGAGGGATGGTAAGATTCGATCCCGCGACCCTAAACCCACGTTTTGCTGTCGTCGCCATTTGTTAATGTCCTACCAGGTACAGTATAGTTGTCGGTTGGGCTACGAGTGCTGGTACAGGGTTAACCGATCGCCTGCACAAAAACTACTGTAAGCCTCATAACAGGTGGTTTCGGTCATGGACACAGAAAAAAAAAAAAAAAAAAAAAAGTGCATGCAACGTGTGGCGATGATAGTGGCGAACTTTATGTCGGTGGTTTTCGCGCATGTGTATACTTGAAAAATCGCCCTCTCTGATACATACCAGGTTTTTTTTTTTCATGTTTCGTACTCCGTCGCTCCTATATACCCTCGGGCACAGAGTAGTAGGCTCTCACCAGCAAACAAAGCACAAGAAGCACCACCGACTAAAAAGAAAAACCAGGGCAAAATGAAAAACAATCCCATACAAGGAAGGAATGCTACTTGTACGAAAATGTACTTGGTATCAGGTATCAGGTACTCAATCCAAGAGAGAGACCAAACATTCTAAAAAGCGAAAGGGAAGGAACGCGTCAAAAGGCGCAACAGCCCGGGAGTGGCGGAGAGTTTCTCTTTCGTCTCTCCTGTCTCCTCCAGAAACGCGTTTAGTGGGTTTCTGCACTATAGTATGGCATGTTTCTTGGACGTACGTAATATAAAACTATTGCCGAATATACTGACTGGGTCAATCAGTAGAATACTACTGCCAGTACATACTGTGCGAGGGTCCAGCCCTGAAGTACCGTACTTTGCGGGAGGTTGATAACATACAGTACTTAGCTTACCCATCTCTTTGTCCTGTACCCCCGTGAGTGTTAGCCCACCCGAAGTACAACTACTGTTATTGTACCAGTACCAGTATGTTGTATTAATGTTTGTGTTCGTTCACATTTACCCTGTTGTGACTTCAGGGGGGGGGAACTGACGATAAAAAAAAAACTGACGCCGTCGATAACGGTACCTGCCTGTTCCCGGGGGCGTCGGGGGCCGCCATCTCTCTCCTAGGGTAGCGATCGTTTTCTCGCTGCTATCCGGTGTATCAAACTCCTCCATGTCACATTCGTCTAATTCTCTCATCTCCTCTTCTAGCACATCCCGTTCCTCCTTGTACATTTCGCATCCTCCTACTATGTGAGTGTTCGTGGGGGGGGGGGGGTGATACAAACTGGTGTAGTGTCTTGAGTTCCATACGCAAGGAGTCGTACTCGTACGGCACGGACACAACGTGTTCCTGCCCGTACGTGCTTGAAAACGCTCACGCTCCTCGTAGACGCTTGGAAACACCAAGACTGTCATGGTTTGGGGGCTCGCTATCTCGGGGTCGCAAAAGGGGTTATAGGCCGTTCTTTTACCCGTCGACATCCATCACACCCAGTGTCCGGCTGATTATTCACATTAGAGAGATAAGATACAAGCTCTGTGGTCGCAAACTACGGCCCAGACATTTTGATAGTACATGGTACATCTCGATGCTGTGCTCGCAATCCGATTAGACGACGCAATTCCTTGCCATCGTCCTGCGGCACGACATGCAAAACGTGCATACACCAGCAACCTAAACACGTAAACACATTTGAGAGAGAGGATCATGAAACGAAACGAAACAACTCAAAAATAAAATAAGTGTAAGCATGAAAAATAAAATAAAAATGAAACGATGTGGGAGCTATCATACCAGGTGCAAGTGCAGTAGAATGTACCACTGATGTACTTTACTTGCTGCTGTGTGGCAGTCGGTAAGTACTGATGATCTTGTTGCTGTTCGAGCTGTCTGCCCAGCGCCGAGCTCTCGGGAAATCAGCCGCTTTTACTTCCGAGAAGCCTCGAGGTCGAGGGCTTCATATCACCCCGAAAAGCACCTCACGCCTTACCTGATACCAGGTGCATGCATATTGTACGTATTGCTTTCATGTGCAATACCAGGCACGCGTTACACTTGTAGCAGGAGCGCAAGCTGGTTCTCTTCCTTAGATGACGGGTTGGTCGAAATCAGTTTTTTACCAGGTATCGTACAGGGCTCGCTATCAGTGTAGTAGAAACAGCGGACACATTACGCACGCAGATGGACTGGATGTTCTGGACGTAACTAACTCCATTGTGATGCAACACACTAGCCTTAAGAACGCACCAGCTGGTGTAAACCCTGCATCCGAGGGCGACCCTCCTCTCTGCGGGGGGGAAAAGTACAAAGGATGGCCAAAGAAAAGCGGAGACCGGGTTGGTTTGATCGAAATCAGTTTCTTGTTTAGGACTGTGCCGACCACGAGAGCCTTGCCGCGCTTTCCTAGCAGTTGCGATGCTGAGACAACTCCAACTTGTCTCGTCGAGGACTAGAGTAGTCGCCGTCCGAGAGATAGATATGATGAACGAGAGCAACACGGGCAGCGAGGAGAAGAATACGACATCTAAAGACACCCCTCCTATTGTGGAGCGCACGTGTCGTGTTTCCCTCGTCGCGAGAAGCAGGTTTCATGCTTCTGCGTGGGCTGAGATGCCCCAGTTCGACAAGCTCCATGTAGTTTAGGGGAAAAGCGAAACTCTCTCGGGGACGCTTTCGCGTACCGCATGTTGCAGAAGCTGTCTTCCTCCCGCCGTTTGTTGAAAACCTGGTATATGTGAGAACTTTCACTCCAAATACAATTTGAAAAAAATCGGGCATGGTAAGGTTGCCGGCCTTTTCTGCGCGTCTGGTTTTGAGGCCGGAAACATTAAAATCATTTTTTCGGTTCTAAGAAACCCTTCCATAAGACATGGACAAAATACAAGTCTGGCAGTCGATGATGATGTAAACCGTGGCAAAAGGCGGACACACGCGCAGATGGACGGATTTAAATCAAGCGTCACGTAAAAATACTGCCCAGGCACAGGTATACTGCTCTGTCTACTGTGTGTTGGCAGCCTGTACGCACCCCGTTGCTCGCTTTGCAGAGGCTTTATTGTGGAAGGCCAAAAAACGACCTCGTGCTGCTCATGGTAGTTTACAGGTACGTCGTACGAGTAGCATCCGGAAGTTTGCTGCACCTGGCATCCTACAGATATTGCCATTTTCACCGGTATGCCATTAGCACAACCATTGCCTTGTGTACATAGAGTGTTGATGAAGCACTATTAATAGCAGCAGACGGCGTCATATCACCGCCATGCATGCCGTCGGTACGTTCGAAAGCCCGTCGAGTGGCACAGAGAGGGGTATATCGGACTTCGGATATCGAGTGTCGGATGTCGGGGTTCCGCCGAAAACCTGAAGCGGAACGAATTCGGATGCAAGACCGACAAGGCGTCAATATATGTGCGATTGGCTCGCCACACAGCACTATCGGGCGAACCGAATTGCCGCTTCCTATCTGCTGAATTGCAGAGACACCAGGACGATGCATGCTGCTTACCCAACGGCAGCAGCAGTGTCGAGTTCACACGTACCAGTAGTTAGTCGATACGTATATACAAGGCGCTTCGCTCACAAGGAAGGAAGCGGGCAGAGAGGTCCACGATTTTACGTGCAAACTGGCGACTTGCAAAGGCCAAGAGCTCCATACTGAAAGCCTATTTGTGGACCGGCAGATTTCGCAGAGTTCGGTTTCTTCGTTCGTTTTCGAAACACAGCGGGTTGCGTATATAATTTCTCGGGCGATATGCTGGCTCTCTGCCAATTCTTATCTACTGGGTTGTGTTGTCGCGCTCTGATCGGCACGTACTTGCCTCGCTGCTTTGTGCTGGGATGAAACGGCGCTGTGTTTTGCTATGTTCGTGTTTGCGCTAGATGCTCGTACGTGCACAAAAAAAGTCGCACATTAGCAAGAAGTTGGGGGGAGAAGAAGGCTCCTTCTTCTAACAACAGAGCAAAAATCTGAAAAAAAAAAAAGGCTCGGCGGCAAGTAAAAGAAGGAGGCGTTGTTGAAGTGGGAGCTCTGAGAGGCCAGGGATGTGCCGACGGAGCCCGTTGAGGAAGTAAGACCAAAACATGAAAGTATATTTGTAGGTAGTTTAGTAGTAGCCTTTACGCGAATGTGGACGATGCAGGATGGGCATGAAGGCCTGTTGTACTATACATACTGCTGTAGCTCTTTTAATAGCGATTTTTCAATGTCTTGAAAACAGCAGGAAAATCAAGAATTCGCCACGGGATTCCGATAAACGAGTAGCGAGTACCACGGACACATTTTTCTGTGGAGTAACGGCGGCAACGAAACACACAGCATCATCAAGTGTTGCCACTATTTGTAGTACACCTCATATACTACTGTACTACTTTATACTGCTACTACTGCTACTACTACTGCTACTACTATTACTGCTACTACTACTGCTACTACTACTACTACTGCTACTACTACTGCTACTACTACTGCTGCTACTACTACTGCTACTACTATTACTGCTACTACTACTACTACTACTGCTACTACTACTGCTACTACTATTACTGCTACTACTACTACTACTACTACTCCTGCTGCTACTACTACTACTTCTACTACTACTACTACTACTGCTGCTGCTACTGCTACTACTACTACGATGACGACTGCAACTACCACTACTTTAACAATTACAGTGCTATCAATACTACTAATGTTGCTACTACCAATGTTACTGCTGCTGCTGCTGTTGCTACTGCTGTTGCAATTGTCACACTTCCCGCCCGTATACCTGTACGAGGTGCGTACTATTACTTATGATCGAATTAGTTGTATTGGAATATCAAAAGGTGCCCCGTAAACACCTCGCATAGCACGTATACAATGGGTGGTGGGGGGGGAGTGAGGGATGACACGATGATGGAACCGTCCCCCAAACGCCTCGGTTGGAAACCCTCGCCTGGCTCTCTCCTTCTGATACGTACGAAGTATAGGTGTGCCTGGTGTAAGTGAAACGGAACGGCGATGTTGACGCTTTCCACGATGGTGTTTTTGGTGACGTTGAATTTGATGATTGTGATGGTTTTGACGAACGATAAGGGTAGTGTTCGTGTTGTCAATAGTGGCGTTTTTTTTGTCATGACGCTGATGATGTTGTCGGTGATGGTGATGACGATGATGATGGTGATTGAGGATGATGGTGATGATGTGATTGAGGAGGATGGTGATGGTGATGGTGCTATTGATGATGATGGTGATGATGATGATGATGATGATGATGATGATGATGATGATGATGATGCCTCGTCTGTATCGATTTTTTAATATCGACAGGTAGCGCAGAGGGACCTCTACGCCGTGCTGGAGCTGCAGCCAGGTGCAGAGGGTTTGGACGTTAAGGCGGCGTACCGAAAGCTAGCGCGAAAATGGCACCCCGACAAGAACCCCGATAACACTCAGGTGAGGCCGTGAATCTGCCGAAAGCTCGGCGGGGTTGGGGGGTACTCGAAATCATGCGTAGCCGTAGTCGTAGTACCATAGGCCCTCGCAACCCTACACGGCCGGGACGGAGCACGTCGGGTTTTCATCGACCAGGCAGAAATTGCTTGCACCAAGCGCGAAGCGCAGTTAGGTGTTGGGCGAGTCGCATGAAGGTCGAGCTGCATCCTACGAAGAACCGCTCGTGAAGCGGACTTGCCCATGGATGACAGCTTCAGTGAGTTCAATGTATTTTCCGGTGTGGCCAGTTCCAGAGACAGCTATACGGGGGTACTGTGAAACTGCCTCGTGCGTGCCTTGCCATGAACCATAAAACACGACGCGATGCAGCCATTCCCCTTGTGCGGAGTTACGGCTCTCCACCCCGCACAGCTGATCTGTAACTCGGTCGCCAGCTGCAGGGGGGGGGGGGAGAATAGGGCAAGGAAGGGTACCGTACCGCTCGGGTTATAAGATAGCACACTCCCTGGGACGAAGTCCCTGAAACTAAGGGGAGCGCGCACAACGAAAACGGTGGTGTTGGGAAAATTCCGTCGGGACGTTCCCATAGACATCTTGCTCGGCGCTTTTACCCCCCCTCATATTGTCGAGAAAGTCAGCGTGGAAATTACTCCGAGGAGGTGTGTTTGTGTTGCGTGTTTCACGATGAAGTAAGGGGTTAGGAGGGGGGGGGGGGGGGGGGGGGGCAGTAGGCGGAGGAGGGGGTATTTGTTTCGAGACCCCCTCCCTTGAATCCATGAGCAAGTCCGCGTCACAAGCGGTACCTAGTAGGATGCAGGTCACTCACCCTTCATGCGATTCACCCCAACACCTAACGTTTCGCTTCGCGCTTCGTGCAAGCAATATCTGCCTGGTCGGTGAAAACCCGACGCGCTCCGTCCCGGCGTTGTAGGGATGCGAGGGTCTATGGTCTCACGGCATACGACTACGGCCATTCATAATATCGAGTACCCCCCCCCCCCCCCCGCTGACAGCTGTTTGCGCTGCGGATTGAGCGTTCACTGTTGACACTGCTATATATGATGGTGTGCTGACTTTTTTCTTTTTTCGCCGTTTTTGTAGAGCTGCTGTAAAAAGCTGACCAACATTTTTTCGTACAATCGAGTGACATGGGAAATATGTATGCCGTGTCACACTGGTGATACGATACGATAACACACGCCCCTTGGACGAAATTTCAGAGCTTAAGGCATGTTTCGGGAGAAAATCGCCTCTGAAATTCATCCGCGGGGGGTGTGTTATCTTATCACCGGGGTGTGATATCTCATCATCCGTGTGATACGGTATATATTTTCATTGCAGACATTGCCGCCCCTCACTCCCCTCTTCCCCCGGCCAATTACGACTATGTCCCGCAATGTAAGCACCTTTTGTACCTGAGTATTCAATCCAAACATGCCTCATACTTTGGGGCAGAGTGTTACGCCGTAAAACACGCCTCCACCAACTTATTCGTGCGTATTCTACGCGCGCCACGAGCAGTTGGCGCAGAGCAAGTTCGCCGAAATAGCGGAGGCATACGAGGTTCTCAGCAACGAGACCTCCCGCAAGCTCTACGACCACGCGCGTCGCGTGCGCGCGGCCCACGATATGGACAACGGTCGCGGCGGCGACGGCGGTGGTGGTGGTGGTGGTGGTGGAAGACGGCAAGGTCGAGACGCGTTTGGCGGAGACTGGGAGACGAACGGAGACTGGTACTTCACCAACGATGGCATGGGCGGGGATGGTGGCATGTTCGGGAGTTCCTTCGGTGGAGGCGGTGGTGGTGCGGGGGGGTTTGGCACGGGGTTCGGCGGCGGCGCCTACGGTGGGTTTGGAGGGGGAGTGGGGGCGGGGGCGGGGGCCGGGGGTGGAGCCTATGAGTACCACGCCCGTGATCCGATGGAGCTGTTCGAGGTGCGTGACTTGCTTTTTTTTTTGCCCCCCTTTTCGTGGTTTTGTGTTATGTTTTTGTTTTCAATATTTGTGCTTTTGTCGAAAGGAGCATGATTGCCTCGGAAATACTGACTTTCCTAACCGCTCACTGAAGTGCGAAAAGTATCACCGTGGGCGCGTGGGCGAGAGGACTTTCTTGGAATTTCCGTTTAGCGTTTTCTGGCATTCAGCATTTGATGAAGGTTTTGGGTGTGGGGTGTATTAATAGGTTTGGGCTATAAGATTTGAGTTAAGATTCAGCTCGGGTTACGTTTTTTGTGCAAGGTTTGGGCTAAGAATTGGGTGGAAGGCTTGGGTTAAGATTTGTTTTGAAGATTTGGGTCAAGATTTTGGGTTGAGGTTTGGGATTTGAGTGACAAAGGTTTGGGTCAGGATACCCGTGGGTTGAAGGTTTAGAGTAAGATTTGCTCAAAGATCCGGGTTAAGGCTAGCTCTGACTTTTGAATTTGTGCCTCAACTCTCAAGTCTAATGCTGTACTTTTACGTACTTTTACGCATCTCTCTCGTTTAGTGCTGTACTTTATATTTTATCTGTCAGTTGCAGTCCCCCATTGACCTCTCCACCAACAAGCAACAAACCCTGTCGGCGTGATCGCGCTGAACGAACGTCCATGCGCGGCGGCAGGCTTTGTTCGGAGGAGGTTTCTTCGATGGTTCGGAGACCGACTACTACCGGGAAGAGGCCGACGGTTACGCTCAGCAGCAGCAACAGCAACAGCAACAGTACCGACAACAGGGGGAGGCGCCGAGATGGCAGCAGCAACAGCAGCAACAGCAGCAGCAACGACAAGAACAGGGGATGTCTTGGGGCGGTCAGGACTTCGAACTGTACGAGGACTACGAGGACGAAGGTGTGTGCGTCTATGGTCGTATACCCTGGACATGTGTAGTTGATTTAAACGAGACGATGATATACGTGCCGTGCACTGGGCATTTTACGAAGCTGATTTAACAAGACAATGCGTGGGTCTAATGCCTTTTCTAACCTTCAACCCCTACACTACTGAAAGAAAACCACACTAACTCCAAGTAGTATGTCCAAAACAATTGGTTGCAGTTTCTCCAAAGGAGTTAACCCTCTTTTTTTTTGTTTTCTTTTTTTTTTCTTTCGAAGACTTTGCAGAGATGAAAAAAAAAAGAAGAAACAATCATCTTCATTACAGCATCGACCGCTCGACGTAGCGCAGACTTCCCGGGCGAGGAGGAAACGCAAGATTTCGCACCTCGAACGTATAATCTGTTCCCACTTCATCATGATCTACTATACCTGGTAGATATTTTCCTTGAAAGGCAGACCTATTCCCGATAGTGTATGATCCAGCACGTGTTTTCTGGGTTGATCTGTGCTGTGCAGATCCTGCACAACCTCTCACTAACAGCAGGTTACGAACTAGATCATCTACTGTACTGTACATAGATAGATCATGACCTGCCCGAGGAGGTCTGGTGGAAAGGTTGGGAGTCCGGACTGCCTGGTAGTGCGCGATAAGTTGTGTACGCACGCACGCCCGCAACATGAGACTATTCCACACGTCGTTTTCAGAGAGCCGAGTCCCACTTGACGTGATATAGATATTTCGGAGCTGATAGATAGATAGATGTGTATGATCTGTATGATGTAGTAGCTCATTTGCCGGGTGGGAGCGGTTTAATCTGCGTGATCGTAGCACATGTTTCCTGGGTTGTATCTGTACTTGTACATATCCTGCGCAGCATGCCACAACGTCAGCGTAGGATTTACAGTAGATCTTCCGCCAGGATATATTGTAGACGTACAGCAGGATCTAGATGATGGGACAGTAGATGGTGATCTGTCCTCAGCATAAAACTTGTCGGTAGTGCCGCACGCTCACGCTATGGTGGTTGGTGAGGGCCGACTTCCTTATCATTGCCTATTGATCGCTATAGCTTTGAGCCGCAGGAGGGGTCATATTATTATGTTTCTACTGCCGGTAGTGTATACCAGAGCATTTTGTTAGGGCTCCGGCGTCTGCGGCGCGAAGCGCAACAAGGGCCGAAAGGCGTGGTGCGCGCAGCGCCGCACGAGTGGCAGACCTGTTGGGCGCAACACGCCCCCGAGCCCTCGGAGGGCTTCCGGAGGACCGCCGGAGGCCTTAAGAAGCGATATATGCGAAAGCCACTTGACAAAAGTGGGTTTAGACGCCTGAAAAGAGAAAGAAGAAAAAAAAAAAACGCCTAGTAATACTTACGGCGAACGAAATAAAAGAGTGCCTCAAGTGGCTTTCTCGCCTCCGGCGAAAAAGACACGCGCAAACGCTTTTTACGCCTGCGGCGGAAAAAGTGTTGCACGCCCTGCAAGGCAACACGCCGGGAAGCAACACGTTTTCCGGCGCCTGTTGTTACGCAAAACCGCCATTCCGACCCAAAAATGTTGCGCAAGCGCGTCAGCGCAACGGCTAATAGATGCCCTGGTGTGTACGCCCTTTCAGGTTACGAAGGAGTTGCGATTTTGTACCAGGTATTCACTTAAGAGAATCTTCGTCGAAAAGGTAAAAATACGTACCAGGTCGTTGGGTTTCGTCTATGTTGGCGTGTGGCAGGATCTTCTGGGAGTTAAAACACGATGTGGTTTGTGCATAACTCGATTCGTGATGTGCGTTTTCTGATCCTAGCAATAGTTACCTAGTACAGCAGGCTTTGACTTCCTCATGCACGGACTGTATTGCGTTTCATGTTCAACTCGTGCAATAGTATCTGGAATGTACGTGGTACCGTACCAGATGCTCGTGTACCAGGAATTCATGTATTGTGTGTACTGTAGTCTGTACTTGTACCGCCATAGGAAGACGTAGTCTACAGCACGGAGCGATGGCAGCGCAAGGGGTGGTGCCATGCCGTGGGAGGGCTTGTGGCGGAGGCGTGGCATTGCTCGGAGGGTATATATGGGAGGTGGGTGGGTGGGTGGGAGGGAGGGAGGAGGCATTTTTTGGGACGGAGAATGTGTGAAGTGGCCTTCTCTTTCTGTTCACGCGGAAGAAGCCGAAGAGGAACGGAGAAGGAACAGCAGAAACACATGCGCTTGGAAGTTGCAGAAAAAATTTTTTTTTTTTTTTCCCTCTCTGGAGACGAGCACTTGGAATTAGAGTCAGCTATATACGTTTACGTTCATGTACAGTGTAGCCAAACGGGTCTTGTAGTTCTAGAGTCTCTGTTCATTCGGCGAAGTCGGGGCATATCACTGGCACGGCAGTTAGAGAATAGGGTACTGCGTGGCAAAGCAAGTCTCGACCAAAAAAATATATCATTGTTTTGTGGTGTATGAGTTCGACCCCCCCCCCCCCCCCCCCCCCCCCCCTTTCTCTCCCCAACGATTCTGCCTCGTTTACTATTATTGCTGTTTTTTTTGTCTTCCCGTAACCTTTATTTGCTTTCTGTTCGCCTCTCGACCCCCCCCCGTCCTTAACCCTTGGCCGAAAACCATCGATCGCCTATCCCACACCAACACCTATCGCCAACGCCACGTAACACTACAAACACGGACTACTAACACCAACATCAACACAACCATCAACACCAATACCACTACCAACATTTCCACCTCGCCACCACCAACACCACCACCGCCGCAGTTACCACCAACACCACCACCACCACAACAACAACCACCGCCCACCACCACCAACACCAACCCCCTAAAACCATTATTAATACCACCCACGCCCCTCCCCCTCCCCCCCCCACCAACCACCACCGCCAACCATCATGACCGCTATCACGCCCAAGGTCGGATGTACAGGCGCGTGATCACGACGGTAGTCTACGGCGACGGCTCCTCCCAGTCCACCGGCCAGGACTACGTCTTCGACAAGGCAAGCGACCGATGGTTCGTCGCGAGCGGCCCTTTCGAGTACCACGGGCCGGGAGTGGCCCCGTCGGAAGCCTGGCCAAATTATGGCGGTGGCGGCGGCGAGGCAGTAGGTGAGCTATACCTGGCAGCGATTGCTGTGTATGTACGTACGCACGGTGGTGGAGTTACAGCAGGTAGTGGTCCCTCTGTAGTGCGGGCTGGGCGGTGCCGGCTGCTGCCCGCTACATATAGTGCCTGTGGAATCGCTTGGCACTGATGGGATGAATCAACCAGTGTGGTAGTGTGCGGAGTAATTAGTGCCGGTTGCCGCTATATATATTGTCGGTTTTTGTTGGCTGCTGGCGCATACCGGCGCTATAGAAGAGACCAGTGCTGTAAGTGGAGACAAGCTCAGGGCGTTGTGGTTGCTGCGGTCGAGGCTGGGGGGGGTATGCACGTGTGAACCGAGTTGTTTTATGACTTGACGTTTCTGGCACGTCGTTTGTGCCCTGTCGTTTCTCACTTGCGTTTTTTTTTTTCCCCCTCTCTCTTGCTTGCTTGCGTTCTTTCTTTACTTTGTTCGTCTCTTTTATCTTTTGTTTTTTTTTTTCTCTCTCTCTCTCTCTCTTTCTCTCTCTCTTTTTTTTTGTCCTCCTCCCTTCTTTTTTTGTGTTATTTCCAAAAACGTATCCATCTACTTGAACCCTGTCCCTTTTGGCCGTCTCCTTGCGCTTTTTTCCCACCCTTCTCCCCGCGGAGAGAAGACAACGTCCTGCGCATGAACGAGTTCCTCCGGGTGGGTCGGAGCATCACGTCTGTCGACCGAAAATTCACGGCCGTTCTCGAGTCCGACTGCAACTTCGTGGTTTTCCACAGCTGGGGCGGCCGTAGAACGAAGGTGCGTGCGATTATTGTTTTTTTTTTTTTTTTTGTTCTTGTTCTTTTTCGCATGGCCGTCAGTCGGTGTCCATGACCTTTTTCTTTAAAAGAAAAGAAACACCACAATGGCCGTCGACGTAACATGTACCACTATGTGAAAGGATATTCGATATACTATTAATAATATTCAATCAAAAAGGTCCCTGTATGTAGGGACAGAGGTCTCTCCCTAGATATGAGGACCTTTTGTATATTTCTTTCAATCAGAAAGGTCTCTATACGTAGGGACAGAGCTCTGTCCCTAGATATGAGGACCTTTTGTATATTTCTTTCAATCAAAAAGGTCTCTATATGTAGGGACAGAGCTCTGTCCCTAGACGTAGGGGCCTTTTGTATACTTTTGTTAGCAATCAAAAAGGTCCCTGTGTGTAGGGGCAGAGCTCTGTCCCTACGGTAGATAATAGAACCTTTTGTGTACTTATATTCCATCTAAAAGGTCCCCCTATATTTAGGGGCGGAGTGGTCCACACCTCGGATTGGTGGATGATCGATTTCCACAGTTCATGATCTAGATATTTCCCGCCAGATATATCCTGATCTGTATGATCTGTATGACCTGCTGTACTTAGCTCATGTTGCCGGATGGGCGCCGTCTAATCTGCATGATCTGTCTGATGATCTATCTGCTGTAGGACTTGTTTCCTGGGTTAGATACACCCATACAGATCCGACATAAGAGCATAATATCATATCGGCAGGTTCGGATCTAAATGATCTATCTGATGATCTATCTGATGTACTGTAGATCGTGAGCTGGCCGACGTGTGAAGAAGCTTTTTACTACTCCCTGCACACCCGATGTTGGTGACGAACTTGTTTGGAAACATGTCAGGAGAACATCCGCAGACGACTGCTTACAGTAGAGGGGGTATTGAATACATATATTTATTTATACATGTATATTGATTTAAGTGTGGAGCATTTAGGGTGGAATAAATGGCTTCAAGTTAGCATGGAGATTTTTCTCTTGAAGGTCCACAGTGTTTTTTTTTTCGTCTTGAGGTTTGCGTAGTGTCGGATTTTTTTTTTTTTCTTGCAAGAAAAGACGAACCATCGTGTGGAGGTCGTGAGGAGCGGTGCTTATTTTGTCGTATGTAGACTCTCTGAGCTGTGGGCGAGGCCTTGCAATCAAGTGAAGTGAAAAAACGAAGACATCTGCAATTCAGTCTATATGTGGAACCGAATATTAATATTTATGAGGCTCCTTCCTCGCCTGAAGAGCTCTATAGTCGTACCTCAATACCTGCAGCAGTAACACCCAATGACTGATTTTGAGAGAGGATACAGTATTACGGGGGTCCATAGTTAACAGGACCTATGGTGTACATAAAAACCTATATATTTTCCTCTTTTTACTAACAAAATTTGGTCCCGTTAACTATGGACCCCTGTAATAGTAAATACGTAGATGCGCTTTTCAAGCTTTTAGTGCTGCAGTCCCGTTTTGGGGACAAAACATTCAAATTATAAGTAATTCGTCCCCGAAACGGGACTGAAATACCAAAAGTGTCATGTGACCCGATGTGCTATCAAAATCCTGCGATGGCCTACTGTCGGTCGGTAGACAGCCCAACGAAGAATGTTGTGAACAAAAAAGTACAGATGGCATCCAGACGGTACTGCCAAGGAGGGTGTTGCTGAGGGAGGAAAGAGAAGGTGCAGGTAGAAGAGGAAGGAGCCTGCAAGGAGGAAGGGAAAAGTGGGATGATTGTTGGGTTCAGGGTGACCCGAAGAGAGTCTACTGTTACGGGCGACCATAGTATATACCAGGTAGGACCTACGGTACACACAAAAAAACTATGTATTTCCCTATTTTTACTATTAATAGCAATATTTGGTCATATTTACGATGGTCCCTCGTAGCACTGCTAGTACTGCGGTGTTTTGAAGATGTTCCTTTCAAGTCAAGTCGTGGTGGAACATTTTTAGCAGTACGCTACATGATTGTCGAGGGTATCTTCAGTGAATCGTCTGCTAGGTATTGCAGCTAGAGACGTGCAGCGATTTTTGCGGTATTTGTGCGTTGTTGTATACCAGGTGTGACCCCGGGTGCTTCTTCTGTTTTTCATTCTTGTTAGGAAATTCGAGAAAATAAGTTAGTTTAGCTGGCTCACCCAACTAAATCCAATAAAACTACTTGTAATTTGAGTGGTTTGTCCCCCAAACCGGACTGCAGCTCTAAAAGGGCGAAAGGAGTTCTCCTTTTCCATCTGGTTTGGGGAGAAGCTGCTTCCAATTTTGAGTGGGATAGGGTCTGCAGTGGTCAAAACTGCAATTTTGTTGTCGAGGGATAAAATTACTTGGAACTAATATCGGGCTATGCACATCTCGGACACATCACGATCTATCTATCCACAGATCATCTAGATTATATCCTGTCGTTCTTAGGTGCTCTGCAGGATCTGTGTATAGAACTACTTGCAGATATCTCACTCTCTGAGCGTACTCGGTTGGTACATCCCGGGCCTCTCAGAGCTCCCACTTGAACATCGCCTCCTTTGATTACTTGCCGGACTTTCCAGCAGTTCTTTGTTTTCTCCCATTTTCTTGGCACTTTCAGTTCTTTTTTTCATTTTTTCTTCTTTCGTGTCGTGTGCGTGCGTGTACTCCGAGCTCGGCACCGCGGGCGAGCGCGGCACCGTCGCGGGTGTCAGCAGGTGGTGGCGGATAGAGGGGGGGTTGCAAGGAGCGCGGTCGCCGTTTTCGTGGCTAGGCGTCTCGTGTGCCTTGAGACACGAGGGAAGCATGAATGGGCTCTGTCTGGCCTCCATCTGTAGAATTTGATTGAGTACTTCGTATGTAAAGAGTCTATAAGGGTCGTTCGGGATTGCAAAATGACGTTCAAGCGGTGCTTATTTTTGCGACCAAGCTGAAGTTCACAGAGAGAGCTACGCAGTCTGAGCACCAACGTTGTCGAGCTTGCGAACGAGGGTCACAGTAAGCACCGGTCTTCACGCGACACGGGCGACGGAGCTCACTGTGGCAGAGAGGGAGGAAAGCTTTACCCGGACCGAATCGGTGGCGAGGTGGTGGTGAAAGAGGCGGGCGGCGTACGAGGCTGAGAGAGAAGCTCTGCTGTTCGATTTTCTTCTTTTTGTTCTTTTTGTTCTTTTTGACCGATGTAAGGTGTTCCAGTCAAGCAGGAAATTATTTCACGAGAGGAGACGAGGATTGTTTTTTCTTTCCGTATTTTTCGGTTTCATTTTCATTGTTTTTTGCGGTGCTGCTGTGCCGTGCTGTGCTTTCTATTTCGTACATACGAGTACAGACATACAGCATATTGAAGCAAGAAAATAAGTACCCTACCTGGGGTATGTACGTACGTACGACATGTGAGCGAGCGCCCGGGCTGTTTTTCTCCTGAGTCATGGCGGCGGGACTCTTGGCATTATCAAGCCGCCAGTTTGCAACTACAATAATAATAAAAAAAAACTATATTCAATCATGCACCTCTGTCCGCTTTACGTAATTTGATGTACTTTTCCTTCCTGAGCGAGCGTAGCGGACGGCGTAGGCCGCCGCCCGCGGAGCGAAGCGCCTTGTAGTACATACCCAACCCAAGAAACTTATCCTACATCATGCAGATTTTCATCGCTTTTGTTGGCGGGGACTTTTTGTAGCTGTCGGCGGGACTGGTTGCTGTAGCTGTCGGCGGATCTGTTGAAACTGTCGGCGGGACTGGTTTTTGTAACCGTCGGCGGGACTGGTTGTTGTAACCGTCGGCGGGACTGGTTGTTGTAACTGTCGGCGGGACTGTTTGTTGTAACCGTCGGCGTGACTGCGGTATCTGTCGGCGGGACTGTTGTTGTAACCATCGGGGGGGCTGTTTGTTGTGGCTGTCGGCGGGACTGTTTGCCTTGACTTTTGACTTGTTGCCGGGACTGTTTATGGTCACTGCCGGTTGAATTGTGTTTATTGTGACAGGTGTGGGAGACTTCGTCCTTTGATTCGGAGGGGCGATGTTTCGTCACGATCCAGGACAATGGAATGCTGGTTGTCATCGCCGGCGACGATCCGAGCGCGCCCGGAAACGTCCTATGGAGCAACAATAAGGGGGTGAGAGATTTATTCCCTAGCTGGCGGTGGTGGCGGCGTCGGCGGTGGCGGCGACGGTGGTGTTGGTGCTGGCGGTGTAGTGGTGGTGGTGGTGATGATGGCATGCTGCCCCCTGAACTTGGTGCTATGCTATGCCCTACCATACCCTTATCCCTTCCCTGTCCTGTCCTACCCTACCCTACCCTACCCTTCACCTGCCCTTACCCTACTCTACCCTACCCTGGCTTACCCTTCACCTATCCTTACCCTACTCTACCCTACCCTGCCCTACCTTGCTATACCCTACCCTACCCTACCCTTCACCTACCCTTGCCCTACTCTGCCCTACCCTGCGCTACCTTGCTATACCCTACCCTATGCTTCCCTTACCCTACCCTACCCTACCCTACCCTACCCTACTCTACCCTACCGTTGCCGTAGCCTTACCCTACCCTTACACTACTCTATCCTAGGCTTCACCTACCCCCCTTACCCTTACCCTATCGTACCCTACCGCTATCCTACTTTACCCTACGCAACACTACCCTACCTCACCCTACCCTTCACCTACTCGTACCCTACCCTACCCCGCTCTACCCTCTTCGAAACAGCACGTGGGGTGGTTCAAGCAGAACGCATTCCACGCAGTGGTCCACCCCAGCGGAAACTTGGTGGTGTCTCAGGGGGAGTGCCCGATGCATCCGGCCGCTAGGAGTTGCGCGTGGGGGGCGTTCGGCTGCCCCGGGGAAGGGGGCATGCTGGAGTGGAAGCTGGTTTGGATCTCCCTGAGATCGAAGGCCACTGAGATCTGGTGTAAGGTGAGCGAAAGTGCAAGCGGTGCACCCGTAAGTTGGCAGAACGACTCCGCTCTACTATTACGGGGGACCATAGTAAATAGGACCTACGGTACACACAAACAAAAATCTAGATATTTGCCTATTTTTTACTAACAATATTTGGTCCCATTTACTATGGTCCCCCGTAATAAGAGGGGTCGAGGAAAAGCACTCTGCGAGGCAAGTGGTCTCATCCGTCGGGGTTGGTGGTGTTCGTCCGCCATTTGCGTACTCACAGAGAGATGAACACGCCCAAACCCCAACCAAGCCGCGCCGAGGGTCCACAACCGAACACCAGCTCGTACTTCCTCCGTGTTGCTTGTGCTTCCGATGTGCTCTCCCTGATTATTTTTACATGTAACGTGACCCATGTAACGTGACCCGACCTACCTCTCTCGACCCCCGGGGCCTCGTCTTGGGTTGTCACGCGCGCCGTGATGAACATATATGATTATCCGGACAGTTTTTTGCTCTCTCCTTGTTTTTTCCTTCTTTTTTTTTTGGGGGGGGGGGGCAGGAGGGGGGAAGAGATGGTGTTGACGCAGATAAGTTTACCGTTCCTCCCCCCGCCGCTTGTTTTGATGTTGCCGTTCTGCAACATGTCCGGGTTGTTTTATTTGTTTTTTTTGAGCGCGTGGATTGTGTATCTCTTTCGAAACCCAGAGATGAGATCGAACAAACTGGATATGGTCTTACAATCCACCTATTTTTATAGTATAGCATGTCAAGTTATTTTTTCTCTCAAGTCGAGCTAGCGAAATCGTTACCTCCACCTGTCTGCCCCCCCCCTACTATATACCTGGTATATATAGGTTGGGTTGGTGTCGGTTGGCGACGACGCTGTAGAACAAGCCTCTCACTGCGTGAGCTGGACAGCCAGGTACCGTTTTTTTTTTTTTTTTTGCGGTTACCGCGGCTGGCGGTCGAGTTGATCATTGTTTTGCGTAGAGAACCTTCACTCCGCACAAAGGGGATGATCGTATCACGTAGTGTGTATATGGTGAGGCACCCACGAGGCAGTTACATAGTAAACCCATTGCTGTCTCTGGAAGTGGCCACACCAGAAATTAAATCAATACATTGATGCCGTCATCCATATGCAAGAAAACTAACCTCTAAAGCGGTTCTCAGCAGGATGCAGCTCACCCTTCATGCGACTCGCCCAACACTTCACGGCGCTTCGCGCTTGGTGCAAGCAATGTCTGCCTGGTCGGTGAAAACCCGACATGCTCCGTCCCGGCATTATAAGGATGCGAGGGTCTATGGTCATACGACTACGGCCATGCATGAGATCGAGTACATCTCTCCTATCGAGTACACCCCCTCTACCCCCCCCCCCCCCCCCCCCAACCGACCCAATTCCTCACCCATCCATCCCCACGCACCCAGGTGATCGGGTGCGACGGCTTCTTCAACCCTTACGACAGCAGCAACAACCATTACCACTACGACGATGGTAACGATACTCGCGATTATCCTAGGGGGCGCAGCAGCAGCAGCGGAGTTGCCGATGCCGGTGACCTGTTGGATAAGGGCGCCGCGGTGTTTAGGAAGGCCGCCGACCAGGGTCTCGCGAAGCTCAAGGGTGTTCTCGGCAAAATCAAGGCCGCCGCGGAAGAAACCGCGCACGCGGCCTCCCGCCCCCGGCACTGGTGATACCCTGTGGAGGCGGGACTGGAGGAGGGGGGCCGGGGGGGGGGGTGCTATGCTGTGATACACTGTGCTGCGCTTACTACGCTATATGATATGCTGTGCTATGCTATAATGATATGCTGTGCTATGCCATGCTGTGCTGTGCTCCCACCCCCCCCTTTTTTTTTGGTGCTCTACTTGCGAGTGAGATGCGCTCGGGGGCTGGTCGAGCGAGACCGAGCTGGGCGAAGTGAGGTGTGAAGCGGGGAGGGACAGGGCAGTTTTGGCGTCCGCGGGGGGGGGGCGTGGGGCGTGGGCCGGAGGGAGGGAGGCTGGAGCTTTGGCCGCTAGCTGAAGTACCCGTGACACACCCGCCTGTGTCTGTGCGGGAAGCAACACGTTGGAGGGCAGGAGCGAAGGATGGAGGGGGGCGCGGAGGAAGCGCGGGAAGGAGGGAAGGAGAGAGGGAGGGAACGCAAGAGGGAGGGAGGGCAGGAGAAAAGCACGGAGAAACGGAGTAACGGAGGGGAGAGAGAAATCCCGAGAGAGAGGGCCGAAGCTGAAGCCGAGCGGGCGGCGGGGGGTGATCACGGCAAGAGTCTTCATGCCCTCAACTCAACCTTGCTTCGTTTGCGAGGCGAGGGCTAGCGATTCAAAAGCGGCTGGTGTGTGCGCCGGATAGTGGTGCGGGTCGCGCGCATCATCCGCTGTTGTGAATGCGCGCCGTCAGTGAAGCTAGGGAGGAGGGGAGGGGGGGGGGGGAAGGGGTACTCATTATCGTGGCGGGGGGCTCACGAAATACGTCCCTGCAGCATTTTCGCATCGCACCTCTCTGCGTGGTGCCACGCGTGCTTTTTTCTGAACGGGTGAATAATGCGCCTCCTATAGCGTACGCCCGCCCTCACCTCCCCCCCCCCCCCCCCCCCCCCCCCCCCCCACACCCACACCCCCTCCCCATCCCGCTCCACTGTGATGGATTGATGAGATTGAAAAAAAAAAGTGGACGTCCCGCGAGCTGTGGTTCTTGCTTTTGATCGTTTGTCCTGGGCCGATGCGGTTTTCTTGGCCAGGTGCTCGCGCCGTGCCAGGTGCTGGGTTAACTTTTTTGTTTGTGCTCGGTTTTTTTTCGACCGTAGAGTGGGGGTGGGGTTTGAAGGAGTTTAATCCGGTGATTTCACATGCGGAGTGGACATCTTTGGAATGTTTTGTGGGCTTGTGAGCTTCGTGAGCTATGTGAGTATGTGGGTTTTGCTTGTGAGCCCGCTTGCCTGGTCTCTCGCTTGCTCGCTCGATCGGGGAGGAGGGGTGGGGGGGTGGGGTAGCGCTACACAGGGTTGCGAACGATGAAAAGGTCTCGAAATGAGACCTGGAGTGTTTGTCGGGTACGAGAGAGAGCGAGCGGGGTGGGTGGAGGGGGGGCAGGGGTGACGTTGTTGCTTTTTTTTGTAAATTTTCTCTCTGCTTTCTGTCAAGGCGGCCTATACCTACAGTAAGGAGCTTGTTTGTTTCTTCCTTTTTGCCCGTGCGGCGATTTTCGGGGCGAAGGCAAAGGCCGGAGCCATACTCGTAGCTTGGTCGCACTTGTATGTATTATTTTGCTCCTTGTTGCAGCTGTGGAGGGAACGACGCTGCCCCGGATCATGTATGTACGTACGTATGCATGGGCTCTTATTTGTATTCAAGCGACCGTTTTGCTTATATAGTCATACGTATGAAGTACAAAAGCTATAGCAAGAGGAAAGTGGCGAGCACAAAATTGGTCGAAGCACCCAGCATCCCCCCTCAAAAATACAAAAGGCGTTTTTTTTTGTTTGTTTGTTTGTTTTCTCGCCGCGTAGTGTAGTTATGTATACGGCTGTGAGGCGATTTTCGTGGTGAAAGTGCTCTCGCGATTTTATGTCATACCTGATACGTACGTACTAAAAGAACAAAAAAAAAACAGCGCATTCGATTACCATTGGTATTATTGTACGTACTAGGGGAAAAAACGGCGCATTGGAAGCAGTATGTAGCGGATAGCTCCTTCATAGCGTTCTACTCAGAATGTGCCCCCCCTTCCGCGCTGAAAAAATGATGGAAGTAAAACTTGGCGTAGCTCGACGTGGGTGTGCAAGGACGGGCGGGGGGGGCACACCTCTGATGCGGGTGGTGACCGTGGCGGTGGCGGTAGGGTAGGGAAGGGTGCGAGCGCTCTGTGTGCCTCATGAACGAAAATGATGTGTGTGTGTACGTGCTCGCGGTTGAGCGTTCGTGTATGTTCGTGTGTGTGGGCGCGTGTGCGTGTTGTGCTTAGTTTTTTTTTTTTTCGGGCGGGATAGGGAGTTGGAGGGCGGTATGGGCGGAAGAGGCTCGCTTTTTCTTTTTTTCTTTTTTTTTTTTTTTTTAGTCTCGCGTATCACCCCCCCCCCCGCCCCCCCCCCCGCCCCCCCCCCGCCCCCTTCCTCTCCTTGTACATCCATGAGTAGCGTACCAGGTATTGACGTAGGTGAGTGGGTGTGCGTGTACGTGTACGTGCAGCGCTTTTTTTTGTATATATATACATATTTATTTTTGTATTTCTGCTCTTGTCTTTCGCTATGAAGGAGAGCAACTGAGAGAGGCTGTGGTATCGCGCGCGCTTCCTCGCCGTCATCCATTGGTGGGCTGATTCAACCGTCGGCCCTGATTGGTTGGCGAAGATCTTCCTAATCTGGAACAGAACGCACACAGCGCTTGATCCGAACACACATACCTGACCCCACACGCCTCGGTTCTT